>PKRV01000018.1:0-52185 GCA_003709505.1 Hyphantria cunea | reverse complement strand
CAACAACCCATAATGTCCCACTGCTGGGCTCGGGTCTCCTCTCAGGAGAGGGTTAAGGCCATACGTCCCCACGCTGGCCAAGTGCGGGTTGGGGACTGGCAAGAATACGTTGTAGCTACGTAAATCTTGCCGTTGGATGTTTTTAAGCCGCCCGAAGGCCTCCAACTAAGCTTCACGACTGTTATCGTGTGATAACAACCGGGACCGACTGCTTAACGTGACCTCCGAATCACGGAGACGCTCAAGGTAACATGCCACCAGCGGTCACCCATCCAGATACTGACCGCGCCATCGTTGCTTACCCTCGATGATTGTTTCTAATCACCGAGTGCAACTGGGCTATGAGCGCCTAAATGTTTAGAGTAAGAAATAAAAAAAAAAATATGCATATTCTCTATTCTTCTGTCGGCAGTCGTCATGACTACTTTGTGATTGTCTTCACTTACCCTGACAAGCTCCTTTAGCCTCTCCCTGTTGTAATGTGTACCGATCTCTTCGCCTAAGAAGTAGTCCAGCAATTTGCTCGTAGGCCAGGCGAGGGGCGCGCAGATACCCATGACAATCTAGATGACAACGAAATATTGAGAAAGAATGCAATTTTGAGCTTTACTGGAGTAACAACAATCTCACATAATATATATAAGGGTTTTATTTTTATTTGGTGGCGCAGTGGTAGCGTTATATGGTATGTAAAATAAATATGAGTTAATGTAGTAATAATAATATTAATAATCGAGTTGATGTAAAATATGTTATTTTGTTCAATATTGTTCAATATTGTTCTCATGTAAGTGACGATTGTCTTAATGAGAAATAAAGATCTTTGAACCGATGCTAGAGGTCTCGGTTTCGATTCCATAGTCGGACCAAATGTTTGTACGATCTGCAAATGTTTGTTTGGGATTTTGAGTGTTTTTTATATATACGTATTAATATCAGTTGTCTAGTACCCATAGTACTAGCTTTGTTTAGCTTGGGACTAGATGGCGTTGCGTGTTAAAATTTCCGAAAATACTTATTTATTTAGTTTTTAGAAACGCAAATCCCGCTTTAAGAAAATACATCTTGTGACGCGGGGGACTTTATAAACATAAATGAAACGGACACAAAGAACACCTAGACTTAGAACCACAATTTGTGGATCACACAAATTGATGTGGGATATGAACCCACAACGCTTGGCGCAGTTAACAGCGGCGTGACGACCATTTGAACCACTAGACCAACCGTGCAGTCAATCAAATAGAATACATACAATTGTATATACATAGTACTGCTCTCACGCGTCTCACATACGGATATCTGATTCCAAACTAGACAGAAGTATAGTCCATTCGCTTAGATACGGTCGCTTTCATCGCGCCTCCGTCTCACGTACGGCTTTTAGTCAAAGCAAAGCCGCTACGCTGGGGCCGCCAGCGGCGTACACAAGTAAGTATAGTATAGTGAATACTTTTGGTAGCAAAATAACGCCATTTTAAATCGGTTTGTTCAATCAAATCTTATTTTTCTAATCAAATCTTATTTTTCTAAGGAAAGGCTAATTAGATCATTCCTATGTACTATCCCAAACTATAATCTATCTCTATGCTAAATTACATTCAAATTAATTCATAAATTCTAGCGTAACTTACTAACAAACATACGTCCGTCTATTCCCATAACCATTCGCGTTTAGGACATCAGTTAAATTTCACTTAAACCCCATATTTATAGATAAGACCTTGAAGAAGATCAACATACCTTCATAATCCAAATACTCTTCGCACCAATAAACAACCCATGTCTTGCACAGATGGCCTGAGGAGTAATTTCAGCGATGAACACGATAGCTAGCGTGGAACCAATGACAGCCACTAGACCTGAAGTAAGGTCATCCAGAATAACAGTAAAAGTACTGTTGACAGCTACGTTACTGAGCAGAATTGTGCACAAGAGATAATTTCCATGAGCACGAACTGGCATGATTGCTCTGGCATACTTCCTCTCTTTCTCTGTTCCAGTGTTTGCGATAATCTTCAGTTCAGTTCGGTCCAGGGCCATCAGACCCAAGTTGAGACCAGAGAACAAGGATGCCATCATCAGAAGAATCACGATGAGGATCAAGGAAGCCCATAGAGGAAGAAGTTTGTTGTGTGTGGCTAAAGTCTTCCATTTTTCGGAGCCTTGGTGTTTGAAATGCTCGTTAGCGGAGTTTTTGGCGCAGATGTAGAATCTGTAGTCTTCTAGAGGCGCTGGGGCTACCAGGTGGAAGAGTGCTGAGTCATCTTGAGCGACGTGAACCTGTTGGGAGTTTCTTTTGTTAGATTTTCCTGTTCATTATGGGTCAATCGTGGCCCATTTAAGAATGGTAACCTCTATATTATATCTGCCTATTCCGAGAGAATAAAAACATTCTAATTACGGCAAACAAACTTTCATCAGGTACTGACGGTTAGAACTCCATTTTCAAGAAGGAAAAATCCCAAATTAGCATCCCATATATCCTCTGTCGAGAGGGAATTTACTAACTTTTATGAAACATAAACAAAGAACATCCAGATTCAGAACAACTTTTTTTTTCAATAATTTTGAATCACACAAGTGAAGTCCCATGTAGGGCTCGAACCCACAACACTCAGCTCAGTAGAGAGCGGCGTGCAGTGAACACTCACATCAATTTACGACCTCACTATGTACCCTAGTACTGCTAAACTATCCTCCACATCGCTATATATAAGAAAAAGGACTAACCCTATATTCTCCAGTAAGTAAATGATCGCAAGTTTCGCCATATTCGCCCGGAGTATGCGTATATGCAATTATGGTATCATTCGTGAACCCAGTGCCAAAAAGTCTCANGGTCACCATGCTGCATTGTTCTTTTTCGCATTGAGGATGATGACCACCACTCTTGGATTCTGCTCATGCTTTCCATCAGGCAGGGCAGAGTCATTTTGGCAGCTTAAATATAAAAAAAAAAAAAAAAATTCATTTCCAAACTTCTACTGTCCCCCGGAGCTGTGAAAAAATTCTAAGCCAACGCAATCAAAAGAAATAGCCGATTAACCTGCAAATTTTCGACATTCGCAAGAGAATTAAAAGGTATAGGGTACTTTCCGCGAACTCAGTATCTTGACGTTTGGTACGAAGCAACGTCTTATAGCACAGATAAATGATAAATTGCCAAAAGCATAATTTTTGGTTACATTATTTAAAATATATTGTGCGGGACGGTGACACTGATATCGGATGAAGGACACTGCTATTCACAATTACTTGTGTATATAATGTATTGTTATTTCCGCATTTTTCTATATTAGATCATAAGTTTAGGATTAAGAAAATGTATATTTTAATAGCCAAACTGTAACGAGCGAAAATCGCTAAAAATTGTCATGCGGCTCTCGTTACAGTAACGTTTCCAGGTAGCTAAGCATTAGCTACTCTAATCTCATTGGCTGAAAGTAAGCGTTGTGATTGGTTAGCCAATAGGAAGGCCTACATTAATTCTGAAGAAACCGTATAAAAGAAGGGCCACAATTGGTTCCAGCACAATTCAATTCGGTACACAGTACAGTCCAGTTCAGTACAGCACAGAGCAGCTCAGGAAGAAACTGCAAGCAGTCTCTGGTAGACAGAAGCCGCAAGAATATTAATACAGTTCACAGTTTTGTACTTTCTTTATTAATTATATTAATTAAATATACGTTTCTAATAAACTCAAGACAGTTTTTCTCTCCAATCCCAGCAAATGAATGTACCCCGCACATATATATAATATAGAAATGAGTTTTTTGAAGTGAAAACTTCTACAGCCGCTTTTTGTATGACCACTTTTTGGGTGAACAAAAATCATGGAACTGGCGTCAGCGTCGCCGAGCGCTTTTCACAGTTCTATTTTTTACTTTTAATTGACACACATTTTATTTAAAGAGCAAATAGGTTCATTTCAGGTGAGCTTAATCAACCATTTGTTTATAGTTGAGCTTTCACTTTTTTTTCTTATTTTTATTTAATCGGGGGCAAACGAGCGTATCGCCTGATGATAAACGATTACCGCCGCCCATGGACACCCGCTATACCAGAAGGCGTCACAAGTGCGCTGCCGGCCTTTTAAGAAGGAGTACGCTCTTTTCTTAAAGCTTTGAAGGTCGTATTGGTCCGGGAATACCTTTGGGGGATGGGGTTTGGACCTTCGGTATCCTCACTCACTCGGTGAAACACAGCTTATGCGCTGTTTCACACCGCTTTTCTGTGAGAACGTGGTATCATCACTTCGGTCGAGCCGGTCAGGTCAATCCATGCCGAAGCGTGGCTCTCCCACGGTAATAGGGAATATATATAAAATTTTTATTTGTCTCAAATATTTTTTTCTAGATTCTTTACTGTCTTTTTACAATATACTTAAAGCACTTTTTTAATTAATAATTATTAAAGCCTAAAAAATATTAAATATAGAGTAAAATTAAGGGAAGGAAATTCAAACTTACAAAACGCTTACTATTATTATTACTATATTGGTCGTAACCAAATGTGACGACAATGGTCACGTCTTTGAAATTATCGGAGTTGAAATTCAAATTATGCTATTGGTGTTTGTCAGAAAAAATACCTTCTTCCATGACTTTTTAGCAATTAAAATTGTTAATAAGTATTAAGTAACTGAAACACTGAATAGTAAACAAACACAAAATGACAATGACGTCATTAGCTGCGTCAAAAGCGCGCGCAAAATGGCGGCGTTTGAATAGCTCAAATTAATCAGTTTTAAATATCACTTTGAAAATTAGTTTGATTATTTTCAAGCCTATTTATATTTTTTTCTATGATATACAGTTGTAAATGTTTAGAGTCAATCAACAACCCATAATGTCCCACTGCTGGGCTCGGGTCTCCTCTCAGGAGAGGGTTAAGGCCATACGTCCCCACGCTGGCCAAGTGCGGGTTGGGGACTGGCAAGAATACGTTGTAGCTACGTAAATCTTGCCGTTGGATGTTTTTAAGCCGCCCGAAGGCCTCCAACTAAGCTTCACGACTGTTATCGTGTGATAACAACCGGGACCGACTGCTTAACGTGACCTCCGAATCACGGAGACGCTCAAGGTAACATGCCACCAGCGGTCACCCATCCAGATACTGACCGCGCCATCGTTGCTTACCCTCGATGATTGTTTCTAATCACCGAGTGCAACTGGGCTATGAGCGCCTAAATGTTTAGAGTAAGAAATAAAAAAAAAAATATGCATATTCTCTATTCTTCTGTCGGCAGTCGTCATGACTACTTTGTGATTGTCTTCACTTACCCTGACAAGCTCCTTTAGCCTCTCCCTGTTGTAATGTGTACCGATCTCTTCGCCTAAGAAGTAGTCCAGCAATTTGCTCGTAGGCCAGGCGAGGGGCGCGCAGATACCCATGACAATCTAGATGACAACGAAATATTGAGAAAGAATGCAATTTTGAGCTTTACTGGAGTAACAACAATCTCACATAATATATATAAGGGTTTTATTTTTATTTGGTGGCGCAGTGGTAGCGTTATATGGTATGTAAAATAAATATGAGTTAATGTAGTAATAATAATATTAATAATCGAGTTGATGTAAAATATGTTATTTTGTTCAATATTGTTCAATATTGTTCTCATGTAAGTGACGATTGTCTTAATGAGAAATAAAGATCTTTGAACCGATGCTAGAGGTCTCGGTTTCGATTCCATAGTCGGACCAAATGTTTGTACGATCTGCAAATGTTTGTTTGGGATTTTGAGTGTTTTTTATATATACGTATTAATATCAGTTGTCTAGTACCCATAGTACTAGCTTTGTTTAGCTTGGGACTAGATGGCGTTGCGTGTTAAAATTTCCGAAAATACTTATTTATTTAGTTTTTAGAAACGCAAATCCCGCTTTAAGAAAATACATCTTGTGACGCGGGGGACTTTATAAACATAAATGAAACGGACACAAAGAACACCTAGACTTAGAACCACAATTTGTGGATCACACAAATTGATGTGGGATATGAACCCACAACGCTTGGCGCAGTTAACAGCGGCGTGACGACCATTTGAACCACTAGACCAACCGTGCAGTCAATCAAATAGAATACATACAATTGTATATACATAGTACTGCTCTCACGCGTCTCACATACGGATATCTGATTCCAAACTAGACAGAAGTATAGTCCATTCGCTTAGATACGGTCGCTTTCATCGCGCCTCCGTCTCACGTACGGCTTTTAGTCAAAGCAAAGCCGCTACGCTGGGGCCGCCAGCGGCGTACACAAGTAAGTATAGTATAGTGAATACTTTTGGTAGCAAAATAACGCCATTTTAAATCGGTTTGTTCAATCAAATCTTATTTTTCTAATCAAATCTTATTTTTCTAAGGAAAGGCTAATTAGATCATTCCTATGTACTATCCCAAACTATAATCTATCTCTATGCTAAATTACATTCAAATTAATTCATAAATTCTAGCGTAACTTACTAACAAACATACGTCCGTCTATTCCCATAACCATTCGCGTTTAGGACATCAGTTAAATTTCACTTAAACCCCATATTTATAGATAAGACCTTGAAGAAGATCAACATACCTTCATAATCCAAATACTCTTCGCACCAATAAACAACCCATGTCTTGCACAGATGGCCTGAGGAGTAATTTCAGCGATGAACACGATAGCTAGCGTGGAACCAATGACAGCCACTAGACCTGAAGTAAGGTCATCCAGAATAACAGTAAAAGTACTGTTGACAGCTACGTTACTGAGCAGAATTGTGCACAAGAGATAATTTCCATGAGCACGAACTGGCATGATTGCTCTGGCATACTTCCTCTCTTTCTCTGTTCCAGTGTTTGCGATAATCTTCAGTTCAGTTCGGTCCAGGGCCATCAGACCCAAGTTGAGACCAGAGAACAAGGATGCCATCATCAGAAGAATCACGATGAGGATCAAGGAAGCCCATAGAGGAAGAAGTTTGTTGTGTGTGGCTAAAGTCTTCCATTTTTCGGAGCCTTGGTGTTTGAAATGCTCGTTAGCGGAGTTTTTGGCGCAGATGTAGAATCTGTAGTCTTCTAGAGGCGCTGGGGCTACCAGGTGGAAGAGTGCTGAGTCATCTTGAGCGACGTGAACCTGTTGGGAGTTTCTTTTGTTAGATTTTCCTGTTCATTATGGGTCAATCGTGGCCCATTTAAGAATGGTAACCTCTATATTATATCTGCCTATTCCGAGAGAATAAAAACATTCTAATTACGGCAAACAAACTTTCATCAGGTACTGACGGTTAGAACTCCATTTTCAAGAAGGAAAAATCCCAAATTAGCATCTCATATATCCTCTGTCGAGAGGGAATTTACTAACTTTTATGAAACATAAACAAAGAACACCCAGATTCAGAACAACTTTTTTTTTCAATAATTTTGAATCACACAAGTGAAGTCCCATGTAGGGCTCGAACCCACAACACTCAGCTCAGTAGAGAGCGGCGTGCAGTGAACACTCACATCAATTTACGACCTCACTATGTACCCTAGTACTGCTAAACTATCCTCCACATCGCTATATATAAGAAAAAGGACTAACCCTATATTCTCCAGTAAGTAAATGATCGCAAGTTTCGCCATATTCGCCCGGAGTATGCGTATATGCAATTATGGTATCATTCGTGAACCCAGTGCCAAAAAGTCTCAAAAGGAAGTTCGTTTCTCGGAGCACACTAATTATCAACTCGTCAACGATTTTGGGTTCTTTATCCGACTCTTCGACTCTCAGACCCATGAGCTTGATGGGACCGGTAGGTACTGGTGCAGCAAAACCTTTTGGCCCCAGGCTATTGTTAGATTCATCTGGCTGTATGGCTTCTGGAACTTCCGTAGCGGTTTCGTTTGGTGTATCGGTGGCTTGCCGACGGATCCTGGAGTTTTTGCTTCCAGGGTAGGGACTGGGGTCGACCATGATGCTGTTGAAGTAATCATCTATGAGGTCTTCGTTTTCTTCGGGTCTGGAACAAAGCGATCGAGATTAGTTTCGTGATCGGTAATATTGAGTTAGATTACCGATTATCCATGTATATATATACTTGTGTGTCTACGTTCAATACTAGTTTATTACTGAGATATACATGGATAACACAGGGCATATCGCACCGCTGCCGGCGCGTAGTGCGCTGTGAAAGTCTAACGCCGTATACATACCCACAGGTATGTAATAATTATACATAGGTTGCGCTTAGCACAGTTAGTTATAGTATAGAAGTACGGATAAGATGTAATCGAAATACGTACAGCCCAAAAATAACTTATTCAATGTATTTTAGAAAAACCCAATACACTCGAGTTGGTTTTAGATGGCAAGGCTGATAGCGAGATAGCTTATCAGTGAGTACTAACACCGTTTAAGCGATCAATATTGTGCCCAGACACTTATCTGTAACGCTTTTATTATTTTATAGACGTAAAAACCAGAAGACTTTGAAATTTGGGAATACCATTACGCTAATATTGAATGCACTAACTTAGGTCAAAGAAAGAACCGACTGCGAAAGAAGAAGGGTTACGTTTTTCAAGTGTATGAATGTGTGTATATTTCATTGGCGCTCTCTAGAGCCTCAACGGCTAATCGTATTTTTATGTAAGTGCTGTCAATAGATTTGTCTTAGTTGTGAGAGTAACAATGAAAGATTCTAGGCGCCGAAAAGTAATCTCAAAAAACCTTTTTTTATTTATTTATTTATTTATGTATTCAATGAAATTACACAGAATAATATAAGTAATAAAATTGTATTTAAAATACATCTAGTGTGATAACACTATAAAGATTTTTTAACGGTGATTACGAATATATAAGTTATATGTTTTATTTAACAAAACTGAATTTAATAAAAAAGGACAGATATTGACGCAGTTCGGTTTTTTCTTTTAAATAATTTTACTTGTTTGTAGAGCAATCAGTCCGTTTTTGACGTTATTCAAATTCAAAATCATTTATTCAATTAAGACACCAAGTGACATTTATGAACGTTAAATTGAAGCTACAGATAAAAATCATAGATCGACACAAACAGACGCCAGATGTACTATATTGTCAAAGTGAATTAGGTGAAAACACCAAAATTCACCGCCTGCCTGTGACGATCCATAGCTTTCAGTTTCCAAAATGCGTAGGGCCTTATGAGAAGAATACTGCAAAAGAAACTCATGGCCACTCTTTTTAAAAGTCAGATTTTTAGGTACAAATTGTATTAGTATTACATGAATGGTTAACTGTGTGCAAGCTGTTACCACCTGAATTTCGTTACGTTAAATGCTTCAAAAGCTAACGTATTAACAAAAAAACACTCAGTGATATCATTAAAGGTCTGAACCTAAACATAAAAATCATTCAAGGTGCACATCTACTTACATTCGTTGCAAAATCTACTGTTAAAAATAATTCGCGACTGGACTAAACTGTATTGGCTAAAGCATCGCTGACCAGGCCGACCAGTCACACCAAGCAGCACCCGCTTACGAGTCTGACGCATGGACCAGCCAACGTCTCTCTCGCCATATCAGAGGGAAAGAAACGACCCGCCCCACGACTACACCGCAAACAATGACATTGTAGTGAGTATGACAAACCATAGTCGAGATATTGATAAAAATTACTACTAATTAAATTACCTTAATAATCGTCACGCATTACTTTCAACTAACAACGATTTGTTAATAATAAAGTTTTTGTGTAAATATCTAATGGCACCTTAAGCCCATTATTATGTTACTATTATATCATTATTATGTTATCTGCAGCAGAGGGTGCTGTTAGGCCTGTACCACTCTAGTCGAACTATGACGTCACAGCGCGCCAACCAATCACGGACGATCGTCGCGCGATATGCAGCCAACCACGCTTGGAAAACGATTCACTTTTTTTAGGGACTCGACCCTCAGACGTTTATAGGTTAAGAGATTATTTTTTTGCAATAAATTTGTTTGCCATTACACCAGTTTAAAACTCTAAGTCTTGGTCATTTATTTGAAGCACTCGCGCCTACACTTCTTAATATAAATAGGCGGATACTGGTCCTTAAGATTCACGAATGCATAGCTACCGTTAGAGTACTCTCAGAACTGAAAAAGTAACGAAAGAGAAAGGTCAATAAAATAACTAGTTCAGCAACAACCAGCTCTAGCTGCAGATATGCGGTCCACCAATACTGTCGGTCGCAATACTGGCGGGTAGTGAGGGGTGAAGAAATCGGGAGTTCCCTTCTGTGATCTCATTATGTTACAGAAGGAATCCGCAGAGCGAGATCGGGAAAGGACTGATCCCGCTTAAAGAAGGAGGCGAAGATGACGCGGTATAGGTCCACAATCGTCGCCTAAACCACTGATGCGTTTCTGGAACTTGTCTTGACTGACGTTTTAGGCTGCCGTGGGGTATCACGTATACACCGGTTCTCCGGGATTCCGAATGGGAAAAGCATTCCCCGCGTAAAAAATTTCCCATAACATTCCTCGACTTCCGTCTATGCCAGGCTGGTCTGTTATGTCGGAATTAACTAATTATGAGCCTATTTATAATTTATATATTACATGTACGTTTTACATAGTACAGGTTCCGTATAATCGTGTGTGGGATGTGTGAAGCAGTTGTCATAAAAAATATAGTCAACAAAATGTTTGCTTTTAATATGTCTCTGCTCTGTTTCGCTTTTCTGCGAATAAGCATAACTGTAGCTTGATAACGGCGAGTTTTTAACCCAACCAGATATTAATAGGTAGACAAATACTAGTCCAATCTCATTCACGTATCAAATATTTCCCAAACATAAAAAAAATAATAACAAATGTGACTCTAAGAACTGGACTTTACTGAAATAGGACCACGCGGGAGGCACTAGCTTTCAAATAAAAAAATAATCATAAAAAACCGATAGACCGAGCAGAAAATTCTGAGGTCACAAACAAAATAAAATACAGTCGAATTAAGAACCTCCTACTTTTTTGAAGTTGATTAATAACAATATAGGAGATCGTTTTTTGTTTTTGCAAAAAACTGCCCCCATTTCATGTCATCCACATTTTTTAATATTTTTTATCATTAATTCCATCATCCAAGACTCGAAGACTTAGAATTGAAAACTTTAAATAAGTAACATTGGCAGAAATAGCTGATCCGGCTGGTTGCCTTCTCAAAAAAAGAAGAAAAAGAAAACAATATTAATAAGATACGTCAAAAAAATCCAGTTAATCCCGAGTTAGGATTTAAAATATACAACATACATATAGTGTAACGAACATAGTATGATTCATACTCATGTTATCAAAGACAAACAGACTGTACAGTGCGGGACAATACTATCCATACCAGTCCATACTTATTTCATAAATTCGGAACTAACTGTGACTGCACGCATGGTCAAGTGGTTTCTACTTCGTCAAGTGTTGTGGCTTCAAATCTTACATAGGACAACACTTAGGATATCATTACAAAACACATTTATTTCTCCAAAAAGCTTATAGATTTTACCACTTGAGACTAGATTGAGCTTGTCTCAGGTGAACAGAGATCCCATCTGTCAAAATCTATTCCTGAGAGGAGCATCGTTCTGAAATAATCTGTTCATTGATCTTTACTCACTTGATTAACGATCATTGAATCTTGTTTCAAGAGACATTCAATAATAAAATCTTTTCTTAAAAGTAGATTCACGACTGAGACGCCTTTTAGAATACGGGCCTTAGTGTGATTCAAAAATTGTTGAGTCTGGACGTTCTTGGTGTCCGTTTCCTAAATATTTGTGAAGCTTTTAACAGAGTTGTATGTCTGTTACGCTTTTAAGGCTAAACCAGTGCACCGATTTCAATGAAATTTGGCATTTAGATGAATTATATTTGATATAATGTTTCATCCCCGTAGAATAAATGTATTTCAACATCACGCTAAGATGTTCAAGAGGAGAGAGCATAAACATATGTGTAGCTGCAGTAAACCACCGACTTTTAATATTCTATAAATATAATAAACTATAGCAATAGGCATGATGAGAGAAACCAAGAGCCATTAAAATTTATGTATTTATCTGATGAAATGGCGTATTTACTTTCATATTTGTAGCGAGATTATTAGTTAATTAACAAAAATAATACAATAAAATACTGCAATCCGCCATGCTGAGTTGAACACCAATCGGAGCGCGTTACGTCACTAATGTATAAAGGTCACTTCGATCGGATATATTCGACGATCACTTTACTGTTTGTTGGTTTTACCGGGCCATTTCCGCACGTAGCCTCTTGATAGGGCCGTTGCAGGTGATTTATCATCTTCTTACTCCAACCATCCTAGATAATCCCAGAAGCTCAGCAGCCTTTTCAGGTCACTACATGCTCCCGGGAGTGATGTTGATTGGAGGATGTCCGCCTGTTGATCCGTCACACTTCTACATTCTGTTAGAACTTGCTGCGGTTTTTCTTATCACTTTACTGTTTATAAGAGCTATCATTGACACTGAATGACAAATAGTGGCATCGTGTTTATCCCAAACGGACGCCATGACACCTCTGTGCGTTTTGGCGTGTATTTTAAACTTAATGTTTTTCCTAAATAAACCTTATGTTTTATAGAAATATAACTGTTTTTGACAATAAGAGATGCTACCAAAGATCATAAAATAGTTTGTCAAAATTAGTCATCATGCCTATTACTCTATATCGCCTAATGGATGTGCAATAAACCACATATTGAGTGCTCAATAACATATGATTTACGATATTCGGGTGAGATGTGCTAACGATAAATATAATACTAAAGTTTATGAAGACACTTTATGGATTAATGTGTCAATTAAAGATGACTCATTCGTTACAGAATTAGGTTCATAGAATAGAGACTCCCTTCTTTAAGAATCCGAAGAATAAAGCCATGCACCGTTGAACCAATTCGACTAATTCGTCTGTTACCACGGTCAGTATATCGGTCATTTCTGTTTTCTCAAATAGTTGACGATATGTTAATGCATCTACATTCGTATTTCATCGTTTATCTAAAAAATGTAACTGTACAGCTCGTACAGTTTGCCGGCTGCTTCGCTCGCGCATAAGTGGATATTGTCATTCCCTATTTTACCTCCTTAAGGGTAGCATTTCCAGAATTCCTTTCTTAGTGTTCACTTACGTTGTACAACGAACCTACGGTTCAGCCGTATGGGTTGTGCGTTGATCTCTGGGTATCTTAGTCAGTCAGTCAGTCACCTTTCTCTTTTATATATATATGGATAACATTGAAAATAATTTCTACATTTGTATCTATTTCTAGCTCCGTGGTGTGAAGAGCAATGCTTCGGAACATGGGCCGGCAATATTTCACAGGGAAACACTGTTGAACTATTTTTTCGTTACCTTCTTTTCATCGATCGAGGCTTATACTAACCTCTCACTCATCCTTGGGGAACAAGTGTGGTGAAGCGATTCTGTCTCTTGATTTGCAGGTGTTCTAAAGGACAGTCACATCATGTGACCAATCTGTTTGTTATCCATTCCATGACAAACCTTATTTAAAAAATCACAGACAAGTCTTGAGGACTGCCGAGAATTCAAAACTATAAACAGTTGTTTAAGCTCAACTGAAATGAACCTCTTTGCACTTAAAATAAAAAACTAAACACCCCTACGCAAGCACTTAACCGAGAAATAATACGCCAAAAATGCCTTACATCATTTTGGAAAAAAGCTGATACTCTTACAACGCTGGACTGATATTAACCAAAAATAGCTATGAACCACCGTAAGGAAACCGGCTATCAAATTAAAAAAACCGCATCCAATTCGGTCCATCCGTTTGAGAGTTACGATGCCACAGACATATACACAAACATCACTCTTAGGGTTAAAAATGCACGATAAAAAAGTGGAAAAAATAGATCATGGAAAGCGTTCGGTGACGATGGCACGAGTTCCATGATTTTTGTTAACCCACAAAGTACTCGACGAGCCTAAAAATGTTTTCACTACAAAGTTGTGACTCCAGCCGTGTATTTATAGTGTCCCGCAGTGTAATTGTATCCACTTCTGTCCCCTGTTATCGTCCGAACGAGGTCACGTTGTCACTCGTCGTAACCGAATTACATTTATTGCTAACAACTCAGATGAGTACCTACACATTGTTGTGGTTTATTGAAACAAACGATTTGTTTTGACTCGAGTTTGCTTTTGTGTCTATTAGTTTACAAATTAAACAATGAATGAATGTTACCAGAATTAAAATTACCGCGGCGGCCAAATAGAAATTACTACTTTTGACGTGGGTGAGCCACGCTTCGCCACGAATGGGCCGGCTCGATTGTAGTGATACCACGGCCTCACAGAAAACCGGTGTGAAACGTCTGCGCTGTATTTCAC
This sequence comes from Hyphantria cunea, assembly GCA_003709505.1. NCBI lineage: Eukaryota > Metazoa > Arthropoda > Insecta > Lepidoptera > Erebidae > Hyphantria > Hyphantria cunea. Next base: position 37,813 of record PKRV01000018.1, on the reverse strand, counting down.
CCAGTGAGTGGGAATACCGGAGGCGTATAATCCAACTCCTTCCCTCCCCCCGCCGCTGGCAACGCACTTGTGACGCCTCTGGTATTGCGTATGACTATGGGCGGCGGTAATCGCTTACCATCAGGCGATAAGTCCGCTCGTTTGTCCACTAACGGATGACGGACTCCGTCCGTCTGTCACCAGGCTGTACCTCATGAGCTGTGAGAGTTACACGCTTTAACAACAATCACTAAAAAACTGAATTATTTAAGGGCTGGGCTTTCCCATATAACAAACGTGCTTTTTTTTTGCTCGTAGACGTTTGAAATATATAGATAATCGTACAGACTCGCACTTTATGGTATAGGGGCAATCGAGAAGATGGATTAACTGATGGTAAGTTATTACCACCGTCAATGAATCAACTGAAGAGATTCAAATGCGTTGTCGCCCTTCGAGCGGCCCTATCGTAAGGGTAAGGGAATAGACGATTGGTTGTATTACTCATATGGTATAGGTGCCGGCACGTAACTTGGCCAGATTTCAGCGCAGTGGGGGTAAGTTCGTACAAAATCGAAGTCTCTCGACTGACGGTCCAATCGCTTGATTGGAACGGTACTATTTCTATCCCCATGTCCCTCTATCTAGACCGAAAAATACCAACACGATCTGTACGTATAACACAGCTGTTTAGTGTTCCTCCCAGCAACAATAATGTTTCAGGCAATAACCCAATACACAGAATTTGCGGGAACTATAATACCGTGTGCTCACAGTTTGATATCTTTCACGGAAGCCTCAATGCTTTCAAATCTTCTCTCCTCCTTTATAGCAGACTTCAGTTTTAATGCACAGCTAAGTTTCCTACATACATTTTGTTTGTAACTGTGTATCTAATTATAGTTTTTTTTTTGGTTTTCTTATAATTTCTAACTTTATGCTAAAACGAAGCATTGTCTTCTTTTAAAGATATGTACAGATGTAACTAGATAGCAGTTTACTGTATTGTACTGTTAAGACTGTATTTTGTATTTTTTTAATCTGTTATATGTACCTATTGAATAAAATTAAATAAATAACGACTTTTGTGTATCTAACGAATCTGGCCAAGTTACGTGTCGATCACTATACTTGAGTAAATAAATTAACTAAATGTAAGTATTATATACCGCTGCCTACCCCTGTGTTTAATGGCAATAGAATAGCTATTGCCCGCCGTTTATTTTTTTCGTATTTCTCACCAAATTGTGATGAATTTCTAAACTTTTTCGGGTTAGTGCGAAGTTTATGACACTTGGGATTTTCAAAATCGGAAACAATATTAAAATAAATTTTAACAAGTGTGGAATTATTAAAAAAATAACTGCGTCAATATCATACGTAAAACGTGTAAATTATGTATATATTCGATATCAGTGCTGAAAATAATTTATTTTGATACCACACTCGATATATTTAAAAAACATTTTCTTTTGAGATTTTTTGTGGCTCAAAAAAATCGTAAATTTTGTTTGTTTTATTTTAATTTTGAAGTACACAGTGTCACTCTAACGATTAAGACGAATCTATTGACACCACTCACATAAAAATATGTCAAGCCGTTAAGACTATAGGGCGTGTCAAAGAAATATAAATTATACATACACTCGAAGAACATAACCCTCCTTTCGCAGTCGGGTAAAAAGCAACAAAACTGCAAGTTATTCCTCGTGGCGGAGCTAGTAAACAAATAAAAGACAACAAATACCAGTTAACCAGTTTATACGTATTTATTTAACGATTACGACAAACAAAGAAATGGTCCTCCACAATGATGTGCGTTCAAACACTCAAAAATACATACAATAATAAAGTCGACCTGGCATGTTTGTTTAGTATCAATACTTAATGCCTGTGTAATCTATGTAATTAACACAAGGCATATGTGTACGGCAGAACGAACTAATTTTGTTATTTATCCAAACAGCAAAAGGAGTAATGGTAGACAGATAAAAAGATGGGAAGAAGACTTCAAGAAGATAGCTGGTCCAGTATGGACCCGTTTAGCTAAGGACAGAAAAACGTGGGCATTTTTAGAGGAGGCCTTTGTCGATAGACAAGCTGTTAAATACAAACGTCCAGTTGCCGATGATTGAAAAAAAAAGAAAAGTAAGTAAGTAGGCATATATTGTGAGAAAGTAAACAACAATAAAGGCTATTTTTATTTTATTTATTTTATATGCGTACGGATCCTAAGAATGTACACTTAAGAGTAAGCGCCACAAGTTCAAAGTCACTCAGCGTGCTACAGAAAAGGCTAAGCCCTGCGTTTATCTAAGGGATCGTAGTATGAATAATTTACAAACATTATATACGTCAATGTTTTTTTTTTTTAAATATTTAAGCTGCCAAAATGACTCTGCCCTGCCTGATGGAAAGCATGAGCAGAATCCAAGAGTGATGGTCACCATCCTCAATGCGAAAAAGAACAATGCAGCATGGTGACCCACACTATGGCGGCCTGGGGGGAAGGGGGATGGTGAGGGGGAAGGGGGATGGTGAGGGGGAAAGGGGGCGTTGGATTGGGGTATGGGCCTCCGGTATCCTCACTCACTCGATGAAACAGCGTAAGCGCTGTTTCACACCGGTTTTCTGTGAGGCCGTGGTATCACTCCGGTCGAGCCGGCCCATTCATGCCGAAGCGTGGCTCTCCCACGGTATGAATGGGCCTATTATATATGTAATATGTACCTATTGAATTAAATTAAAATAAATAACGACTTTTGCGTATTGAACGAATCTGGCCAAGTTACGTGTCGATTGCTATATTTATGTAAAAAAATTAACAAAATGTAAGTATTATATACCGCTGCCTACCCCTGTGTTTAATGGTAATAGAATAGCTATTGCCCGCCGTTTATTTTTTTCGTATTTCTAACCAAATTGTGATGAATTTCTAAACTTTTTCGGGTTAATGCGAAGATTATGACACTTGGGATTTTCAAAATCGGAAACAATATTAAAATAAATTTTAACAAGTGTGGAATTATTAAAAAAATAACTGCGTCAATATCATACATGAAACGTATAAATTATGTATATATTCGATATCAGTGCTGAAAATAATTTATTTTGATACCACACTCGATGTATTTAAAAAACATTTTTTTTAGATTTTTTTGGCTCAAAAAAATCATAAATTTTCTGTTTTTTTTTTAATTTTGAACTACACAGTGTCACTCTCACGATAGAAGACGAATCTATTGCCACCACTCACATAAAAATATGTCAAGCTGTTTAGACTCTAGGGCGTGCCAAAGAAAAATACATACATACACTCGAAGAACATAACCCTCCTTTCGCAGTCGGGTAAAAAGCAACAAAACTGCGAGTTATTCCTCGTGGCGGAGCTAGTAAACCAATAAAAGACAACAAATACCAGTTAACTAGTTTATACGTATTTATTTTACGATTACGACAAACAAAGAAATGGTCCTCCACAATGATGTGCGTTCAAACACTCAAAATGTAATACATACAATAATAAAGTCGACCTGGCATGTTTGTTTAGTATCAATACTTAATGCCTGTGTAATCTATGTAATTAACACATGGCATATGTGTACGGCAGAACGAACTAATTTTGTTATTTATCCAAACAGCAAAAGGAGTAATGGTAGACAGATAAAAAGATGGGAAGACGACTTCAAGAAGATAGCTGGTCCAGTATGGACCCGTTTAGCTAAGGACAGGAAAACGTGGGCATCTTTAGAGGAGGCCTTTGTCGATAGACAAGCTGTTAAAGACGAACGTCCAGTTGCCGATGATTGAAAAAAGAAGAAAAGAAAAGTAAGTAAGTAGGCATATATTGTGAGAAAGTAAACAATAATAAAGGCTATTTTTATTTCATTTATTTTATATGTGTACGGATCCTAAAAATGTCCACTTAAGAGTAAGCGCCACAAGTTCAAAGTCACTCAGCGTGCTACAGAAAAGGCTAAGCCCTGCGTTTATCTAAGGGATCGTAGTATGAATAATTTACAAACATTATATACGTCAATGTTTTTTTTTTTTAATATTTAAGCTGCCAAAATGACTCTGCCTGAAGGAAAGCATGAGCAGAATCCAAGAGTGATGGTCACCATCCTCAATGCGAAAAAGAACAATGCAGCATGGCGACCCACACTATGGCGGCCTGGGGGGAAAGGGGATGGTGAGGGGGATAGGGGGCGTTGGATTGGGGTATGGGCTTCCGGTATCTTCACTCACTCGATGAAACACAGCGTAAGCACTGTTTCACACCGGTTTTCTGTGAGGCCGTGGTATCACTCCGGTCGAGCCTGCCCATTCATGCCGAAGCGTGGCTCTCCCACACGGTGTTTGTTAGATGTGTGGATGTGGGTTACTCTTCCACACAAAAACGACTAAATGGATTTATATGCAAGTCGCCGGCAAAGTTAATAACAAGTAATGAATTATTAAAGGAATATAACTAGTCTGCTTTAGTATCATATATATATATATTCGTAATCACCATCAAAAATCCTTTATTTTGATACCACACTCGATGTATTCTGAAAAACTTTTTTTAGGATTAATTTTTGGCACCAAAATCCTTAATTTCGTTTTTTTTTCGTCAATCCCACTCTATTGACACCACTCACATAAAAATACGACACACCGTTTAGACTCTAAGGCGTGCCAAAGAAATATAAATACACTCACTCGAATATATAACCCTGTTTCTTTCGCAGTCGGGTAAAATATACAATTTCTTTTATCAACAAGCCACGTGAACCAACTCACGGCCAACACTTGATGATAAATATAGTTCGTAGTTACAATTGCGTTCAGTCTTGACCTAGTAGACACGAGAATTTTAAATAGGTTTGTGTCGCGCTCGCTAGACTAGCAATTTTTTGTCCGCAATTATTATTTACTAGCTGAGCCCCGACGTGTTGCCCGCGTTCGCTATTGTAATAGCGGGCAACGCCGCAAGACTAAGGTAGTTTATACATATAAACCTTCCTCTTCAATCATTCTATCTATTAAAAAAACCGTATCAAAATCCGTTGCGTAGTTTAAAAGATTTAAGCATACATAGGGATATAGGGACAGAAAGCAACTTTGTTTTGTACTATGTAGTGATTTATCATGGTTTTAACTTTAAAAAGAGACTCCAAACTCTGGACCAATCATGCTGTTAACTTAAAGAAAAGACTTCGAAAACAGGACCAAATATAATGGGACCCTTTAACATAAATTATCATCAAAATCGGTTCACCCAGTCGAAAGTTCTGAGGTAACAATATAGTCGAATTGAGAATCTCCTCCTTTTTACCCGACTGAGAAAGAACGAGAGCTATGTTTTTCGAGTGTGTATATATTTCTTTGGCACGCCCCAGAGCGTAAACGTCTTGTCGTATTTTTATATGAGTGGTGTCAATAGGTTTGTTATAGTTTTCGAACGGCTAATTTCAATAACTATATCTCCCAAATATGATATCTCACATTTTAACTAGAAATAGGTTATTTAAAATGGTCGTAATTCTAAAAAAGTAATTGTGTGGTTTTAAGAAACTACGGTAAAAGTGATTTTTTTTTTAAATTAAAATAAGTAAATGTAATAAATCAAATAAATAATAACATTTACATTAAACACTGACAAAAACAAACAAATTAGCGTGGAGCACTGGCACACCGTCCGACTGGCCACAGGCCGACCGTCACGCGTCACTCGACATGCGATACCACAGACCAAAAAATTTGAGACGATGTAATAAAAGTTTCACTTTAATAAAGTCGAGATGTTTTGCTTTTAAATACATTTTGTAATCAATCGGCCTTATTTAACATCATAAAACAGACGAAACCACTGCATTATTATATTATGCCCAAACAATACATCAATCTAATTTACTTTGCTCATTAATTTATATAAAAGCTTTTATTAGGAGTATTAGGGGTCATGCACAAACTACGTATAAGTGAAGATCAAGTTAAGGGCATATTATATTATTTTTAAAAGCATATGATCACGCTCCAACGCTCCAATAAGAGCTAATTTAAACATAAAAGTTGAAAAATCTGGGCACAAAAATTACTTTTGATAGATACAGATAAAGTTTTTATGGCTACTGCCTCCACAACCCATGTACTACGAGACATCTCAGTCAGTGTTATCGTTTTGTACAAGTAAGCTGAACAAATTAACGGTCAGTCAGCTACTTATATCAACACCCAAGCAGTTTATTACAGCTATTTTTTTAAAAGATAACTCCCACTATAGGAATATATATCCTGTATCGTCGAGGACTTCACAAAATATATAGAACGGACACAAAGAACACCCAGATTCAGAACAACAATTTGTCGATCACACAAAGTGTTGTCCCATGTAGGACTACAACCCACAGCATTTGGTCAGTAGAAAGAGGCGTGGCGACCACTTTAACCGCTTGTTTTCTTTTTTTTTACGTGTGGAAACCCCCTCGGCCTTCATCCCACCGGGGTTTGCGGCGGGGCGGTGTGTCGGAATCGAACCGACTAAAACCACACGGTGTGCCACTCTGCGCCTGAGACGCGAGGGATCCGGGAACCGCTTTCTTACGCCATCCGAACCCCTCCCAGCGCCTGCCCGCACCGAAGCGGGCCCCGTCTCTAGGTGTTAAATCCTCTCAATTTGGGACCACTTTAGCCACTAGGCCAACGATGCAGGCTGGTTTCAATTTATCTGTCGATGACGCAAAAAGCCTATTCTTTGTTCTGTATAACAATGAATACAGTAGGTAAAGGATAATGTCTAAAACTACCATTGATTTTCAGATGTAATTAATTAAAACTGGCATGTAAATTATAAGTCCATTCTAGAATTAAAGTCACTTGTAATTATTCCACTATATTATTTCACACCAATCCTGGCCGGTTTCGCCTTATAGCATTATACTACAAGTAAGTTTAATTCTATAATATATTTTAACAAGTTTCATCAAGTGCGCCGGTCGAGAGATATTACATTATAAGTGCTTATATGTAAGCTGTACCTTGCCAGGTATCGTTGCTTTGTATTGAAATAGAATTGATGAGAAATGAACAACAAAATTAATGCGCAAACTAGATAAAAACATAATTATATCAGTCCTTTCTGTAAAGTCAAAGGCCAAAATCTAATCAGGTATATCTGTCTGCTCCCTTAGTAAATCGCGTGACCCTAACTGTATACTGTCCACGAGCCTTGACACAACAACCATCAAATTAATGGTTAGTAGTTTCCGCAGATTTTAGGACAATATCGTACCATTAATATTGTACCATTAAGGTAACACACAAGTAGGGGATTAACCGCACCCCTTATTTACAAAATTAAGTTGGTAAAATATAAACTGTAAGCGGTTACTGTGTCAATAAAACAGTAATTTTTTTTTCGGACATCTAACACACAACTCCAACTAGTCCCAAACTAAGTAGAACTTGTGTTATGGGTACTAGACAACTGATATAAATACATAAATACTTTTTTTTGTAAACACATACATATTATACATAAAAAACACCCAAACTCCGAAACGAATATTTGCAGATTTATATTTGATCCGCCCCTGGAAACGAACCCGAGACCTCAAACACAGCCGTCGTATACGCAGCCACTGCGCCACCGCATACCAATTGTATTTAATTGTATAGATGTATGGATTTACTATCACCAATAATTGAAGATTAATACATAAACCTTGGTGGAGCACGTATCTACCTCCGCGATATTCAACGCAGAATATTTAAGTCTAGTATATTATATAAGGAGTACCTAATACATTAATCTACACACTAAAACAATATCGCTAAAGAAGAAATTGTTAAGTCCTTGACAAACGTGCAATATAGCTTTTAACTCCTCTAATTGCCAGCTTTAGATAATGATTTAAATTGTATTTGAAACCAGACGCTCTGGATGTTTATCAAAACTGATATAATAATACAGTGTTGTTTTACTGCTGGTGGCGTGATACTATGAGCGTCTCCGTGATTCGTAGGTCACGTTAAGCAGTCGGTCACGTTAAGCAGTCGGTCCCGATTGTTATCATACGATAACAGTCGTGAAGCTTAAATGGAGGCCTTCGGGCGGTTTAAATACATCCGACGGCAAAAATTTCGTAGCCACAACGTATTCTTGCCAGTCCCCAACCCGCATTCCCAACCAGCGTGAGGATGTATGGCCTTAACCCTCTCCTGAGAGGAGACCCGAGCCCAGCAGTAGGACATTATGGGTTGTTGATGATGATGAAACATACAAGCCAATACATACAGTAATAGTACTGAAAAATATGAAAAAACGCGGAGAAAGTTTAACTATTTTGAATTCTCTGCAATTTTTTGCTATCATAGTATTATAATGATATTTTTTAACGCAACGGAATGCTATCATTATATTAATGACCATATTTAAATAAAATTTTAACTTAATTATATTTATTAATGTAAAAAGTAGCAGTCAGCATACATTACTTTCTGTGGACTTGCGTAATTGTGAATTGTAATATATAAAAACGTTAGTTATAGCGATTGAAAAAATACCGCCCAAGTGCGAGTCGGACTCGCGTACAGAGGGTTACATCCAAAACTGTAGATATATATAAGTAAAACTTATGCTTTTCCTAATTTTTTTTATCTGTGCTATAAGATGTTGCTTCGTAATAAATTTCAAGATTCCGAGTTCACGGGAAGTACCCTGTAGGCTTTGCCTTGCGAGTGTCAAAAATTTTCAGCATAAACGGCTGTATCTTTTGATTGCGTTGGCTTGGAAGTTTTTTTATTTTAAAGACAACTCCCGCATTAGGAATAAACATTCCTGTGTCACGGGGATCTCTACAAACATACATGAAACGGACACAAAGTACACCCAGACCTAGAACAACAATTTATGGATCACACAAAGTGTCGTCCCATGTAGGATTTGAACCCTCAACACTTGGCGCAGCAGGAAGTGGTGTGGCGACCACTGAAACCAACCAACCGTGTAGTTTTTTTTTTACAACTCCAAGGGACAGTATACCTGAGTATTTGATACGATATGATTCGTTTTTTCCTTTTGAGGTACTTAACCCTAAAAAACACAAAGAAAAAAACAGATATTATTTTTGGATATTCAAGTTCAAAATCTAAACCGGAGGATACTATCGTTTCACAGAAGACCAACCTAAAATAACAGCATTCGTGCTGTCGTGTTTCGTTGGTGATAGCGAGATCGATGCCCTAGTGATGCAGAACCATCTCAATAGGCCGCCATAGTGTAGGTCACCATGTGTATGGTGACCAGTGGTGGTCACCACGCACATGGTGACCTACACTATGGCGGATTCTTGGATTCAGCTCATTCCTTTAGCCAAGGAGGCACACAAACCAAAAGTGAATGCTAATTAGTTCCCAGAGCATTTCAAATGGTATTTGCTAGATGTTTTTTGCGTATGTTTTTAAAGAAGATGTACCCGCATTAAGAGGTAACAAATTATCAAGGAAAACGAACAGAAATGTCATAAATAGCATTATAAGGAAATACTGCACCTCTTTGTTATTTTAAGTACCTATGATGTATACACTAAGTTCTAAAATTTCGCGTTTCATGACACAATGAGTCAGCCTATGACCACGACTGGTGCAACCTGATCGAAACGTCAGGCAAATCAGAGGTATGTAATACCTTTAAATAAGTGATCACGTTAATTCCCGTGACTATAATTATAATACCTGTGTGNAAAACTGTAAAATGAACTGTCGCCTGCGGTATTCCCGGACCAATACGACCTTCAAAGCTTCAAGAAAAGAGCGTACTCCTTCTTAAAAGGCCGGCAACGCACTTGTGACACCTCTGGTGTTGCGGGTGTCCATGGGCGGCCGAATAGCTTACCATCAGCCGATACGTCTTTGCCACCTATATCATAAAAAATAATAGTCGTAAACTTTTAGGCGTGGGCATTAGATGATACCTGACTTAGTTATTATTAAAATATACGATGTTTTCCAGTTCACATTCTAGCTGTCCAAAAACAAATTATTTGGCAGTCATGTTTTCAATTCGCGTGACAAACCTTGACCCGGATCGTCGTTCAAATGAATTGAATTAATCTAGTTTAGCTGGACAGAACTAGAAATTGCTGGTCAACAGGAGATATTTTAATACCAGATGTGGATGGATTAATTCATTAATCTGTTGATAAACGAACAGTATTACGAGACGTGTGGTTTTTAGTACGTACGTCAAGCAAAACTTTTGTACTCCGGTTTGTAAAAAATTATATAAGTTTTACGGACGGAGGAGTACGAAACACAGCACAGTTAAAATTTCGTAGATCCATAGATGACTTTTTTGATAAATTTTCAAAAATGAATCTAAACTAAGTTCCGACTTGTCTTAACTAGACTGCCTCGTTGGTCTAGTGGTTAGCATAAGCGACTGCAGATCAAGAGGTCTCGGGTTCGACTCCTGGGTCGGACTGCTGTTGGGTTTTTCTTACAAGAAGTTCTTAATAGAAGCCCGGAGTTTGGAAAATGGCTTTGTAACCCGCCCGTGGCTCGCAGAACACGTTAAGCTGTTGGTCCCGGTTGTCATGAACATCTATGACAATTGTAAGGTTAGATTAGCTGTCAGGGTACGTTTATGAACTTCAAGCCTCTTTTGCGTGCTGACAGTCATCCGGACGCAATTTTTCAACTGAACAGCCAGTTCGGTTCTGTGCAGTAATGGATCACAAGTAAAATGTTCTAATTACACTTACACATTAACAGAACACATATGTCTGCCGTAATACTATTTATGGAAGTATTTCAAGGCTAAATTTCGACTGGGCGATGCACATAAATAAATAAATAATAAATAAATATTTCGGACATCGAACACACAACGCCATCTAGTCCCAAACTAAGCAGAGCTTGTATTATGGGTACTAGATAACTGATATTAATACATAAATACTTTTTTTTTGTAAATACATACATATTATACATAGAAAACACCCAAACTCCGAATAAAATATTTGCAGATCATACAAACATTTGGTCCGACCCAGGATTCGAACCCGAGACCTCATGGACAGCAGTCGCGTACGCTACCACTGCGCCACCGAGGCAGTTAACATGTTTACAAACGAAATATAATGAGAGTAAAGTAACGCAGTTTAAAACCATCTGTGTTTTTCTATCTACAGATTGGAATGTTGGCTTACAACTACTACACTACTTACAATTGCTACACGCTTGCTTAGTAACATAGAGCACAGAACACGGTGGCCTTAAGCAGACGTTCGCCTCTGTCAAACTATAAGCCCAAATGACCCTATGCGTTATACTGTTATAAATTTAAGTGTGCGTGAAATTGTGAATGTTTGGTTTTAATTTTTATGTGCGGGGTTATAGTGACAGTCGATTGTATGTGTATATGCGTAAAAATTTTACTCTGCAAAAAATGATAGACTTTTTTGTATCGAGAAAACACACTATTGCTACCCCCTCCGATATGCAGGCCTGTGTAACTCTATATATTACTAATAATTCTTCGTATTCTAAAGCCATCACGACACGACGAAGGAATATCATGAAATGATAATCATCAGCGTTTGTTTGGTATTTTCTGGTATAGCAACATTATCATATGTTTGTATTGTACTTATACTCACATTATCTTTTCAAAACCAAGACATAGGATTAAATCTCTTTGTGTGTACGTAGCTTAAAATTTTACATACGAAGTAAATAATATAAAAACGCTACAATTTATTTAATTTATCACATTATTATAAGGAACCACTGATACACAATTACTATCTACTAGGGTGGGCCTGAAGATCTGTCACACAGGCTTCGAGCCTAGCATGGACTCCAGCTCTCACTAGGGAATTTTAAAAAACTGTTATATATGTACCTAGACCTCATGAAACTTAAATTGTACCTTTCCTGTGAGAGAAAATAAAGTTTTTTTATTATTATTATTTTATTATTAGACTTCTCCAGTTTTCTCAAAAAAGTTTCTACTACGTTAACTAAACTACAAAAAAATAACAACCTCATCGAATAACAAAACATGTTGTCAGATTGACAGTTGCGTTTAATTATATCATAACCACCATGATGTCATATTAATCGTCTTTATAATTTTGTTTGCCATTGAAAACTATTGTGCAATTTATATAACTTTAAATAGTGGGCATTGAGTGTAAATGAGAATAATAAACAAAATTACAGACGGCCTTGTTTACGAACTCAGCGTTAACGACTTTGAACACATTTGGCTAGAACGCTGATTAATACAGAAGGAAGGCGACTTCCCACGCTTCTTTCCTTCATGTAGTCCACGATACTTTTTCTACCTCTTTTGGCCGTTTGGCCTCTTGTTAAGTACAGATTCCTTGTGCCTCCTTGATCCTGACCTTCCATATAGCTACATCACCGATCGGGTCACGTCAAATGGAGCCTTAAATACGGGCACCCTGATCCTTTAACACGTCAATATCTTTAATTACTTTTTCGGTAAGGGATTATCGTCCTCCATGGATACACAATGAGTGAACACTTTTTGATTCCCTTCCCCAGGAACCAGAGGAAAAGGCAAGGATGAAAATTCAATAGGACTGTTAAAACACCGGTTTTTTATAAATCCCGGTCGCACAATTTTCTTCTGGATATTAAAATTATTAGGAAGCGCCTAAGCTTACCACATTCCATACTTTTTTGAATGATTCTCAAGGCGTATCTTAATAACTTGGCAACCATCCAAAGTCATTGTTTGACAGGTGACGGTACACAGACACATTTAGTTTTAGAATAGTAGATGTTTTAATGTATAGGAGATCGTTTTTTGTTTTTTCGAAAGACGGTCCCCATTTCATGTCATCCACATTTTTTATAATTTTTATCATAAACTCCATCACGACGAAGACTTAGAATTGAAGACTTGAAATACTTGACATTGGCAGAAATAGATGATGCGGCTGATTGCCATATCATCAAAAGAAGAAGAATGTATAGGTGGCAAGCGAGATCTTGCCACTTACGCAAGAGACGGACACCTTTCTTACATGTTTGTAAAGAGAATTCTTTTGTGGCTTTTCATTTAGTTAGGTAACTGGAACTCCAACGCCCTCTCTCTCCTTGATCCTGACCTTCTGATCCGTCTTCTCTTTGCCATNGGCAGAAATAGATGATGCGGCTGATTGCCATATCATCAAAAGAAGAAGAATGTATAGGTGGCAAGCGAGATCTTGCCACTTACGCAAGAGACGGACACCTTTCTTACATGTTTGTAAAGAGAATTCTTTTGTGGCTTTTCATTTAGTTAGGTAACTGGAACTCCAACGCCCTCTCTCTCCTTGATCCTGACCTTCTGATCCGTCTTCTCTTTGCCATTATACGTACTACACAATACTACTAAATCTGAATCGCGTAATAGAAGTTCTCGCGCATGTATATACAACATTCCAACAACAACCGTTGGGCCGTGACCCGCCAGGCATGATCACCTCGCCTGATCGGAAGAACCTTTTCTGCTAGAGGGACATGACACTCGTCCCCCCACACCATAAAAACCCCCTACCTTGCTAATTCATCAAGCAAAAGTAAAAGATATAAAATTATAATGCATAAAACGTTTATTCGTTACTTTACGACTTTCATCATGGCACAATAACACGAAAATACCTCCTCTTCGCTGTAATCATAAGTTTACGACCGCCATAAACAATTTCGCGCCACTTCGGCCATCTTTGTTTTTACGTCAAATAAAGGTAGAGTTGCGCTTGGCGCTTGGCGTTCGGCCAAGCGAGCATTGCGTAATATCAGTTAGTATTACTATTTAAATGAATACTTCATTATGTAGACACTTTTTATTTAATGTTATAACAAGTTTCTAATAGTAATGAATATAGGAAATTCAGAAGGCCGCGCCAATAAATTTGCGAGTACTCAATAACTATTTTCAAGACTATAGAGTACTAGTTTTTGCCCGCGGCTCCGCCTGCGAATATGTCGGTTATCGCGGTAAAAAGACTTCCTCAAGAATCAAAGTATTTGCCACAGTTCATTGAAATCGGTGCAGCGGTTTAACCAAGAAAACGTAACAGATAAGTAAGTATAATCAAAACAGTAATTAGTATTAATTTAGACCTATTTTATGTTAGTATCGATAAACTTTACCGGAAATTAAATAGCTTAAGTGCTTTTCCAAACAGAAATCTATCACTGCGTCAAATTTTATCATCAGATCTCTTCAGTCGTTTTGACGTGACTAAATTACAAACCCATACCACATATTCACCTTTAAACAAATCGTAAATAGAGCCAATTCACTTTTACCTGACCTCAAAATAGATCTCATAGGAACAATAGTGACTAGTCACAGTAAGCTCCCTCAATGACATTATGGCATCACCATGCATCGAACAGAATAATAACTAACAAATATAACATAACAATAGACACCGTTAGGTCATAGCTCTTCAAAAACTGTAATGCCATAAGTCATTACATGCCCCTACTACATTTAACATTGCATTATGAAGACACTACGGTAGTCAGTATATAATCAATACAGCAGTCAGATAGATATATTTGGCACAATACTTCAACGATTTCAAGTCCACACTCTTACTGACGATAAACATGTACTAATTAATTGATGTCCTTAAAGACAGTTATTTCCATACTCTTTGGACAACCTCTATAGATACTGAGTACTCGTAAACCGTTAATACATAAATAAAGACTGCATGAATGGCGTAGGGGCTTAAGTCTCGCCTCTTCTAGAGCTCGTTCTTACAGAGCTATCTCACGCCAAACCTTTTTTTTCACGTGTGGAACCTCGGGCCTTCACCCCACCGGGGTTTGGCCTAAAAAATAAATTATAGACTCTTACATTCACAAATTAATTTCACAATGAAAGGTAAAACCAACAAATATGCTACACGTCGCGCCAGTCACCTCGTATTGCCTTTTTTTTTAACGTGTTGGAAAGCGTTTACGCACTTCGCTCCCCCCCCGCGGGGACAGGGGTTCACTTTGTGTGGGACTCCTGACTGACTCGCCAGACTACCCACTAAACCACCACGGTGTGCCACTCTGCGCCTGAGACGGGAGAGATCCGGGAACCGCTTTCTTACGACATCCGGACCCCTCCCAGCGCTTGCCCGCACTGAAGCGGGAACCGTCTGATGGTAAAGACTCTCAATTTAGGCGACGTACGGCACGCGCGTAACGTCGCCCCCTCGCGGGTGGCCTGTGAAGCGGATGGGGGGGAAAACCCGTCCCGCCCATCCGCGGCCACACTCAGGGCGGCATGAGGCGCTGGTAGGCCCAGTTGCACTCGGTGATTAGAAACAATCAGCAAGGCCAAGCAACGACGGCGCAGTCAGTACCTGGATGGGTGACCGCTGGTGGCATGTTACCATTAGCGTCTTCGTGATTCGGAGGTCACGTTAAGCAGTCGGCCTCGGTTGTCATCNGACGGCGCGGTCAGTACCTGGATGGGTGATCGCTGGTGGCATGTTACCATGAGCGTCTCCGTGATTCGGAGGTCACGTTAAGCAGTCGGCCTCGGTTGTCATCATAGGATAACAGTTGTTAATCTTAGTTGGAGGCCTTTGGGCGGCTTAAAAAACATCCAACGGTAAGATTACGTAGCCACAACGTTGTCTTGCCAGTCTCCCAACCCGCACTTGGCCAGCGTGAGGACGTATGGCCTTAATCCTCTCCTGAGAGGAGACCTGAGCCCAGCAGTGGGACATTATGGGTTGTTGATTGATAGATTAATGAGGCGTAAAAGAAGCGAGTTCTCTGAAAATATTCAAAAATAAATTATTAACTTACATTCATAAAAGTGAAACACTAAAATATTTTTTTTATTAAAATATTTTCACTTGAACTACAGCATTATCACAGGACCGTAGACAGCTCTTTACTTACTATTATTTTACTGCACCTGCATCTATTTAATGTAAAATATGTTATTTTGTTCAATATTGTTCTCATGTAAGGTCTCATGACGATTGTCTTAATGAGAGAGAAATAAAGATCTTTGAACCTAATTCTTTACCAGTTTTATTTCACCCAACACTCAACGTTCTATTGTACACCATTTAAAATAGTTATTTATGGCATGCGATACTCCTTAACACATGTGTCAATTTGCTGAGCGCAAACACAAATTTTTACTGCACACGAATCCGCGTTTAACTCAACTCTTAAGATGGCAGTGGAATGCGTGAGCAACTGTGTCATAAGTTGATTTTTACAAATCTGTATACGTATGATGCGACGAAATATGTTATAAGGAATTTCTAAGAATCAATTTAGCGGGCCGGCTCGTCAGGTACAGTATTGCCCTCGTGCAAAAGGTCAACTCAAAAAGAGAGCATTCGTGTTGTCGTCTTTCGTTGGTGATGCGAGACCGGAGGCCTATTGAAGCAGAAGCATTACGAGGCCGCCATAGTGTGATTCACCATGCTGCACTGTAGCATTGCCTGCATTCGCAATGGGTATACTGAACACCACTCTTGGATTCTGCTTATGCAATCTATTAGCGAAAGTGGGGTCATTTTGGCAGGCGCATACATAAAAAGGAAGCATTATACATTACTAATTTACGGTGTTCCAGTGGATTTTCAAATCATAAGACAAAGATCTTTTTACGACCCCAGCGGGGCACAGCTAGTGTTAGAATATAAAATATCTGTAGTAGATATATTTAAAAAAGTTGTTAATTAAAATAATCATTACATTTAAAATTGAGCTAGAAGAATTTTTGATTAAATAGCTAACAACAATACTCTGAGTGTTGCCACACAAATAAATTGTATAATAGTGCGTTTATACGCGTGCCATGCCTCGACAACCCTCCACAAACACAAGCGTGTAAACAGGCAGTTTGGCTCGAGTTGCGTGAGGTTGTGATAGCTTGTTGCCAACCCGAGTCGGTGTCGGTTTTTGAACACAGATCAAAGGAAGAGTTTGAAAAGGATTTTAGACTGCCAAGTCCTCGCAAGCGTGTAAACATTGCATAAAACTCATTCAGCGTTCAATTGAAAGAATTAACAGAAGCAGTTGTCTTTATTGACAACAGCATGTTGTACTTGCGTTTATTGGAATGTTTATTTTTTATTTCACTGAGTACGGAGTCATTATTGCATCTCTACAAGCAAATGAAATTGAAGTGTCTATTTGTAATTTCAAATCAACAGCTTTTCACAAAATATATATATAGATCACAGTAAATACGGTAAAATGTCGTAAATATGATAATTAATTTTATTTTTTTGTTCTTTTTCTGTAATTCCTATTTGTTTTACCTCTGTTTTATTGTCATATATATTTTTATATATCCAATTATCCGATTTGAAACATAAATAACATATTTACCGCAATATATTAAATATATCAGCAATAATATGAATCACGTAATAACATGAATAAAAGAAAAATATTATTGTTGGTAAAATGTGGAGTCTACCCCTACAGAGAAAAGTGTTTACAAGTATGTATTTTTCATTTCAGGTTATACAGGTCCTCCAAGTACATACACACCAGTCTCTCGCACAGTTTCGCTTAATTGAACATGTAATACCCAATCTAAGATGGAGTATGTAATTGTAAATATACTGTCAGAGAGAAATATATTAATAAAAAAAAAATTTGGACAACTATTTGCTGTTACATTATATCTTATGTATATAACAAACAGTAAATACACAAAACACTAGTTCAAATGCACAATACGGTGTCGTAACCAGTAGAAACAAGTAAAAATAAAAACAAAACAAAAATGGACAAAAATGAAATCAAACAACTGAGAGAAAGTAACAAAATTAAAACTAAACAATTTAAACTTATTTTACGTTGAGAGATTGATACCGCCTTCAATAATATTAATACAAAAACTAATGCTTTAACAATCTTAAAGCATTTGTTTTGAAAGCGGGTAGCTTGTCGGTAAACACATTAACCTCGCCACAAATTCTGTTGTAGGTTTTGTGCAAACGGCGTGTGGAGAATAAGGAATATACATGTTTTTTTAATTGCTTAATCTGATCATTTGCGCGCTTTTCTCTAGAAACTTTCTGCCTCGCACAACAAAAATGTGGAATGAATTGTCGCCTGCAATATTCCCGGGCCTTTTTTTTTTGACATGGTGGAATGCCTTTACGTACTTCGCTCTCCCCCTGCGGGGACAGGGGGTTCGCTTTGTGTGGGACTGCTGACTGACTTGCCAGACTACCCACTAAACCACCACGGTATGCCACTCTGCGCCTGAGACGGGAGAGATCCGGAAACCGCTTCCTTACGCCATCCGGACCAATATTCCCGGGCCAATACAACCTTGAATGTTACCAGTGCAAAGCTGTTAATTTGATATTAAACATACACTTTAATTTGTTTATTAGTATAAATGAAATTCAGTAACTAAATGATCTCAAAATATAAACTTGTCATTGTAATTCAGCTGACTCATTCGGATTCAGAGGAATTCATCTCAAAAGAACAAATATAATTATCGCTATTAACAACCCGTATTAGATCATCAAGGTTTACCCATTCTTAGAAAATAAATAGCATTGTATTTACAATGTCAGTGTTGCCACCTCAAAAAATATTACTACAAGTCATAGTTGTTCTTTAATATTTATCAAAAAAAAAAACACTACAGTGTAAAGCAAAAATATATACATATCCATTTAAATAAATAAAATTAAAGTGTCTGTTTGTAGTTTTAACAGAATAGCTATTCACTGGCATATATACGGTACTTACATAAAATTTTTGACTGCTTCGTTGGCGCAGTGGTAGCGTATGCGACTGCTGTGCTGATGTCTCGGGTTCAATCCCGAGTCGGACCAAATATTTGTATTATCTGCAAATATTTGTTTCCGAGTTTGGGTGTTTTCTATACATAATATGTATGTAGGTATTTACAGAAAAAAGTATAAGTGTATATATATCAGTTGTCTATTACCTATAACACAAGCTCTGCTTAGCTTGGGACTAAGATGGCGTTGTGTTAGATGTCCGGAATATTTATTTATTACGCAGCAAAAAAATGCAGTTTTTTATCAACCTAACCAAGCATACACGTCACCAAGCCTTAAACTAAGCAGAGCTTGTAGGTACTACGCAAGATAGATTATAGAATACATAAAAAAACACCGAAACTCATACAAACATTTGGTACGAGTCAGGGATCGTATACCACTGCGCCACAGAGCTAGTCGATATTTATATTAATATGATAAGAAATGGTTACCCATTCACTGATTGACCGAGCAAAGATCGCTTAACTTCGCAAATTATATTAATGAGTCATTCAATATGGCAACCCACACATACGGATAACGTGAAACGATGTAAATAACTTATTAGTCATTGGTTTACACATTTCCTCTTAATATAACACATGCTACTTGCATTTAACACGATTCAATATTTTTTTCCCAATACAAGTTATAACGGTACGTTCTTAAACTATTTATAATACTTAAATCTAATATGTAAAATTCTTGTGTCACAGTTTTAGTGTTTAAATTCCTCCGAAACGGCTTCACCGATTTTGATGAAATTTTATATGTACATTCAATAGGTATGAGGATAGGTTTATAACAAATCTTTACATCCCTAAGTGTTAAGGGTGGTTCATTACAATTCTTTTTTTTATTTTTTTGTACAAATTTTGTTTCGTTATTTTTTTATGGTATGGTATTTTAAAAAAACATTAAGCCCTAAATTTTTACCCTCCTACCACCGACTCCTAAGTTTTAAGAGCATTTTATATTCATATAGCAAAAGAGTTTACCGGGTCAGCTAGTTAGTTAGGTCGAGATCACAAGCTTCGTCGTTTAGTTTCGATATTATCACACTCGTCCCATGGGGGATATCAAAGAAAATTTTCGCATACCCTCTCTTAATTAAAGAGTTTACAGAGGGCAGGCGCTAAGAGGGGTCCAGATGCTTTAATAACAGCGATTCCCGGATCTATACCTTCTCAGGCGCAGAGTGACACACCGTGTGGTTTAAGTCGGCATGATTGCAACACACCACCCCGGTGTAGTGACGGACACGGGTTTCCATGCGTACAAAAAAATGAAGCATTTGAAGCATTTCCACATGAAGTATAAGGCTCTTCATTAAAATGTAAAAGCGTCCTAAAGCAACTCACCGTGTCTCCGGACCTGATTTACATATTTGTACAAAATTTACGTAATTAAAATATATATACATACATATTAATACGTAAAGCAAAAACTTTGGCCCACGTTTTACAAAAAACGCGCGGTAAAATAGTTCTAACTAAAAATTTAAAAGAATTATGATCGAATTTCGACCTCTAGGCGACCACTAGTAATAATAAGAGGCGCTCATAGCCCAGTTGCACTCGGTGATTAGAAACAATCAGCAAGGCCAAGCAACGACGGCGCGGTTAGTACCTAAATGGGTGACCGCTGGTGGCATGTTACCATGAGCGTCTCCGTGCTTTGGAGGTCACGTTAAGCAGTCGGTCCCCGTTGTTATAATACGATAACAGTCGTGAAGCTTAGTTGGAGGCCTTCGGGCGGATTAAAAAATATGCAACGGCAAGATTTACGTAGCCACAACGTATTCTTGCCAGTCCCCAACCCGCACTTGGCCAGCGTGGGGACGTATGGCCTTAACCCTCTCCTGAGAGGAGACCCGAGCCCAGCAGTGGGACATTATGGGTTGTTGATTGATTGATTGACGTCCATGATATGGTTGTCTGGAAGAGATCGCCGTGAGCGCCAATTGTTGTATCTAATCTTTTTTGTGACTCATTTTATTTAGTGTTTTGAAATATGTACGCAATGATGAGTGTTGCTATTGAGTATTGTAGCCTTGTTGTATGTACACGGAAAAATGAATTCATAAAAGTACAATCATTAATTAAACAATTAGTTACCTAAAATTACATCCACTTTGTATTCCTATTTTCAGCGAATATTTTAACATGGTGGTCCTCCTTTACGATATGTAGTTTAGTGAAATCTAGACGGCAAACATGTAAATCAAAACCCACCCACCTAAGTCAAATATCGTGGGATGGGCATGATTGTTTGTTTTTTAGTTTGAATATAATTTACCCATAACTAGTTGCACCCCACGTTTTTATCCGCGGTGGGTTACAAGAACCGCCTTACATTTAAACCTTCTTGAATCAATCTGTTACTGATAACTGCGTTAAAATCAGTTGAGTAGTTTAATACTTCATTTTATACTGGTTGGTAGTCTGGTTACCATGGTAAATACCGTAATTTAAGATTAAACAATGCTTAAACACAATTGCTTTTTTTTCACGTTTGAAAAAATGGGGACGCAAGGGCGACATTCTGTTACTCTTGACTAGGAACTTTCTCGTCTGCCGTTTGCCACTGTATCATAATCAAACCAGTCATCCAGTTTAAATCGACTGACTGCCTCGGTGGCACATACCGTAGTGACATCGTACGCAACTACTAAACTCAAAGTCTTGTGCAAATATTTGTTTCAGAGAGAGGGATGGCCTCGGTCGCGTAAGCGACTGCTGTGCTTGAGGTCTCAGGTTCGATTCGCGGGTCGGACCAAATGTTTGTATGATCTGCAGATATTTGTTTCGGAGTTTGGGTGTTTTCTTATAATGTGTATGTATTTATAAAAAAAAGTATTTTTGTATTTATATCAGTTGTCTAGTACCCATAGTACAAGCTCTGCTTAGTTTAGGACAAGCTGGCGTTGTGTTAATTGTTTAAAAAAAAAGTTTTGTTGTTATATTATGTATATTATGTAGAATAGAATAGAATAAACTTTATTGTACACCAATTGATACAGTTATATTTGAGCTAAACAATCTAATGACCATGTACAAATGGCGGCCTTATCGCTAAAAAGCAATCTCTTACAGGCAACCTTTGGAAGGACAAATCGGCTGTAGAAACACAAAATCATGGGTAGTATTGGTGTTCAAAATAAATATAGCAATTTACTCAATTCAGATAAAATTACATAAACTAAAATATAGAGATATTAATACACATTAATGCAAACAAATAAAACATAAAAAACAATGCACAATATCCACAATTATATGTACATATTTGCAAAAGAAAAAGCATATATCAGTTGTTGGGTACCGCATAATACAAGCTCTGTTTTCTGATAAGAATGCGTTATGTGTTAGGTGTCCGAAAAGTATTTATTTATTCATTTATATTATTATCAATGATAAAGCGATAGTCGTCACGACCATATATTTGGCACAAGACATGTTCACGAGACACGGCGACCTGTTGTGACGTGCTGACGTCACAAGCACGTCAGCCAGGCCATTGACGTCCATTTGGCAGCCGGCGGCTATCGCTTAATCTATAATTAATATGCTTTGACCGAATTTCTCGAGTCTGACTATTAGTAGCCTAATGTTGTTTTACTTAAATCGGAATTGTAATACGTCCCTTTTACCCACCCTAGAATTAAGGGATTGGGGATTTGGGATTTCGGTCAATTTTGATAGGTTATACATTATTTGTATAAAATGTATTTAAAGTGAAAGACCGCCTCGGTGGCCCAGTGGTAGCGTACGCGACTGCTGTCCATGAGGACTCGGGTTCGAATCCCGGGTCGGACCAAATGTTTGTATGATCTGCAAATATTCGTTTCGGAGTTTGGGTGTTTTCTATGTATAATATGTATGTACTTACAAAAAAAAAGTATTTATGTATTCATATCAGTTGTCTAGTACCCATAATACAAGCTCTGCTTAGTTTGGGACTAGATGGCGTTGTGTGTTAGATGTCAGGAATATTTATTATTAAATATTTATTAAAAATTTATTAACTTTGGAGTTAATTTTTAACCCCCAATGCAAAAACGATGGGGATGTTATAAGTGTGATGTGTGTATTCGTTCGTGCATATGTGTGTCTTACTGCGACATAATAGCTCCTGAACGGATGGACCAATTTTTTTTATGTGTTATGTTCGATGAAAAACGGTTTAGTCGTTTAAAAGATATAGGGGGTACAAAATGGAAAAAGAAAACAAATATCCTCGAGAAATAAATAAATATTCAGGACATCTAATACATAACGCCATCTAGTCCCAAACTAAGCATAGCTTATATTATACAACTGATATAATTCAACTTATATTATACAACTACGAGTACTGTACAACTGATATAAATACAAACATACTCTTATTTGTATATACATACATATTATACATAGAAAACACCCAAACCGAAATCGAAACCGACCCGGAAATCGAAACCGAGACCTCTAGAACAGCTGTCGCATGTACATGAGCAATGAAATTCATTCAAATTCAAAACCTTCATTCTAAAATATTAGCTAGTATTTTAATATGACCTTTTATTTTGAAATACTAGATCCCGCAAAATAAGCGGTATGCTTTACCAAAAATATTTCCGGGTCATTTCGCACTGCGATCTCCTGTTATCTCAGATAACTCCGTCAATTCGCAACTCAGATAAAAATACGTCTCATCCTATTTCAATCAACAACCCATAATGTCCCACTGCTGGGCTCGGGTCTCTCTCAGGAAAGGGTTAAGGCCGTACGTCCCCACGCTGGCCGAGTGCGGATTGGGGACTGGCAACACTACGTTGTGGCTACGTAATCTTGCCGTTGGATGTTTTTAACCGCCCGAAGGCCTCGCAACTAAGCTTCACGACTGTTATCGTATGATAACAACCGGGACCGACTGCTTAACGTGACCTCCGAAGCCCGGAGACGCTCATGGTAACATGCCACCAGCGGTCACCCATCTAGGTACTAAGCACGCCGTCGTAGCTTGCCCTCGCTGATTGTTTCTAATCACAAAGTGCAACTGGGTTATGAGTGCCTCAGCCTATTTATATATCTTTATCTTTTATCAACAAATTCAACGGTTAGAGAGAAAAGCCCAAGGCCATATACTCAATGCAGATATTTATCATTTCAAGTTTTTTTTTTATCTTTTTAAACTTTAAGACATTGTTTACACACGTCTGTACAATTTGAGATGTTGGTGGTGTGAGAGAACATTTAAATTTTTAAATTTAGAATCTGTTTTTCGCGCCCGAACAGATGTGTTTTTATTTAGAGACTTTGTTTTTTTTACAGCCAATGTCAGTGTGTTTTCTTTCAAAAAAAAGGTTGAGGGTCATTAAATCAGTCCGTTTTTTTTTCGACAGTAAATTAACTAAAAGCTTCGTCAGTTATAAACCTAAACGGTCTTTTTAAAGGGTTTACACTTTTGATCCTTTCTTTAAAAAATAATTGTACCCCTGAGGGTGACGGGGGTACCATTCCCACAATATATTTTTTTGAACTGGCAAGGATGATTGTTTAGAACAGCTCATATTTATATATTCTCAGTAGTCACAACACTAGAGCGTAACTAGTGGTGATAGAAAGTGAGAAATGTTCTTTTGTTTCGTGTGGAGAATGCCTTTATTAGCGGAAACAATGTCCCATAAAACGTAGTGTTGCCAGTTTGTAACAATTAATGTGTTTAAGGAAATTGGTCATTAAATAGTACATATTATTTGTTACTTGTATGTTCTACAAATGTATGTTCTTTGTATAATCTACAAATATTTGCTTCGGAGTTTGGGTGTTTTCTATGTATAATATGTATGTATTACAATAAAAAAGTATTTACGTATTTATATCAGCTCAATCAGCTATAATACAAGCTCCGCTTAGTTTGGGACTAGATGGCGTTGTGTGTTAGATGTCCAAAATATTTATTTATTTACTTATTATTTAAATATAAACACCCATATTAGTGCAATGAATGCGAAACAAACTTTTATATCTCAGTTGGGTCTGTGAAGGACTTGCCCCTGTACTTTTATGGGTATGAAATCGTTCCAAGTCTAATTTTAAACAGGTACGAATTTTGGTAGAAATATAAATAAAACCTTCATTTTAATAATGAGTTTCGAAGGTAGCAAAATAGGTCGCAGTTTGCTTTGAGTATCATTATATTCGATGAAGACCGCGTTAATGATTGAATCAGTAACATGACAACAAATTTTATATGCAGAGATAGATTACTAAAATCGATGTGCAAATCCCGAAGATTTTATGCGACATATTACATTTTCACAAAGAGGCCGAATGGAAAACTTGTACCTTTTTTTAATGGTCAAAAAGACTATGAAGTTACACAGATGCCGTATTTTCAAATTAAAACTATTATAAATCTGTGTCGATAGTCTCTGTTCTTTTTTGTTTATTACAGTTCTATACCATAGATCCCGCCTTACCATAAACAATAGCTTTTCAATTTTAGAAGGTGATTGACCTCACTAATTTCGGTAGCCATCTTTGTTACGCAACTCACTAGAGCATGCCTTTGAAATCAGAATTCTAATTTCTCTTTTTGGGAGTCGTGCGCAAATATTATTTATTATAGGAATGATTAATAAATAAAGATGGCATATTAAACGTTTTAATTACTCTTCTTTTTAAAGGAATATTAAGCTCGTTCGTATCGCCTGATGGTAAGCGATTACCGCCGCCCATGGACACCAGCAACACCAGAGGCGTCACAAGTGCGGTGCCGGGCTTTGGGAGATGGGGAAAGGGGTTAGGGTATAGACCTTCGGTATCCTCACTCATTCACTAAAACACTTGACACAAAATTGAAAGACCTCAAGAAACATTTGCAGATCATACAAATATTTGATCCGAACGGATAATCGAACCCAAAACCTCAAGCACAGCAGCCGCGTACGCTACCACTGCGCCAACGAAGCACTCAAATTCCCCTCAACCCTGAATGGGAACCGAATTCGAATGTTGCTTCTTGAATATTTTTTTAATATCAATCGTCTGTCTTTTGTAGGCGGCATGGAATTAAAACTCAATGCATATAATAGTATGACAGTATCCAAAATATACCTCATATATCTGATATATCATAGCTGAAAATTGGCAGAACACCAGACACAGACAGGATGCCAGACGTTGCTAAAATTAACGAACGCGAGTTCGTTGTGATGGCCAAAACTCTTGTTACTTTGTAATGGGGTTTAAATATCACAAGAGGTGCGGAATGTAGTAAATATGGAGTGCATAGAGCAACCCGGGTTATATTGCTCTTTGACGGAGAATCGCTGGCAATATTCATTCGGTGGGTACGGTAACCAAACAAGGACATACTTCATTTATAATAATATTTAACCCCTAAGTACAGGATATGTGTAGTTCTGTAATACTTTAAGGTATGGATAGCCAAGTCGATTTAGTAAATAGGGCCCCATTGTTACTTATAAGATCTCAAACACTAACAATTGCACTGTTATTTTCGAAGGACCATGTAGTTTCTAGCGATACCATTATTAACCTAAGGGAGTAACCACACAGGATAACAGCATTATAAAAAACCAAAAATTTAACAAAAAACTGACTTCAAGAACTCGAACTTGACATTAGAAATACACAGTCAAATTTAGAATCTCCTTCTTTATTTAAGTCGGTTAAAGAGACCGTGGGAATGTGGGAGAGCCACGCTGAGGCATGCGGCTCGACCGGAGCGATACCACGGTCTCACAGAAAACCGGGGTAGAACAGCACCTTTGTGTCACCGAATGAGTGAGTGTACCGGAGACCCATACTCCAACCCCTCCCCCGTCTCCCAATGATTGGCAACGCACTTGTGCCGCCCCTGCTGTTGCGGATGTTCATGGGCGGCGGATATCTGACCAGNCAGCCAATGTGTGTCAGTGTGTTTTCTTTCAAAAAAAAGGTTGAGGGTCATTAAATCAGTCCGTTTTTTTTTCGACAGTAAATTAACTAAAAGCTTCGTCAGTTATAAACCTAAACAGTCTTTTTAAAGGGTTTACACTTTTGATCCTTTCTTTAAAAAATAATTGTACCCCTGAGGGTGACGGGGGTACCATTCCCACAATATTTTTTTTTGAACTGGCAAGGAAGATTGTTTAGAACAGCTCATATTTATATATTCTCAGTAGTCACAACACTAGAGCGTAACTAGTGGTGATAGAAAGTGAGAAATGTTCTTTTGTTTCGTGTGGAGAATGCCTTTATTAGCGGAAACAATGTCCCATAAAACGTAGTGTTGCCAGTTTGTAACAACTAATGTGTTTAAGGAAATTGGTCATTAAATAGTACATATTATTTGTTACTTGTATGTTCTACAAATGTGTGTTCTTTGTATGATCTACAAATATTTGTTTCGGAGTTTGGGTGTTTTCTATGTATAATATGTATGTATTACAAAAAAAAAGTATTTACGTATTTATATCAGCTCAATCAGCTATAATACAAGCTCCGCTTAGTTTGGGACTAGATGGCGTTGTGTGTTAGATGTCCAAAATATTTATTTATTTACTTATTATTTAAATATAAACACCCATATTAGTGCAATGAATGCGAAACAAACTTTTATATCTCAGTTGGGTCTGTGAAGGACTTGCCCCTGTACTTTTATGGGTATGAAATCGTTCCAAGTCTAATTTTAAACAGGTACGAATTTTGGTAGAAGTATAAATAAAACCTTCATCTTAATAATGAGTTTCGAAGGTAGCAAAATAGGTCGCAGTTTGCGTTGAGTATCATTATATTCGACGAAGACCGCGTTAATGATTGAATCAGTAACATGACAACAAATTTTATATGCAGAGATAGATTACTAAAATCGATGTGCAAATCCCGAAGATTTTATGCGACATATTACATTTTCACAAAGAGGCCGAATAGAAAACTTGTACCTTTTTTTTAATGGTCAAAAAGACTATGAAGTTACACAGATGCCGTATTTTCAAATTAAAACTATTATAAATCTGTGTCGATACTGTCTGTTCTTTTTTGTTTATTACAGTTCAATACCATAGATCCCTTACCATAAACAATAGCTCTTCAATTTTAGAAGGTGATTGACCTCACTAATTTCGGTAGCCATCTTTGTTACGCAACTCAGTAGAGCATGCCTTTGAAATCAGAATTCTAATTTCTCTTTTTGGGAGTCGTGCGCAAATATTGTTTATTATAGGAATGATTAATAAATAAAGATGGCATATTAAACGTTTTAATTACTCTTCTTTTTAAAGGAATATTAAGCTCGTTCGTATCGCCTGATCCGAACGGGTAATCGAACCCAAAACCTCAAGCACAGCAGCCGCGTACGCTACCACTGCGCCAACGAAGCACTCAAATTCCCCTCAACCCTGAATGTGAACCGAATTCGAATGTTGCTTCTTGAATATTTTTTTAATATCAATGGTCTGTCTTGTGTAGGCGGCATGGAATTAAAACTCAATGCATATAATAGTATGACAGTATCCAAAATATACCTCATATATATGATAGATCATAGCTGAAAATTGGCAGAACACCAGACACAGACAGGATGCCAGACGTTGCTAAAATTAACGAACGCGAGTTCGTTGTGATGGCCAAAACTCTTGTTACTTTGTAATGGGTTTTAAATATCACAAGAGGTGCGGAATGTAAATATGGAGTGCATAGAGCAACCCGGGTTATATTGCTCTTTGACGGAGAATCGCCAGCAATATTCATTCGGTAGGTATCGTAACCAAACAAGCACATACTTCATTTATAATAATATTTAACCCCTAAGTACAGGATATGTGTAGTTCTGTAATACTTTAAGATGTGGATAGCCAAGTCGATTTAGTAAGAATAGGGCCCCATTGTTGTTTATAAGATCTCAAACACTAACAGTTGCACTGTTATTTTCGAAGGACCATGTAGTTTCTAGTGATACCTTTATTAACCTAAGGAAGTAACCACCCAGGATAACAGCATTATAAAAAACCAAAAATTTAACAAAAAACTGACATCAAGAACTCGAACTTCACATTAGAAATACACAGTCAAATTTAGAATCTCCTTCTTTATTTAAGTCGGTTAAAGAGACCGTGGGAATGTGGGAGAGCCACGCTGCGGCATGCGGCTCGGCCGGAGCGATACCACGGTCTCACAGAAAACCGGGGTAGAACAGCACCTTTGTGTCACCGAATGAGTGAGTATACCGGAAGCCATACTCCAACCCCTCCCCCGTCTCCCAATGATTGGCAACGCACTTGTGCCGCCCCTGGTGTTGCGTATGTTCATGGGCGGCGGATATCCGACCAGAATGTGATACGTCTGCTCGTTTGCCCCTATACCTATATAAAAAAAAGGAAAACCCTATGCTAATCAAATTATCAGCAAAACTGTCATGAAACCGCAAAATCAGAAATAAAGAGGTAAATATTTTTTCCATTTAGTAAGGCTGTAAACCATGAGCAACACGGAACAGGGAGTAACCAAGGGCAGGCGTTCTCAAGGTATAAGCCCAAATAGGCCTACGCTTTACACTGTTATGGCGTGTGAAATTCTGAACGTTTTGTTAATGTGATGTTTTATATCGGAAAAGACGCTTTAGCTACATATTCCCCTCTGTTTGGTGGTCTGTGTAGCTCTATGTTATAAACCATCGTACACACAGACACTTAATCTTTGTTCCCTAAGGGGTAGGCAAAGCTGGGTACGCCGTTGTTGCGGCGGTAAGACCCGTCCATCCATCTCAGAACGACCTTCATCATCCATAAGCGCAAGCCTGACGGTGACGGATGGGGCTATATGTCACCCTAGCCGAAGCAGGTTTGGGTGGAGGCGCGGACACTGCGGAGCGTGCGCGCCTAGGGGGGTAGTAACGGGAACAACGGGATTCCCACACAATAGCGGTCCTTCTGCAAATCGTGTGTGGCCCGAGGTATGTCAGGGTTCCAGGGTTTTCCTTACTAGAGTGCACCTGGTTCCCCGGCTTCTAGTGTCGGAGACAGCGTAAGGTTTTAGCCGGTTCGAGTCCGATATCCCACCGGGAGGGAGGTGGTATCCGAGAGGATTTCTGCACGAATAAAGAAAAGCAGGGGTAGGCGTATTAAACGACCATATTTCGACGACGGAAACCAATTGCCATCAAACGAGTACACGTTTCTAAGAAACATCTAAAGTTATATCCTAATATTATAAACTAGCTTTTGCCCTTGGCTTCGCTAGCACAGAAGTAGATATTTTTATCTTCTTAGGGGTGGCATTCCTTTCTTAGTGCGCACTTAGGTTATCTAAATTATTTGCTGACAGAAAAATATTTCTTCATTATTCTATCAATTAGTTCAGCATGTCTAACCCTGACCAGCTTACATACATTAACAACGCATTTGATAGAAAAGTACAAGTACAACTAGTATATAATCTTGTAGAGTCAGATTAAGAAACGGAGTGCCACCATTCCTATTCATTCAAGTGATGTTGTAAGAACCTACCGTCGGAGTAATCTACTGATGATTTTGACTAGACTTTAAACGAGACGATAATCCCTAAGTTTGTTTCGTCAATTTTCCTCAGGGCTAGCCCGGTTCGGAAAGGCCGAACACATCTACTCACAAAAAGTAAAACACACAAATAGTACTAACGGGTTCTCTTAGCCGGCTCTTAGATAGCTATGATATTCTAACCATTTTCAGCCACGGCAGCGGAGACCAGCATCTTAAGCAGGAAACATTATAGTGCGTGGTTAATTATAGGTACACTGAGAACAGTAACCCTCATAATCCGATGGGACGGTTATCCGACACGACCGGGGAGCTATCAGACGCAGGACTGACCATTTTAAATGCTCTCTAAAGCACGGGGGCTAAGACAGCTATGAGCAAATTCTCGTAAATATAATTATAGACCAGAGGTTATCGTATGACGCATAAGACCGTTTCTGGTCGTCCAGCAGATGACTGGATCTGACTCATTTAAACCAGTCGTCTGTCGTATGTTGTGCAGTCACGTGAACTATGACGTAAGTCACGTGATTAAGCATTGTTTTATCTACCACATGTGACTCGTAGAGTTTTTTGTTTTTGCAAAAGACGGTCCCCATTTCATGTCATCCACATTTTTTATATTTTTTATCATTAATTCCATCATGACGAAGACTTGAAGACTTGGAAGACTTAGAATTGAAGACATTAAATACTTGACATTGGCAGAAATAGCTGATCCGGCTGGTTGCCATATCATCAAAAGAAGAAGACTCGTAGAGAAATACTTTTAAATAAATGTCTGCCCTTGAAGTGTATTGATATGAAAAAGATATTGTTTATTTATTGTTTCAGCAACAAAAAGTAGGTTAATTGTTGTTATCTTTTTCATTAAATTAGACAAAAACGGAGAAAATTCATTCCTTTTGAGAGAGTTAGACGAAGTTGTGCTGATAAGCTAGTATAAAACATAGCCTTATCAAATGTCAACTCAAAATATTTAAGTAATTGGGTATTTGCTTTGTAAATAAAATACACTGTATGTTTGTCGTGTACGAGTTCCGAAACTATTGTTAGGCTGTGATATACTTTGGTATCTAGTGTTTTAGGTGCCCACGAGTGATTCTGGACCAATATAACTGTCAAAATGATATTTCCATATCAACTTATTTATTGTTTCTTAAATAACAAAACCTTAAAACTATCATTTGTCATAAAATCAATCAATCGTATTTCACATACAGGTTATATTTTGGTCCATAGCAGACATACATAGCTGTACCTGCCCTCTAATCCCACAATGACATGATAAAAATCTCAATAAAATGAAAGAATTTAAAAACTCCCTATGCAAGCACATAATCGAGTAATCATACGCTAAAAATGTAGTTCTAGTGTTAGTAGTTCGAGTGAGTGAGGATATCAGAGGCTTAAACCCCCAATCCCCCAAGAGGCCAGGGGGATTCTCCAATATTTATATGAAAATTATCATAATTTAAGCATTATGAACTATTAATAATTATTCAATTGAAGACCTACCTACTTCGCAACATAACAAAATTGTGGGAGAGCCACACTTTGGCATGAATGAGCCGGCTCGACCGGAGTGATAACACGGCCTCACAGAAAACCAGTGTGAAACAGCGCTTATGCTGTTTCATAGAGGATACTGGAGGCCCATACCCCAATCCAACGCCCCCTATCCCCAACACCATCCCCCTTCCCCTCCCCATCCCCCAAAGGCCAGCAACGCACTTGTGACACCTCTGGTGTTACGGGTGTCCATGGGCGGCGGTAATCGCTTACCATCAGGCGATACGTCTGCTCGTTTGCCCCTAAAATAAAAAAAAAAAAGAAAAAAATCCATAGACAAAATTTGAACTTCTCTTGATGAAATGGCAACCAGCTAATCAGCTATTTCTGCCGATGTCATGTGTCTTCAAGTCTTCAACTCTTCGTCATGATGAAAATAATGATAAAAAATATAAAAAGTGTGGATGAGATAAATTGGGGACCGTCTTTCCCCGACTCAATTTATTCAAATCAAATATAATATATGATAATAGATATTAACTTTCATTACACGTATAAATATGCTATGAAAGAAATTTGTACGGTTTTTGTCGTCGGTTCAATTTCAAAACACTCGGCGATGAACCAAGAGGGTGTTTAATAATGTAGATAAAAAAAGTTTTATGACACATAGCTGTCAAAACTGGACTGTTCTTTATTCAAAATATGTATCACGTAATGTACGGATAACAGCAAAAATTTCATTGCGCGGTACTTACAAATTTGCCACTTTTTTTGCACACTAAATGGCGTGCCTAAATCATAATCAAGTTCAAATATATATATATATATGTTTAACCAGTATAGGCCCCGTCACATTTTACAATCATTACATAAAAATTTTAGAACCGGCCGTAAGACCGCGAAATTGACCGCGAAGAAAAATTGTTGCTATCAACTTACACTTTGCGATGTTAAATACGTTTTTAATCAACTCGTATAAACCTGTATTTTAATTAACTATCTTTGTCAATAGAATAATAAATAAAATGTAAACAAAACTAAAATAGCCCAACAATAAAAAGTAAACAAAACTAAAAGTAACAAAATCTAACTTTAAAACTACATAAATCATTATTAGGTATTTACATAATTAATCACCCATTTTTTTCCTAAAATAAATAGTTACACATTATCTGGCAATGCAGTTATAATTTTTTAAATTCTAAATAAATGGGAGTACTCACATATCTGTGTCGGCTGGCGTGATGACGTCATTCGCATCCAAATATATACCCTCTCCTCGATGGTGCCAAACACCATCGCTCTTAACACAGAAGTACACCTTCCTGCCATCTTTATCAACATTAACATCCACGTTCTCAAATACTTTACTCACAAGATACAAACCACAACTTTGTTCAGAAGCCGGCTCAACAGTTAGCGACCATTCATCAACATTTACCGCGTTCACATCTATATTATACACACATTTATTAACATCACACGTTCTAGTGTTTTGTTTTACCGAAAATATCCATGGCGGTGTCCCGGCGCACGTATTAATTATTAAAAATAATAATAAAAATAATTCACTAGTCCGTAAGCACACAAAAGCCATGTCAGCGGGACGAATGAGTGAAGCGAACTGAACAACGCGGCAAGTTCGCGCGTTGAGTAGGGATGGGACACCTCGTCGCGTTCGTTTATATACTCATTCGATTGTTTGAAGGACGTTACGACGCCGATAAGAGAACGCTTAAGATAAAATTTATCATTATTTTGTAGGCTACAGCTTATATTTCAAAGTGATATTATCAATCATTGTTGATGATCAGTTTATCCTGATAATATAGATTTATTTCTTAAGTTAATGGTACTTATTGTCGATATCGTTTGAATAAGTCACGAATGCTTACGAAAGGATAATTAATAGGTTATATAATAATTAAGCTGTTGACTCAATAGTAAATCTGCAAGGGACGCTATCATAGATAAAAAGAAAATATTTAATTAACATTGTTTTTAAATTAAGTCATACATAGATCAGAGATATTTAAACAATAGGTAATGTAAATAGTATGATTTATTGAACCCTCTGGCATAATAAATATGTCAAATTGCGCTCTAAGTCTAAACTAGACACAGCTTATATTTGAATAAAATGGGTATTACAAAGACTTAGTCATAACATTATGTATATACAAAACAAACAAACAAACAACAACCCATAATGTCCCACTACTGGGCTCGGGTCTCCTCTCAGAAGAGGGTTAAGACCATACGTCCCCACGCTGGCCAAGTGCGGGTTGGGGACTGGCAAGAATACGTTGTGGCTACGTAAATCTTGCCGTTGGATGTTTTTAAGCCGCCCGAAGGTCTCCAACTAAGCTTCACGACTGTTATCGTATGATAACAACCGGGACCGACTGCTTAACGTGACCTCCGAATCACGGAGACGCTCATGGTAACATGCCACCAGCGGTCACCCATCCAGGTACTGACCGCGCCATCGTTGCTTACCCTCGATGATTGTTTCTAATCACCGAGTGCAAATGTATATATTTTGTTGTATATAAATATACTAGACATAACTGTAAACAAAGATAATGATGATACTTATAGATATATTTATGAATACCATTTCTTTGCACATATCGTCAACAATATTATAAGTAATAACTTGACATATAATCTTATATATAATCTTTTTATCTTAAGAATCATAAGAGTATAAGCAAAGGTAACCACTTTACCATAAGGTGACCTAGCTACTCGTATATTGTCCATTAAAATTAAGTCTCGTTAAAGTTGCAACAGAGATTTAACATAAGAAAAGCAAAATAAAATCAAACTCACGCCATCTCACTCAGCAGTAAGGATTATAAAACCTATAGACCAACATGCCTCTCAATCGAATATAATCGAATCAATGGCAGCAATGTTGCGTTAACTGTCTCCTTACTACACATCTAAGTCGTGATGGAAGATATTTACATTTACGCTTTCTTCGAATTAAGTTAAGTGGTTAATTATTAATCTAACTAACCACTACTAATAACTACTATAATGGTAATTATTTATTTAAATTCTAAGAAAAATGCAACATTTAAGACTTCTGTAAAAATCATTATTTACAATTTTATTTACAAGGTTTTTTGTTATATACTCAGTGCTTTTTTGTCACTTCTATTTTGGGGTCACGCTAATTTTCGAAAGATTTCAATTTTTTTTAAATCAATGTCTTTAAAAAAACGTGCAATTACATTTCAAGTAAGTATTTCTGACTGACTGCCTCGGTGGCGCAGCGGTAGCCTATGGGACTGCTGTTCTTGAGGTCTCGGGTTCGATTCCCGGGTCGGGTCAAATGTTTGTATGATCTACAAATGTTTGTTTCGGAGTTTGGGTGTTTTCTATGTATAATATTTATGTATTTACAAAAAGAAAAGTATATATGTATTTATATCAGTTGTTTAGTAACCATAGTACAAGTTCTGCTTAGTTTGGGACTAGATGGCGTTGTGTGTTAGACGTCTGAAATATTTATTTATTATTTATTTATATGATGTAGTTAGCGAACGAGCAGACGTATCGCTCGCTGATATGCGATTACCGCCGCCCATGGACACCTGCAACACCAGAGGCGTCACAAATTTGTTGGCGGCCTTTTAAGAAGGAATAAGCTCTTTTCTCGAAGGTCGTATTGTTCCAGGAATACCGCAGGCAAAAGTTCATTCCACAGTTTGGTTGTGCGAGGCAGAAAGTTCCTTGAAAAGACGGCAGAAATCAGCACGAACAATTCGGGCAAAAAGTAACATTAAAAATAGTAAGTTTACGAGGAACTAAATCTATTTACCCCATTTGACCTTGGGCATAAAAAACACTAGGTAGATAAAATATGAGCCAGAGCAAGTAACTCTACTTCTGAGCTTTCCAACAGCCTGATGGAAAGCACGTGTATCATTCAAAAGTAATGGCCACAATACTCATTGCGAAGCGATTGCTGACAACAGACAATACAACTAAGCAACGTAGTTAGCCGATTTAAAACCTCATTTTTCTTTGAAATCTATTCAAAAAGTACAAATGGTAACGCAGCTATTTTACGAACGAAGCCGCGGGCAAAAGTTAGTTTACCATAAAAAATGTTAGAGTGAGTGGCATGGGCTGGCTTGACTAGGGTGATTCCATGGCCTCACAGAAAACCAGTGTGGAACAGCGCTTGTGCTGTGTTCCACCGAGTGACTGAGGATGCTGGAGACCCATTTTCTTTTTTCTTTTTTTACCTGTGGAAACACCCTCGGGCCTTCACCCCACCGGGGTTTGCGGCGGGGCGGTGTGTCGGAACCGAACCGACTAAAACCACACGGTGTGCCACTCTCCGCCAGAGACGGGAGAGATCCGGGAACCGCTTTCTTACGCCATCCGGACCCGTGCTGGAGTCCCATACACCAACCCCTTCCCATCTCCGTCTCCATCCCCAAAAATAAAAGAAAGTAATTCAGAAAATGTGCTCGAAAATGAATACGGCGGTACGAAGTTTATCAGGCCAGCTAGTTTAAAATAGATGCAACGGCCACCGTTTGCGTTCTTTCGCACTAATATTTATCAATTTTCAAGCGTGTCACAAACAACGTCATAGATTATTTTACAATCGAACCATAGATAAGTACTGCTGCTATTTTGCCAGTACATACAAGTACAAATACAGATAAAATAAATCCACACATTTGTCGATTTTTTTTTTTGATCGTGTGATAACGTGATTGTGGTTTCTAGATATGCACTCTACATTATTGACGTATGATGCCAGATAAATCTGATAATATTTTAAATGGATTGCTTAGTTTATCACGCTGTGTCACTGATTACTGTTTTTCAAACGTTATTTTATTTCAACTGTCTCGATGTTTCCCTGTAATCAAATCTTGCTGGTTAAATTTGAACCACTGCCCGAANGCCCGCGATTACAATAACAAACGCGGTAGCAGCGCTAGGCTCAGCTAGTAATATTATAAAAGCTAAAGTAAGTTTTTTTGTTGCTCTTTCACGCGAAAACTACTTAACAGAACATGGTGAAACTTTGTACACATATTGTAGAAGTAACATAGAATACTTTTTATTCAATGCGAGCGTAGCCAGGGGCAACCGCTAGTTTTACATAAACAAAGGACAACTATTATGTATTGGTCAATGCCAATAGGTATAAGCATGGATAAATAAGTAATTACTTCACATAACCGCAAAGTCAACTAGTCCTTCTCGTAGACCCAGTTAAGGACTCGGGGTAACTTTTCCAGGCCTATAGCCAGTTTTAAGTGATGTTTCGCACCACCTGTAACTACAGGCGGGTCATTCAGTTGGGCCCTGAAGGGCCTCTTAGTAGTTCCAGGACGTTGGTCTTTCTTTAAACTATGACCTGTGGTTAGCGAGATTGAGCTCTTAGGGGTGTAGACCATAAGGAACATCCGTCAGCCAGCACTAGGTCGGGTATTGAAGACAGTCCGATACTTAGCCGCAAAGTATTTTCAAAGCAAGCAAAGTGAATTCATAAATAAATACGAATATAAAAATTCCTCAATTTTATCTAATAATAAACAATAAATAACAAATATTTTCGGACATTTCAACACACAACGCCATCTAGTCCCAAACTAAGCAGAGCTTGTACTACGGGTACTAGACAACTGATATTAATACATTTTTTTTTTCATCAATACATACATATTATACATAGAAAACATCCAAACTCCGAAAAAATCTTACAGATCATACAAACATCTAGTTCGACTTAGGAATCGAATCGGAGACCTCAAGAACAGCAGTCGCATACGCTACCACAGCGCCACCAGGGCAGTTAATAACTATCTATTTAATTACTTTATATATACGAGTAATTATTGTATATTGAAAGCGGCTCCTACCCAGTATACGAATTATCGCCTCCGAGGCGATAATTCGATCTAACTAGGATTCATTTTAAGAAGATTTACATAAAAAAATATCGAGCAAGACTCGATCACCCACGTATTTTTTT
>PKRV01001357.1:0-45092 GCA_003709505.1 Hyphantria cunea | reverse complement strand
GAACATTTCATTTTATTTGACATCTTTGTTATCATTTTTCTGCTGACTGTACCGTTTAAATATTTATTCTAAGTTTATTACATGGCATCAATTTTAAAAGTATAATGAATACAGATTGTTTGGGAATATGATAGTAGATGTAAACTATGTCCCAAAACAAGGGTAACAGAATCATTACATCGAGAGTTAAGTCAAAAGAATGGGTTACCCAAAACATAGTATGATGAATATATAGTCTTTAATCCTGGCATAATTTATTTAATGATTTTCCATTTCTGTACCTTATAAACTAATTCAAAGAAGGGGAACCTTAGTTGGGTAACGAATACTTCAAACATGTATCCTTTAATCATTGTCTAAATAAATTTCAATAGACTCACAAAAAAATAAATATAATAATAGGCATTTTTCTTTCGTGTCAGTATAAAAATAATATATTAATCTATATTATCTTTAAATCCCTTCAGGAGTGACTCGGAATCGGAATAAGTGATACTTTGTCCACGTTACCTAAGCTTATCTTAAAATTGAAGTGACGCAGTCAAAGTATGGATATGACCACGTCCTGAGAACTAGGCTCCCCAAATAAAATTATTAAAACTGATTGCAGATCATAAAACATATTGCGACTCAATAATTATTATTCAGAGCTTACTTGAAAACAAATAAAACAACACTTTCTTTTTTTATATTGTTTTCTTAATAATACTTCCACTATGAAAATATGTTGTTTTCGTTAACATCATTTGGTGGTAAAAACTTTACTTTTAAAACAATTATTACACAATCGTGATCGATTAGCGATGTTTCTGCAACGAAACAAAAGGCTGGTACAACACTTTTTAACATTATGTGGTCTAAACATGTTTTGTTGTGTGTCGGTAGTAGATATGCCGGTAATATGCTAGAAGGTTCAGATATTAATAAGAGTTGGGATCTTTATTATTCGGTATTATGTCTATATTTATATCTCCTATGACGATAATATTAGAGGTCTTTAAGCTGGTAAGTAACTCATTAAGTGACTCAAAGAAAGGTGAAATATCCTTATACCCTGGCGGACGATATATGGCAACCATCGTTATACTACAGTCAATTTTCAATATTATGCAGTTAGCATCTTTCAAAGTCGCTTGCACAACAGTTAGCCCTAAGTCATTTTTGAAGAAGACAATCGCACCCTCATTCTGTGATAGGTTATTGTCACTTTGAAAATAATTGTAACCTGGAATGGCTGGTATATGGTGAGAGTGGCGTAGCCAACACTCCGTTAATACAATCAAATCCCAATCTGTATTTGATCGCTTTAGGAGTGTTAAGAGCCCTATGAAATTGTGATTAACACTAAGGATATTTTGATGAATAACTTTGAGGTTTATCTCAGAACTGTCTGTTAGTTTCGAGGAATCATCTACTTCGCAAATTGCCGACTGTGCTACTTGATAGCTGTCGAGGAGACCGTTTATTTGGTTAATATTATCGAATTTTTAGGTACATTATAAGAAGTTGCAAACATAAAAAAGCGCTCAGAGGTTATGTGTA
Source organism: Hyphantria cunea (assembly GCA_003709505.1). Taxonomy (NCBI): domain Eukaryota; kingdom Metazoa; phylum Arthropoda; class Insecta; order Lepidoptera; family Erebidae; genus Hyphantria; species Hyphantria cunea. The sequence continues at coordinate 43,550 of PKRV01001357.1, read as the reverse complement.
CAGAATAATGTGACTTACCATAGATTAAACCGCTATAGTAAGGGGTGGCAAAGTAAAGTGGTTATTAAAATAAAACAATATATCTGAAGCGAGTATATAGACTTACATTTTGTGTGGTCGCAATTCCAAGAAAAAGTGTATCTATAAAATGGTAAATATTGTACATGTTGTAGTGTTGTAAGGAAGATGGCCTTCTGCTTGTAGACGAATTTACGCGAGTGTTAAAAGATAGCAGAGAGTGAGTAATATGGCGTATGAACCTTGGTATATAGCAAAATATAATGGTATCTTTGGTATGTGTAGTGGTGTATAAGTAATCCTTGTTACTGATAGTAATGTAATGTGTGTAAAAGTGTCAGTATAAAAAGATTGAACTTTTTATGATAGCATGTGAGTATAGGGTTAGTAATTTAAGTAGTACAATATAAAAAATATAAAAATAGGCAGTAATCAATAACAAAAAGTGGTAAATAATTCTATGAAAAGTTATGAAAGAGATTAATAGGCAGTTGTGTCCTGCGTTTTCTTGATGTAAATTTTACCATGCGAGGTCCAAGTGCTGTGATAATCATTTTCATGTTTTGTAACACCTCATCGTACTTAGCGGATAGAAAATCAATGCTTAGTTGTATCTCAGTATTTTGTTCCATGATTTTTTCTAATTTGGAGTTCTGCTTAGATTAAAAAACGTAAATATTTCCCTTATTTGATCAGTTAACGAGTCTCAATAATAAATTCCTCAAATGCAGGACTTGTGAATCGAGAACCCTGATCTAAAGCTAGTTTTTGTGGTACACCATATATACTTAAGTGTTCATTTAATGTTTGTTTGTTTTAATAAAATAGTTGTCACAGTTTATTATTTCTAACAGATTTAATATAAATAAATTTACTAAAGGCATCCATTTTATAATAGCTAATAAAAAGCAATTTCTCGACTTACTCTTTTGGAAGGGCTTTATTGTACGCTCACTCAAGACAAGATTTAACGTACTTTTTGATAAATTTATTCATTTTTTTAAACCAATAACGCTCTTCGATTTTAGCAAAAGTTTTCTTGTAAGCAAAATGTCTTATATGATCATAGCATTATTTGCAATCTTACACCTTTAGGTATTACATTTGCACCTTATTTTAATTAAAAACAGATATCTCTTGTGAAAAAAGAATATTTTTTTGCCACTTTGGCAAACATCAATGGCAGCTTAATCGAGAAACCAAAACAAACCAGAAAATATCCCATTTTTAATATATCACACCTATCTACTCAAAATTGGTACATACTACAAGTAGAAATACACGTATGCTTATATGTCTGTTGGTTTTTACGTCAAAACTGTTGAAATGGTTACTACTTTCTTTGTTGTTACGAAGTAATTATAAATATGACATGTGCTTATTATTAAAAGTGATGGTCACTGCTTGTTAACGTGAAATTTAGTCTATAAGGATCATTGAATAATAATGCTAGTGAGTGATGACAGTTTAGTAACAAATAATTACGACTTCAAGTTAATTTTACATACCTGAGAAAAAATTAATTGTTAAGAACGAATAGGTCAATAAATAACTCTAGAATAAAAAATCAAGTAAAAAATTGGTATTTTAATTAAATATACGAAGTAAGATAGACCGATAAACAGTACATAATTGTTCGCAATATGCAACTAATTTTCTATAATATGAGTAGAGAACTTGCGCAATATTTAAAGGAGAAATTTCTGACGGTGGAGGTGAGTAGATAAAACTGTTGGAGCCGTTTCTGAAATTCAAAATTCATCTATTTATATCCGAGAATTGCTCGTTTCAAGGTATCAGAGAAAATTGTGTACTAGGTGCCTAAAATCTGTATGAAGAAATTTACTTACATAGATTGTGTTAAATGTGTTTTATTTAGAATGAAAATTATATTTTATGGGCGTAATACAAACATGATAATACATATTTTCAAATACAAAAAACCAATCAAAATTCTATCAGTCAATCACAAATATATTTTTATGAAATAAAAGTTTTTATTTTAAACGAAATTTCTCGGGTCAGCTACCTGAGGACGCAAAAAGGCAACAGCCAATGAAAGCACCTGAGGGCGGGACCTTTTCCCACTCTTGATGGACGGATGCGGGTACAAATAGGCTGGGGATATAAATAGAGCACGACTCAGAACATTCAGGCCCGCGTCGCCCTCCTGAACATCACTGTATGGTACTCGAGCACGCTCGAGAAACTAGGCTCATTCAGAGTAAACCCCTAGTTATGAACTACACACCAGGCAGAGTCAAACCACGATCACTCAAATTAGGGTTTTTCAATGCAAACGGCATTGCAAAACAATGCGAAGAACTAGGCGAATTCCTTAGGGTACACCAACTCGACATATTGCTAGTACAGGAGACCTTTCTTAAACCATCTCGGAGAAACCCTAACATTGCAAACTACTGTGTGGTTCGCAACGATAGGCAGAACTCCCCCTTAGGCGGCACTCTCATCTACTACAAAAGGTCACTGCACTGCTTTCCTATGGATCCGCCCTCGTTGGCGTGCATCGAGGTTTCTGTCTGCCGACTGGGCATGACCGGACACCAACCCATCACAATAGTCTCCGCTTATATATCACCATGTTCAGTCATCAATCATCACGCGCTCGAGGACAACCTCAGGGCACTATTCGGACTGAGCAACTCGGTCATCATAGCTGGCGACCTTAACGCCAAAAACACCTTGTGGAGTTCCCACAGAACTAACGGTAGAGGCAGAGCCCTGGAGTAGCTCTCGAATGCGCTGTCCTTTGATATTATCACCCCATAGAAGCAACACACTTTCCGACAAACTTAACTCACAGACCCGACATCTTAGACGTGGCACTGCTAAAGAACATTAACCTACGTCTATGTTCATTGGAAGTGTTGCACGAACTTGTCTCAGACCACAGGCCTGTAGTCATAGAGTTCGCTTCACGACTAGGCCCCATAGACTCAGGTCACATCCCAAGTAAGAGGGTCACGGACTGGAACCAACTCGGGAGAGATCTCGAGTCGACCTCGTCTGTGTACCTAGACAGAATACCGGACCACATAGTTAGCGTCGAGGATACCACAATGGCGATAGACTCTCTCACAGAACACGTGCAATCGTTAGTTAACAATTGCACGTGGGAGGCACCAGCGACGATCGACCGCCGATGGAAGCTGCCCGACGACATACGTGAACTTTTGAGACAGAAAAACGCCGCTGTCCGTGCCTACGACAGATATCCCTGTGAAGATCACAGAGTCAGATTACGCACTTTAGAGAGAACGGTTAAGGCACGCATCAACGAAATGCGTCAAGACAGGTGGGACGATACTCTAAAAAATTTAGAGCCCACCCACACAGCCTTCTGGCAGCTATATCGATCCCTCAAAAGGGATACAACTACGTCTATGCCCCCGCTAAACAGAACAAACCTCCCGCCGACTTTTGACGACATAGAAAAGACTGAATGCTTAGCGGACAGCTTGGAGCGTCAATGCACGCCCAGCTCGATACACCATGACCCCAACCACATCGCGGCAATCGATGCAGAAGTGGAACGCAGAGCTTCACTCCCGCTACCATCCACGACGACAAACGTGCAAGACATTTCGGCAGTCACTCCGGAAGAGGTTAAAACGATCATCAAGAGCTTACACGTCCGTAAGGCACCCGGCTCGGACGGTATCAATAACAGGGTCATTTAATTGTTTCCCGATAGGCTTTTGGTCCTTCTGACATTTAAATTTAACGCAGCGCTCACCAATAACATCTTTCCTCAACAGTGGAGAGAAGCCGTGGTCATTGGTATTCCCAAGCCCGGCAAACCGAAATCCGAGCCGTCTAGTTATCGACCGATAAGTCTGCTTAAAGGTTTAGGTAAGATCTATGAGCGCTTAATTTGCAATAGGCTGAAAGCGTATGCCGATGAACACCACTTCATTCCTCACGAGCAATTCGGGTTCCGATCCGATCCGATCAAATATTTGTTTCGGAGTTTGGATGTTTTCTATGTATTAATAAGAAAAAGTATGTATTTATTTATATCATGTACATTATGTCTAGTAACCATAATACTAGTTAGCTGCTTAGATGTCAGAAATAATTAATTTCACCTAGTAAGGCGGTTTCGGACACCTTTCTATTGCTTCTACTTTACGGAACCAATTTAAGTTCTATATTTAGTGTTAAAACTCAATAACCCAATTTTAAACTGCTATCGAAAACAATAAAAGACTTAGGTTTTGTCGTATAGAGGACTCATTCATGATAAAACTATTGATTTTTTTGTCTTTTGACTAGAATCATCTATCCATGACACAGCGTTGGTCACTTCGGGAAATAGAAGGTATAACTTTATAATAACTTTATCACGAATAAGTACCGCTATATAACAAAAAATATAGGTAAAAGTCGTGAAAGTCTAGAAACAAGAAGACTGTACTGAAAGCTTTTACAGTTTATCATTGTAATTATGTCACTACAAGCGATGGTTCAAATCGTATTAGTTTAGTGTGAATGCTTTAGTATTCTGTTCATAACTCTCAAGTTAAGGATATTGTTATATATTCAGTTATTTTTTTCTACTTTAAAAGCAATAAACTGTAAAAAACTATTTAGCCGGCAATGAGGCTTACACTTAAACTAGAAAAAAATATTTAGCCTAAGTCATGTAGGCTATTAAGAATCTATTAACATCTCATTGAGTAAAATCGGTTTATTAATTTAGGCGTACCGGTGAAACATACAAAAAACCATAGACTGCCAAAACTTTCTTTTGTCTTCACCATAGTCGGGTAAACTTACCATTCCATAATTTAATTAACTGAATTAATTTAACTGTAAGGTTCTTGTTATAGACCAAGAACTACTGAACGCTCCGAGTAAAGGTATGTCTGTAAGGCTCTACAGTTCGTGCAATACATACAGTACAATGGTCATAATAAATTTGTGTAATGGTCATAAGTATAGTAGGACTTCAAACTAAGTTATTCGCTTAAAGATTCTTCAACTTGCAGTGCAAAATGCATGTTTCCTTTCCGTTATATACCTGTAGTATAACTAGCCGACACACGGCTACTTCGTCTCTTTCACAACACCGGCAACACCGCCTAATCACAAACTAAACAGAGCTTGTATTATGGGTACTAGACACTAATATACACAAATACATTTTTATTTTGTAAATACATATGGACAACACCCAAACTCCGAAACAAATGTTTGAAAATCATACTAACCATTGGTCCGTGTACCTCGAGCACAGCAGTCGCACTCACTACCGCTGCGCTACAGAGGCTGTTGTAAGTTAAACGACCTATAGCAAGCAAAACATACACTTAAAACAAAACTCGTGAAAATTAGTTCGATGGCTTTTGAGTTGTGTGAACAAATGTGAGCAACAAGGTGACTAGAGAACTTTACATGATAGAAAAACAAAAAACACTTCAGCCATTAGTATGTTTTGAGAATGGATTATGTAAGAGATTTTATGTATCTCCAATGCCGTTAGTCAAGTGCAAATGCATTCGTTGCAATAATGAGCTTCCAGATTATAATACGAGCTTGCAGCATGCCTCTGTAGAAAAAAAATAGATTTCATTTTTTAAATCTAGTCAATGTTACTAGATCAATATGGTTGTTAAATCTTTGTGGTGATTATTTATTTAGAACGCTAAAACAAACGTATATTAATGATTTTAAATTTAAAGATTTTATTTCATAGTTTTTATCGATTTGGTGAACTACCTACTCATAACGAACGTGGCGTATAAAACTTAACGAGAATAAAATCACATTGGTTTTGGTTTGTATTGACATGTCTAAATATGTTTTTGTAGTTTTGTTTGTAAATAATTTAATTTGTAACAATAGTTTTGTTAATACTAGACTATTTCATTAAATGTGTATAAATCAAATTTTTCTAATAAGTTTAGCATTGTCCTGCGACATGTACTATTCCCGCCAAATTTTGACAGCTGTCAAACATGTACAGATAATTTATTGCTTGTTATTCTAGAGACCAAGGCAAGTAAAGAAAGGTAAATGAAAAGACTTTAGATAGTACACTATTTTGTACGTATTTAAATTTAATCAACAATACGAGTCATTAAGAACAGAATCAATACTCTTAAATTAGATCATGTCTTTGTAGCATTTAGAAATGGTTAAGATTTTATTAGGACGTGAAATTTGTATGTATTACAGTAATGTTTACTTTAATTTCTTTTTGTGACTAATATTGAATAGGGACAGACATTTTGTATAAACATTTATTACACAGTTCTGTAATAAAATCTTATTTCTCTAGCTTCTAAGACTTGCTATTCATTAGCAATGTTTTTAATGATATAATGAATGTAAATTGGATTTGTATTTCTTTGATATGATTCCGCTATTATGACACTAATCAGATACTTTCGTTTTAATACAAAAAATAAAAACCAAAAAATAGTTTTAGTACCTACAATAGCATCATAGACTAATATGACTTATAGAACCAAAGTTCCTACATTCGAAATTATGAGAAAGTAGTCGAATCAAGTTACACCCGTACTTAAAGCATATTACTTTACTTCCAAATTTCATTCAATTAGTTGTCCAAGTCAACTAAACCAAAAACCAAAATTTAAATACCTTTTAAACTAGATTTTTATATTAATTTGAATTAAGAAAATACCTTTAACGAACTGTAAGATGTACGATTTTAAATACGGGGGTTTTGTTATTCACTTTTCTGTATACGTTAAAGATAATGAAATTGATACATTGTGAACAAGAGGGTTCTAGTACATAAATAAAGTCCAACGTAGTTAGTATATAGTGAGAATGTTTTATACATAAAGCTGTTGATAATTAAAAGTATTTCGGACATTTTTTGCTTTTTACTGTTGACTCTTTTCTCTCGTATAATCTCCACGGATGGCTTTTGCCAGGATTTACTAAAATTGTATACTTTCTCGAAAGGAAATCCCTTGCGCCAAGATTAACCCCAGGCTATCTACGACTAAAGAGGGCCCCTTAATGTGTGTGGGGATCACAGTGTCGTGTAGCTCTTATGCTTCTAAAGACTTACTAATCACCGGACTTTGTCACTGTTTTTGCTTACCTACTAATGGGTCTACTGCCGCCCAGACGCCCACCACTGTAACTCCTGTACATCAGAATCAACAGCAGTGACCCACGATCACACCGAGTTTTCATGTCACTGAAATTTCTCTTTTATGGGCGTCTGTCTGTATAACAACATATACTGTATAACGCACTGTGAGAAAGGCGGTTTATCGATTTTTGGTCATTTAGACTACGATGAAACGAAACAACTGTTAGTGGTAACGTGGAAAAACAAACATTTAAACAAGCGCGCTCACACACATAGCCATTAAAGTGCGTTCACACACACATTCATGACCCATTAATATCATACGAGGTCATTAGAAGGCGATTGAAGCAGAGATTTAAAACATGAAGAGCAATGGTGCAATGTAATCTCTTTCTTAACGTTTCGATGCCAAACGTCGGTATAATAAAAGCTTAGCAAACCAGAATGCGGCACCTTGACTTCATTGTCGAGATCCTCCCTCGTGCAGGTGTCCAGGCACTCAGGGCATGATGCTAGGTGGGACATCGTTTGAGTTTCACCGCATAAGCAGCCCAGGCTGTCACTGTTCGCAATTTCCCAGCTGGACATATTTTCCTTGCTCCGACCGACCTGAGTCCGAAGTCTATTATTTAAAAACGTTTTTAATTTTTGTCGATTGATTTCATTGCTATATCTAACAGAGACCTTGAGGAGGTCGTTCCTTACTAAGATGTACTGTTTTCTTCTTCGAACCAGACCAATCCAAGTTCCTTACGCAAGCTTCTGTAGATGTTGGTTGAGGCTCTTTTAAATGAAAACATGGGTGAAATAATTTTCAGTTGACATCCTAAGTATATGTCAATAATAACAGAAGAAATTCTCGACTCCTTTACCTTTTAAGTTCATAAGCGCACATGGCAATGTCAAACATAGGCGCAGCCAGCCCCGGGCACGGAATATATCATATGGCGTAGGGGACTTTACAAATATGAATGAAACGGACGAAAAGACCTCTCACACTCCAAACAACGATTTGTGGATCAAAAAGTGTGGTCCCATGTGTGATTTCAATGGAACAAAAGAGTGTATCTTTTATTAAAAATATGAAAAGACTCTCGAAATACATCTCTAACTAAAACTTTAACTGCCACAAGGCTGCAAAATGCACTTAACAAAAATGTGGTGCAAAAATTAAAAGCTTTAAATTCATGCACCTTGGTATTATGTATGTGAAGATCGCGACACATTATTATGTTTTAACCCGTGTTTGGTATTTCGCGCTGGCGGTGGCAGTTAATGTGCATGAAAGGTAACATATATTATTCCAATAAAGTGATACATCTATATCTAAATTATACAAATAAGTAAGACTTTCACAGGCAAGTAGCTGATGGATGATATATGGAGTATCTTAGACTGCTTTTTTAGACTAGCTTCGACCCGCAGCGTTACTTGCGGTTGATATTATACCGCGAGGTAACACCACGCTGTATATATAATATGACAAAATATCAATGGGACACGATGACGCTATGAAAAAAGCAAAACAAATAATAATAAATAATATTTTAAGAAAACACACTCTTTTATAGAATGAAAATAACGTTACGTATTTAAATTAATTTGAATCTTGAATTGTGTGTCATTACAAAAAAAGAAAAAAAGCAATGATGGTTGAATTTGGACCACTCGTGAGACCACTAGTATCTTAAAAAGTACCCTACGTTTTCAAATTGTACACCATACCATAAACGCGCAAGTTTGTAACTACGGATGGACGTTTGTTACTCTTTCATGTCAAAACTACGAATGGATTTTAATGACACTTTACAATTTTGGCCAGCGTGGGGACGTATGGCCTTAATCCTCTCCTGAGAGGAGACCCGAACCCAGCAGTGGGACATTATGGGTTGTTGTTTGATTACAATAATATAGCTTATTGATCAGAATAACACATTGGCTACTATTTATAAAGACACTTTCTCCCCGCGGCATTGCCCGCGATTACAACAAGAAACGCGGGTAACACCGTGAGGCTCAGCTAGCCTAATATTATAGTTAAATATAACAAGAAGAAAAGACCCGATTTCAAATACTAATCTCTATCACGCAATTGTTAAATAAAGGAATCGATTTTATGGTTCTTTATTGTAATTTCTTGTATGTATTCATGTTTCTGAAATCCGACGAATTTAATGGAAATGGACGAGTATCAAGTGATAAACGTCGTAAGCGCCCGCTGCTTCCAGTTGGCACAGTCTGCGCAAACCAGTAGATGCCGAGAAGTGTTAGCCAATCTTATCACAGTTAGTCTTCATGCAAAATGAAGTTGATACAAAATGATCTCCCTAAGGGAAAATTACAGCAAAAGTGTATTTATGAAGCCCTTTAATAAGTTTTCTATTCCATTATTTAGAAGGCTTTCTCTCCTATGTCCCTTCCCCCTCGGTCGCCGAGGATTATAGACGTCCTTTTAGTGAAAGTTTAATATATTCATTTTAATTAAATTAAGATAATTGTAAATTTAAAAAGCGCATACAGCAACTTGAGTGGTAGTAACGGACGTCGAGAGCCTCGCAAGCGACACACAACACACACACGCGCGCCACCATTCATCTTGCTCGTGAGTCTAATTTACTATTATAAAGCCACACCCTCGCGCAGAGAGGGACAGATATATATGGACAAAAGAGATAGCCGAAGGTCGAGTTATTCTGGACGGAAAGCATTTATGTTCCGGTTTGTCGATAGAGACCAGCCTATTTAGAGCCCTGTCTAACATCAGTCAACACTGTGTAACTGGGTCACTGTTCTGTCGACTCCCTGTTGCTTGGGTGCTGTTCATTCATTATCTGTGAGCTGTTAGTAAATACTACGCGCTGAATACATCTACACTCATCCTAAAATACCAGTACCGATTAACCATCAAAGTTATTCCGGAGCTAAGCTTTGAGATGCCAGTGTTTTAAATTCAACTATTGGGTCTGTTTGCACAAGAACATTGTTATTTTTCGGCTTATTTCTGACTTTGGCTACATGCCGGACAACTTTGTCTTCCCCGGGATCCGCCTTCTCTCATTAAACAAACAAAAAACATTAACATTAAATTTTGATTTTAAATATCTTTCATCCTATTTTTTGTCAATATCTTCAGGGGCTTTCTTTATAACAACAGCTTGTATGCTAGCAAAAAGTGAGTTACTTGGAACTTTAGTGTCTACTTGTTTTTTACGCTTTTAAGCGCCGCGGTATTGTCTCTATATCGTTACTTGTTAATTTTTTTATATTTCAAGGGAATTTTACTTTCTCTTTTCGAAATTTCAAACACGTTTTGTTTTTATACATGATCCGATTTTTTCATTTAAAATTTATCATTGATTTTGAGTCTGCTGGAGGATAGGTTGTTTTGTGTCTTTCCATACATAATAGCAGATTTCTGAAATATATTCTTGTGTGTGTTACCACCGACACTAACTTAAATTATTTTTTCTTAATATCCAGTCGAGATTTTTCTTTAGCTATGGGTGGCCTCAATACTTCAGCTTGGTCGTTTATATTAAATTCATCATTTCGCCGTTTTTATTTATTCCCAGAGACAGAAACATTCATGATTGCTATTCAAGATCAAGTCATTGATACTCGAAACTACCAAAAGCACATAATACGCGCACAAAATCTCCCCACAGGCTCTTGTAGACGCTGATTTTTACAATTTGTTAACTATTGAGATTTAACCCCACAAATATGTTATATCCACATTTCAATGCACAACGTGGAATGTGGCCTTCATATATCCGGTAAATTATCCCTTTTATTAGTCTAATCCAGGCTTGATCACACTGATTTAGGTTTTTCTTATCAATCCGGTTCGGCATGCACTATGTAGAGACTTATATGGGTCCAGTAGGATTATATTTTAAAAATAAAAAGAAACAAAGATGCTTTCGTGGTAACTATGTAATGTCAAGTGATGAATCATAGTTAATCGACTTGAACAGAAACGAAGAAATGCCTACGATACACGTAACTTAAAGTAAGTAAATCTTGGAGGCGCGTGAACACTTAATTTGTAAATGAATAAGAAATAAATGTTTTACCCTTAGAGTAAATTGAGTTCCAATTTTTTATTGTTTCAGGCTATGTCTAAATATCAGTACGATTTTTGACATAATTGTAAAAAAAAGATATTAAATTGGAATTACACAACTCAAGTCTAATCACAGAGTGCCTCTCACATCGCTCACGATGCTTATGATACTAGCAGCATTATCTAGCTGAATTAATATCATATGGCTAAATACTAGTGTTTTCTAATATTTGTGTAATTAAATAAATGGACTACGATGGGTGCAAATATTTCTGATTTAGCTATCGCCATTCATGAGCGTCATGCCGAGATAGCCGACGCCATTGGCGAGTTAGCTGTCGCCATGGGAGCAGAGGTAGGGTCTAACGTAAGTTATTATCATGCTAAAGTCAAGAATGCTGCCAGAATAGACATAATTGGCAATTCACAAATTATTTGCAGTACCATTAATAATAATAATAAATAAATAAATATGTTCAACATTTTAACACACAACGCCATCTAGTCCCAAACTAAGCAGAGCTTGTACTATGGGTACTAGATAACTGATATTAATACTTATATATTTTTTTTTTGTAAATACATACATATTATACATAGAAAACACCCAAACTCCGAAACAAATATTTGCAGATCATACAAACATTTGGCCCGACTCAGGAATCGAACCCGAGACCTCTTGCACAGCAGTCGCATTCGCTACCACTGCGCTACAGAGGCAGTCATAATACATGCATTAGTTTAAGAAAAACTGTGTTATGTTCTACACAGTCAAAGCTTTTGAGAGATCGCAAAATGCACCTATGGCATCATGTGAATTCTCGCATGCATTCAATATATCTCTCAAAAGAGTTGCACCAGCATCAATTGTTGAACGACCTCTTGTAAAACCACATTGTTATAGCACGCAAAGTAGATTTAGGTGCTTCTTTCTAGACCACTGTGCATTAACAAAATAGATGGATACTGTGCTGTCAAATCAACCACACATCCACACTCCTAAGTTTCTTAAACACACCAATAGATTTGTTAAGCGATCTACTGTATAACCAACTTGCTGATTCTATACAAAGCGTTGAAAATAAAATTATACCAAATGTAGATCGTAAAATTGATGATATTGCTATTTTTCTGATTAAAGACAAGATACCTTTTTTTTACGTTAATTCCAAATATTTGATAAAATGCCAGTGAATGATCACTATTATCTCAATTTTTAAAATAAAAAGAGTTTTAATTAACTCCGCTGTGGAGTACCCAATATACGTACTGTGATGATATGCCTACTTATGTACGTCAAATGTACATAATTTTAAAATAGATATTACGGTAGCTCTGCGATAGAGCATGATACTGGTTATATATAAACAAAAAATAATAAGAACATCTTGGTATGCTGATGAATATAATTCTTGTTTCGTTGCAAGATTAAAAATACTGAAAACAAATATTTGCGTGGTGTTATTATAACGTGCAAGATCGAATAATATACTATACGTATGTGCGTACATGCGTATATTATTTAACTGTACCAATTCAAAACTGTTAAGTTGAGCTGGTGACATATTATGTTTGGTAAATCACATTAAGTGAAGCCAATAAGCCAAGCTAAAACTAAGCAGTCTTTTCACAAGCTCGCACTCCCTTAGTCTCCGAACTGTTTACCACACAGTTTTCATTATCACGAAGGACGATTTAAGATTAAGGCTCAGGAGTAAAACTATTAACCAGCATAGTGATGGTAGGTAAGAGAATATAAAAATTATTTTGTCATTATTCTATGGAATCTATACCTTCATGTTCTTATCTTTTAAGCTTCATCTTTTTTTCTAGTAGTAGTAGTAGTAGTAGTAGTAGTAGTAGTAGTAGTAGTAGTAGTAGTAAAATAATTAAGTAAACAACAGATATTAAGTCTGCACTGTGTTATCTATCACGACAATTATTTTATAGTATTAATATTCTGTTTTGTAATTGTTTTCAAATATTTGTGTAGAGACAAGGTTTTTTTAAGAAATGGTTTAGCAAAGCGAAACTTCACGATCATTGAATTGAATTGTGGATTTGCACTTGGTACATTTGATCAATAAAATGTTTTGTAGCTAAATCTTTTCTGTAGCTCGTCCTTGGTGTTAGTGGAAAAGCCGTGACACACAGTTTGGAGCTGAAGAGAGATTTTTACAAATTTTCAATAATTTAATAATAAAAGTTAAATAAAACATTTCCATTCGCACTATTCTCGTAGTAATAAAATAAATGGTATCTCAGGTACCAACAAATACCATAAACGTGATTTCATTAGTAAAATGTGGTTGTACTTGGCTAATTATTAAGCACAGACCTCAGTGTTGGTAGACAACGACAACTCTTTATCAATGCTCATTAATTTCCTCTTTTGCTGCATTTTCACATTTATATTGATACGTTTGAAAAACATGNTGGTGGCCTCCCGTAACCCGGTGAATCTTAGCACCCCCTGTCCCGCCGTAACCGTGGTCGCCACCATGACCAGGAATAGCGGGACTACCGGGAACTGGGGGCCGTGGCTTCTGTTGCTTACTCATGGAGGGGGTCAGCCCATAATCACCACGCTGGGCAGGCGGGTTGGTGATCGCAGGGCGTAACTTGTTGCACCGGTGACGCTGCTGCCCATCACCGGCCTATTATATTTAGTTACGCCTTTTAGGATGGATATACCGCCATCGTTCGGTCGCCAGAGCCTCGTTTGTTATCTAGCAGGGTGCACCGCGTGCAGGTGAGGTTGGCTGCGGGCGAAAGATTGTGGTTCGCCCCCACACACCCATATGATAATATTGTACTAAAAAAGAATATTGAAAAAATTTAAAAATCAGAATTCACTTAGTTTTAATCTATACCAATTTTTATAAAAGAGTACCTAATAAAGATTGTAAGGGGTAATCTCTGGATCACCATTGTCAATATTGTTTTAATAATAGAAAGCTATATTATCTGTGAGTGTCATAGGCTATATATTAATTCGAAAATATATAGAAGTCTCAAGAGCGATGCTGCGGGTAATAGGTAGTAGGTTTTTTCTTAAATTCGTAATAATCTTTGCTCCTGTTTTTTCTTAGCACTATACATCTTTATTCATCAGTCAATCCATAATTTTCTCGATACAATCACAGTTCGCTTTGTAGTATTTTATAAAATTAAGAGATGCAAGAAATTAAATGAATCACTGACTCTCTGAGTGTGAAATGCCTACTGTAGTAATGTACGAGAACTGCGCTTTCATTTTGAGAGCATAGTTACCATCGCAATCAAAATAAACAGTCGTTTATACTGCAAACTTTAGATACTCACAAGGGAATCGAAACCTAGAGGGTGCTTTCCGTGAACTCATAATCATCAAATTTGGTACAAAGCAATGCCTTATTGCACAAATAAAGGGAAAATTGCGGAAACCATAAATTTTTAGTTACTTCATATAATATACCTACAGGTTCGTACGGAACCCGAGGTACGTGAGTCCCACTCGCACTTGGCCGACACGTTTTTTTAATTCATTCTTCTTTACTTCTCACATAAACAGCGTTTGTGCCGTCGTATTTTGATGGTGAGTGCGAGACCGGAGGCCCAATGATGCAGAAGCATCACTAGGTCACTATAGTGTGGTAAGTAAGGTAAGTAAACAATTACATGAGTATTATGTATTGTTTATTAGTTTAGAATGTTTAGTATTACCAGAAAAAGTATGCGTATGGAAGTGTGGCTAATAACGATTTGTTTTCTAATTACGCGTTAAGTGTAAGTGGCAAACCCTTCTCGTAGCACTGACGCAAATTATTTCGAACTACCCACATTCCACAAGTGATCAATGGCGAGTCGTGGTGCGTCAATTACCTTCTTTAAGATAGTTACGCATCTAAATTGACAAAATAAGTAAAAATAAATAGTTTGTGCGCGACATTTGTGTTAAAGATGGAACAAAAGAGTGTATCTTTTACTAAAAGTTATGAAACGACTCTCGAAATATATCTCTAACTAAAACTTGAACTGCCGTAAAATACACTTACACAAAAATGTGGTACAAAAGTTTGAATCTAAAAAATATTAAAAAATCACGTTGGTAGTATGAATGTGAAGATTGCAATACATTATTGTATCTTAACCCGTGTCTGGTATTGAATATTTGTGCGCTGGCGGTGGCGGTGAATGTGCAATGTAAAATGAAATGAAAAAAAATGAAAGGTAACATATTTCAATAAACTGATACATCTACATCTAAATCTAAACAAATAAATAAAATTGTAGTGTCTGTCTGTAATATTAAAATAGCCACTCTTCACTAAAAGCATATATACATAGTACATATAGCCGTTATTGTTATACACGGTACATGACCCAAAATATTTTTTTTAATCTGTCTGTGCCCGTTAATCTCTCAGTTCGACAAAATATCTGTAAGACAGGATGACGCTATGAAAAAAAGCGAATCAAAGAATAATAAATAACATTTTTAAAAAAACATTATTATATATATTTTAAAAAACATAACGTATTTAAATTAATTTGAATCTTTAATAGTGTGTCATGACTGCCTCGGTGTGTTCGATTCCGGGGGGATTAAAGTTTGTATAATTTGAAAATATTTGTTTAGGTGTTTTCTATATATAATACATGTGTATTAAAAGAAAAGTATAATATGTATTTATATTAGTGGTCTAGAACCTATAATACGAGTTCAGCTCAGTTTAGGACTAGAAGATGGCTTTGAGTGATAAATGTTCAAAAGTAAATCTTTTAATTCTTTTTTTTTTTCACAATACAAATTTACACTAACAATTTACAGTTTTCGTATCACATATAATTACAAATAATGCACTGCTGATACTTAAAAAGGAAAACCTGTGCTATAAGTATCAGCAACTATTTATATGGCACAGTTAGGTAATACAGCGCAACCATTTTAGGACAGAGTAGAAAAAGAAATTCTGGCATCGTAGCTGAACAATATGCAACAAAATGCAAAAATAAAGGTAATTTAAGGATAGTGTTATTAAAAAAAGTAATAGAAGCGAGGGGTGCATGGTTTCAATTATTATAATTATTTAATTAACAGATAAGAGTAGAAGGATTGATAAAGTTGAAAATCCGTTGGGGACATACTAGTTTTGGCGATGAGCTCGTCACACAGTCTTTCAGATCAGAGCATTGCTGATCATCGCTATCGTCATCAAAATAGCATTTAAATAAAAACAATGCGGTTTATCTTATATTCAGGTGCAATTTTGACAAAACAATTGAATAAGTAAAACTATGAGCTGATGATGAATGGTAAAGAATTGGGTATTATCTGCGTTACGGAACATTTTATTGAGTCTGACCACGAACAATTATTGAGCATAAATATCTATAAACTAGCTGCATACTATTCCAGACCAGGACAAAAATGAGGTGATATTTGTATCCTCGTAAAGACTGGTTACCAATATAATAAACTACTTGAAATTTCTAAATGCTCGATAATAGGTGTTATAGAATGTTGTGCTGTTGAAATGATAGAATTAAACATTGTTATATCGTGTGTTTACAGATCACGCAGAATGTGTGGTATAGATGTTTTTTATAACAAATCAAATTATATTTTAAAAAACTATGTAAAAAATATTATAATAAAATTGTTTTATGTGGGGCTTCAACATAGATTTCTTAAAACGAAATAAATATACTTTAGACTTTGAATACTTCCTTTTGGGCTTTAATTTAAAGTTAGCAATTTCACAGCCCACTAGACCAGCTAGAAAAAGTTGTTTGGATAGTTTTGCTCATAATTTTCGAAACAAGTGTGAAACAGAAGTTATTGACTCTGCATTATCAGATCACTCAGCACAAATTATCCTAATTCCTATAAAAAAACACGACAGTTAACTTCTTGGCGTGTAAAAAAACGTGATTTCTCTAATGAAAATTTCATAAAATTTCATGACTGCATTCAATCTCTATCATTTTCAGATACTTACTGTTCTGAGAAAACTAATGAAGCGTACGATAGCAAACTGGAAATTTTTATTGTATATTATAATTTGTGCTTCCCATTAAAATCGTTAGCAATAAAATCAAACAAAAAAGGAAAATGGATTTCAAAAGTATAAGACTCTGCAGCAGGAGACAAAGGCAGTTGTTATGGAGATACAGGCTAAAACCGACTGTAAAAAATCAGCTAAAATTTAATAAATTTATTTAAGATAATTTATTTAAAACCAGATAACAACAATTCAAAGTTGTACATACAAAAATAAAACTACAAATATTCGGAGCACAAGTGTAGCTGAACTCTGGCACCCAAGTTAAGATTTAACTTGTGTTAATACTCACAAATATTTAAGAAAATTATGAAGCTTACTCACAAAATGATAATGCTTTTAATAAATCAGAAATTAAATCGAAAACCGTGTGGCAACTAATAAAAACCAAAATACTATTAAAGATCCTATCTTTCAAATTGACAAACATGGTACATTAATTAACGACTCTAAAGATATAGCTGACAGTTTCAAAGGTTTCAAATAAGTATTGTGAGTAAACATTGAGTACGAGCGTCGTGTCCAGACAGTTGACGCCCTTCGCGAGTTAGCTACCGCTCTGGGAATTGAAGTGGGGTCTAAAGTGAGTTACTTTCATGCAAAAGTCAAGAATGCTTCCACAATAATCACAATTGGCAATTCACAATTTTTTCATTTTTATTTTTCTAGCCTTCACGAGCTGACATTATGGCGAGAGCCGTCACTTTCATTGTCTCTAAGACGGAAGAGGCCCTGGTAGGGGACGAAGTGTTAAGAAGAGGCAGCGACGAGTTGATGCGCCGAAGTAAGTATCAAATATCATGGATGTATTGTGGCGAATGGAAAATCTAATTTAACATTAAACCATAATTTGTTACATAAAATAATGAAAACGGTAATGAAATAATTTTAGAATTCAGTTGATACTTGAAAGTCAATGTTCAAGTTAGAAGTTACATTTCTATATTTATAACGATTTTTTACATAATTATAAAAAAAAGATATTAAATTGGAATTACACAACTCAAGTCTAATCACAGAGTGCCTCTCACATCGCTCACGATGCTCGTGATACTAGCAGCATTGTCTAGCTGAATTAATATCATATGGCTAAGTACGAGTGTCTTCTAATATTAGTGTAATTAAATAAATGGACTACGATAGGTGCAAATATTTCTGCTTTAGCTGCCGCCATTCGCAGGATGAATGTAGGCATCCCAACGCTCAATATGAGCGGGAGCGTCATGCCGAGATAGCCGAACCCATTGGCGAGTTAGCTGTCGCCATGGGAGTAGAAGTGGGGTCTAACGTTAGCTATTATCATGCTAAAGTCAAGAATGCTTCCAGAATAGACATAATTGGCAATTCACCAAGTTTTTTTTTCTAACCTTCACGAGCTGAGATTATGGCGAGAGCCGTCACTTTTATCGCCTCTGAGATGGAAGAGGCGCTGATAAGGTAAGAAGAGGAAGCGACGAGTTGATGCGCCAAAGTAAGTATTGATTGTAATTTACCTTATTTTAATTGAGAACAGATATATTTTGTGAAAAAAAAAATGTTTGCCACTTTGTGATTACAGAAAGAAAATTGGAGAAGGAGCTTAAAAAACATGTGAAGCGATATTGATGAGCTCCATGCTCATCAGAAGCCAAAACGAGGGAACAGCTGGCAGTGAGCGACGACGTGGGCGTCCGGCGGGCGAGAATCTAGAAAGGTGTCCCTCGGTATTGTGAGTAAACATTGAGTACGATAACTTCTACAGTGCATGATTATTTGCACGGCGACGCAAGTGTACTCTAATGGTACACTATTATTTGTTATTAAATAATAAAATAGAAAATTTGAATACTCTGTTTCGTTGCATGTTGTGGGTACCAAACTAGTAAACACGGCTACAATCTTGCCGTCTCCTCACCGCACCGCAGGTGCGGTCGTGTACGGCACAATGCGCTCCCACGAGCCAGGCAGTTAGTCAGCTCTAATCTCTGATTGCTCAGTACCCGGATATTGACTTATTCCATACCAATTTGAGCACATTTTTTAAATTGTGTATATTTTCCTTAGTGGTTGGTAATATTAATATGTAATAGGCATTAATTGTCCTGATTTTAACTTTATTTATTATTGTACTGGCTCGCTGTACGTGTTGGGTAAACTGTAAGTGCGGTGAGCAGCTGATTGTATAAATAAATAAATAGAATGAGCATTTGCTCGTCTGATACAAATTTACTTTTACATGTCATGCGCGAACACCAGCCTGTGCTTTTGTGATCTACGGCTACTGACCAGTGTCAGCGGTCAGCAGATCTATTCTAGGCATTTTCGTAAGCGTTCATTTAAATGCCTGACCTGAATTACCAAGCAAGTTATCTTTTCAAATGTTTTAACATAGTTTTTTTTTAATGTAAGTTTTAAAAGCTTTTGGCGATTAAATTCATCCAGGTAATGGAGTTTTGAATAAGCACAATCTTCCTTAGAAGATACAAAATGCAACAGCAGTCAACTGAAATAAGGGTAGGTCGAGAATCAGGTAGATGTGGAAAATAATAAAGTATTACAATAGACCTCAACCTATCAACACAAAGTTGGATAAGAATAACACTCCAAGAAAAATTTTCAAGCATGCCAAATGTGACAAGTATCAATATCGTCATAATAACTTAATTTGATATGAATGTAGATTTTTTTATCAATACTTGTTCTTATTAATGTAGGGGCGTATATGGGTCCAGTAGGATTATATTTTAAAAATAAAAGAAACAGAGATGCTTTATTGGTAACTATATAATGTCAAGTGATGAATCATCGTTAATCGACTTGAACAGAAATGAAGAAACACCTACGATACACGTAACTTAAAGTAAGTAAATCTTGAAAGCACGTGAACACTTAATTTTTAAAAGAATAAAAATGTTGTACCCTTAGAGTAACTTGAGTTCCAAATTTTTATTGTTTCAGACTGTGTCTAAATATCTGTACGATTTTTGACATAATTGTAAAAAAAAGATATTAAATTGGAATAACACAACTCAAGTCTAATCACAGAGTGCCTCTCACATCGCTCACGATGCTCATGATATTAGCAGCATTGACTAGCTGAATTAATATACCGTCATACCGTGGGAGAGCCACGCTTCGGCATGAATGGGCCGGCTCGACCGGAGTGATACCACGGCCTCACAGAAAACCGGTGTGAAACAGCACTTACGCTGTGTTTCATCGAGTGAGTGAGGATACCGGAGGCCCATACCCCAATCCAACGCCCCCTATCCCCCTCACCATCCCCTTTCCCCCCAGGCCGCCATAGTGTGGGTCACCATGCTGCATTGTTATTTTTCGCATTGAGGATGGTGACCACCACTCTTGGATTCTGCTCATGCTTTCCATCAGGCAAGGCAGAGTCATTTTGGCAGCTTAAATATGAAAAAAAAAATCATATGGCTAAATACTAGTGTCTTCTAATATTAGTGTAATTAAATAAATGGACAACGGTAGGTGCAAAAATTTCTGGCTTAGCTGCCGCCATTCGCAGGATGAAAGTAGGCAGCCAAACGTTCAATATGAGCGGGAGCGTCATGCCGAGATAGCCGCCGCCATTGGCGAGTTAGCTGTCGCCATGGGAGTAGAAGTGGGGTCTAATGTAAGTTATTATCATGCTAAAGTCAACAATGCTTCCAGAATAGACATAATTGGCAATTCACCAAGTTTTTTTTTCTAGCCTTCACGAGCTGAGATTATTGCGAGAGCCGTCACTTTTATCGCCTCTGAGACGGAGGAGGCGCAGATAGGAGAAGAAGTGGTAAGAAGAGGAAACGACGAGTTGATGCGCCAAAGTAAGTATTGTAATTTACTTTATTTTAATTAAAAACAGATGTATATTGTGAAAAAAAAATGTTTGCCACTTTGTGATTACAGAAAGAAAACTGGAGACGGAGCTTCAAAAACATGTGAAGCGATATTGATGAGCTCCATGCTCATCAGAAGCTAAAACGAGGGAACAGCTGGCAGTGAGCGACGACGTGGGCGTCCGGCGGGCGAAAATCGGGTGTCCCTCAGTATTGTGAGTAAACATTAAGTACGATAACTTCTGCAATGCATGATTATTGTACTTGTATACCATTTTCAGGATGAACTTCGGCAGCGCAACGCCCAAATTGGGAAGGAGCGTCGTGCCCAGACAGCTGACGCCCTTCGCGAGTTAGCTGCCGCTCTGGGAATTGAAGTGGAGTCTAAAGTGGGTTACTTTCATACTAAAGGTAAGAATGCTTCCACAATATACATAATTGGCAATTCACAAATTTTTCGCAGTATCATTAACGCCATAATGCATGCCTTAGTTTAAGAAAAAGTGTGTTATGTTCTACACAGTGAAAGCTTTTGAGAAATCGCAAAATGCACCTATGGCATCATGTTAATTCTAGCATGCATTTAATATATCTCTCAAAAGAGTTGCACCAGCATCAATTGTTGAACGACCTCTTGTAAAACCATATTGTTCTTTGTGAAATAAATTATTTAGATTAAAATGAGACTTCTTCAGACGCACCGTCCATGAGGTCAGTAGTGAAGTGAGATTTCAGTTTCGACATATTTTAATCGATTTTCTTCGTAAACAATCAGATTCATTTTATTTACGTATTTTCAAAATGTTGTGAATTATTTCCTTTATTAGAACACGTTATTGAAATTTATTTATGATCAATATGAGTTTGATTTGCGATATTTAGTTGTTGATCATACTTATGGATTGTGTAATTAAAACATTGATTTTGTTATCAGTAATTAGTCAGTCAACTAAGTGAAATGCACAAATTTTGTACAGTTTGTCTACTGTGATGAACAGTATAAATCGATTGACAAATATTAAAATCATGCACAAAACAACTTGAATGAGGCATTGGTATCACTAGTACATAACCAAATTGCTAGTTCTCGATTAAATATAAGATAACAGTTTCTTTCTATATTTGATCCAAATGTGTCAAAAAATGCCAGTGAATCATCACCTAACTTATCATTCATACGTCAATGTTTGTAAGAATAAAACAGTAGCATTTATTTATTCTATGAATGAATTTTAATTGATTTTGCTTTTGAGTATGCTCCACAACAGATCCACAATCGATTTTCCTCTCACGATGTGAACAAAGAAAAGATATGACTTTACAATAGCGATAGCGCGATAGCATTATACTAAAAATACAAAATATAAGCGTGCTGTGTGTGCATATTTCTAGTAGTTTTTCGGGAATGTTAGTTCCAGAAAAAATGGCAGTTTGTAAAAGCGTTATTTTACTAGTTGCTGATTGGTTGATGGTACCAACATTATGGCCGTTCATAGAAGCTTCCCTACTGTCTGAGAGAACCTTGCTGACTGAATAGAGTACCGCGGTAGGGAATCAGTTGAAAACTTTAAGAATAGCACGCAAAGTAGATTTAGGTGCTTCTTTCTAGACCACTGTGCAGTAACAAAATAGATGGATACTGAGCTGACAAATCAACCACACACTTACACTTCTAAAATTCTTAAACACACCAATAGATTTTTTAAGCGATCTACTGTACTACCAACTTGCTGATTCTATTTAAAGCGTTGAAAATAAAATAATACTAAATGTAGATCGCAAAATTAATGATCTTGCTATTTTTCTTTTTACAGACAAGATCACTTTTTTTACGTTGATTCGAAATATTTGATAAAATGCCAGTGAATTATCATTATTATCTTAATTTTTAAAATATAAAGAGCAACTATTATTTACCCTGAGAACTAGTTTTAATTAACTCCGCTGTGGAGTACCCAGTATACGTACTGTGATGATATGCCTACTTATGTACGTCAAATGTACATAATTTTAAAATAGATTCGGTAAAAATATATTACGGTAGCTCTGCGATAGAGCTTGATACTAGTTATATATAACAAAAAATAATAAAAACATCTTGGTATGCTAATGATTATAATTCTTGTTTCGTTGCAAGATTTAAAATAATGAAAACAAATATTTGGGTGGTGTTATTATAACGTGTATGATCGAATAAGTAATCATCGGACTTAGTCCTAAGATAATGATGCTAATGAGCATTACTCTTCATTTATTGCGAAGGTGAGATATTTCTCATCTCTGCCGTCGTGTAAAAGGAATAGCAATTCTTAGAAAATAAATCACCTTACAAGTTTGGTTACACCACTAAATCACGCGGTGCATTGTCTCAGATATTTATGTGAACTGCTTATGGTTGAACTACTTTTTCTTTTTGTTATACTAAACGTATGTGCGTACCTGCGTATATTTTTTAACTGTACCAATTCAAAATTGGTAAGTTGAGCAGGTGACATATTATGCTTGGTAAATCACATTAAGTGAAGCCAATAAGCCAAGCTAAAATTAAGCAGTCTTTTCACAAGCTCGCACTCCCTTACTCTCCAAACTGTTTACCACATAGTTTTCACTACCACGAAGGACGATTTAAGATGAAGGCTTAAGAATAAAACTATTAACCAGCATAGTGATGGTAGGTAAGAGAATATGAAAATTATTTTGTCATTATTCTATGGAATCTATATCTTCAAGTTCTTATCTTTTAAGCTTCATCTTTTTTTACAAATGTAAATGTAGAATAATTAAGAAAACAACAGATATTAAGTCTACACTGTGTTATCTATCACGGCAATTTTTTTTATATTATTAATTTTCTGTTTTGTAATTGTTTTCAAATATTTGTGTAGAGACAAGGTTTTTCTAAGAAATGGTTTAGCAAAGCGAAACTTCACGATCATTGAATTGAATTGTGGATTTGCACTTGGTATATTTG
This sequence comes from Hyphantria cunea, assembly GCA_003709505.1. Lineage (NCBI taxonomy): Eukaryota > Metazoa > Arthropoda > Insecta > Lepidoptera > Erebidae > Hyphantria > Hyphantria cunea. The sequence continues at coordinate 19,528 of PKRV01001357.1, read as the reverse complement.
ATCAATAAAATGTTTTGTAGCTAAATCTTTTCTGTAGCTCGTCCCTGGTGTTAGTGGAAACGCTGTGACACACAGTTTGGAGCTGAAGAGAGATTTTTACAAATTTTCAATAATTTAATAATAAAAGTTAAATAAAACATTTCCATTCGCACTATTCTAGTAGTAATAAAATAAATGGTATCTCAGGAACCAACAAATACCATAAACGTGATTTCATTAGTAAAATGATGGTTGTACTTAGCTAATTGTTAAGCACGGACCTGAGTGCTTGTAAACAATGGAATCTCTTTATCAATGCACATTAATTTCCTCTTTTGCTGCATTTTCACAGTTATATTGATACGTTTGAAAAACATGGACTTCTAAACGAGCTTCGCTTCCAACTTATACTATGAACCACTAGATACGAAGATTTGCTCAAATAGTGTGTGACTGATCAGTACGCTGTAGGTAGTAAAGATCTTGTGAGGTCGTTCATGTCTGGTCGGTTCATATGTCAAAACACTCAGGTGACGTCAACAATTGAATTAATTCTATGGGACATAAATTGCAAAATTTGAATCAATCTACATTAATTTACTTTGGTTTTTACCTGAAGCTTTCTCTTAATTCGTCCTTCGTATTAATGGAAACGGTATAATATATAGTTAGAAGAATAAGAGAGTGCGAGCTCTTTGTCGAGCGCGATAATTGTTTAACGCTTTACAGGATGAATTTTATGAAGGGCTGATTATAAATAGGGAACAATGAAGCGATGGTACTGTTTCTAGTGAAATCGTTCTTCCTTACAAATAGAAAGGTGTATGTTTTTTACGAGCACAATGTGCCAGTTGTGAAAATTTATTAGCTGACAGATGAGAGAATTTTACTGATCCATTCGCCTGGATCTCAGTATACCGCAGGAATCACTTGGTAGTTAGAGCAATAACCACACCGCTATATACCACCCTGAGAGTTGTGGCTTCTCTACCCAAGTGGTTCTTCTCGTAGACCCTAGCTAGGGTCTCGGGATAACTTTTCCAGGTCCATAGCCTGTTTGAGTGCTGTTCTACGCCACTTGTAACTCACAGGTGGGTCGTTGGGTTAAGGCCTAAAGGGCCTCTTAGTAACTCCAGGTATTGATTTTCTTCAAAAGCGACCTGTACTTAGCGAGATCGAGCTCCTAGGGGTGTAGACCCAAAGGAGCGCCCGTCAGCCAGCACTAGGTCGGGGGTTGAGGATAGACGGGTATTAGATTGTCCGGGAGTAGTTGCCACGGAGATGAGGTCTCGTGGCAGACCATATCTCTCCGGGGGTCGCCGATGGTAGGGTGCGAGCCCTCGCAGGTGGCGAGCTTGCGATCAGTCAGCACGCACGAACAGGTTGGTGCTCAGGCGTCCTACAAAGTTATCCAGGCTCTCCATGCGCAGGTCCTTGGAGATCGTCCTGTTCCGCACAAAGCAGGGGGCGTTTGCAGGGGTGCGTAGTGCGAGCGACTGCTGCGCACGCAACCGGCGGCCTTCGCTACCCATCTGGGAATCATCTCATTCAATATTAACTTTGTGTAATTTACAAATTTCTGTTTTGAGTATGAGCGTCTTAAGTGTTCTTTTCATGTATGTCTGTAAAACCACCCCACGGCACAGGGTATATTCCTAATTTGAAAGTTGTAGCTACTACGGCATCGCATCAAGAGATCCTATTTGTCAGGAAGTTCAAGATAGAATCAAATCGATGTTAAAAATGTTTTATTGCTACAACAAAATGAACGTCATAAACAATTAACATGCCACTATAAGTAACTTTACATAATCTTTTAAAATAAATCTACAGAATATTTTTACATAACTCATTATTTGTAATAATAATAATACTATTCTTTTATATTTTGAAATGTATTTGTTGTTATATGTATATTTAAAAAGGTAAATAATATGTAAATAGGATTTTAATAAAGAGAATAATTATAATAATCTTTTTTCGCCATTTTCTACTATTACAGGTTGCTTTATAATTTGATACAAATAAATGTGTTGCACTTTTGGTACAGATACTGTATCCCAACATAAGCAGTTTTGAGTGGCAGTTTCCAGTGTCTCATCAGTCTTCATGAATCTGAATTACAATTACACTCTTCCAGTACACGAAGTGTTCCGTATGTTATATTGCAGTTTCTCAGTTTCCTCATAGTGCGTATTCAGAAGCCAGTCCGTGAGAGTAGTTTTAAGTTTATGGCTGTTTAGTCCTACGATGTTAAGTGTCTTTTGTATGTCGTTGTATAATTTTATGCCAGTTGCATGAAATTATTTTCTGGCGAAGGATTTCTTACAAGGAAAGCGTGGACATAGAGGCATCCTGCATGATCTTGTGCTAGAAGGATCTTGTGAGGTCGTTCATGTCTGGTCGGTTCATATGTCAAAACATTCAGGTGACGTCAACAATTGATTTAATTCTATGGGACACAAATTACAAAATTTGATAATCAATCTAAATTAATTTACTTTGGTTTTTACCTGAAGCTTTGTCTTAATTCAACCTTCGTATTAATGGAAACGGTATAATATATAGTTAGAAGAATAAAAGAGTGCGAGCTCTTTGTCGAGCGCGATAATTGTTCAACGCTTTACAGGTGAATTTTATGAATGGCTGATTATAAATAGGAAACAATGGAGCGATAGTACTGTTTCTAGTGAAATCGTTCTTCCTTACAAATAGAAAGGTGTATGTCTTTTACGAGCGCAATGCGCCAGTTGTGAAAATTTATTAGCTGATAGATGAGAGAATTTTACTGATCCATTCGCCTGGATCTCAATAGTATATATAGGATCTATTACGAGGAAAGCGTGGAAATAGAGGCATCCCGCTTCGTCTGCTTGGATCGAGGCACGGGACACTTCGGTGTCTTCTCATGATGGATTTGAGCACAATTGTCGAACCGATAACACTTTGCAGTCTGCGTATAATTTTTTATAGGGTATAGATAAGGCTTCCTAGTCATTACTTTGAGCATGGTTTTTTGAGCTCTTTCGAGACCCAAAAGTAGAGTCTAGCCGGCGCCACCCCAAGCTGAAGTACAATACTGGATTATGGATAATGAATCTATTAATAACATAATACAAAGTATTAAGTTACTTATTTTTACAGAAGCACTTTTTCCCTGGTGCTGCCGCGTCCCTTTTGGTTATTTTCACTCTTGCATACATTTTTTCACATATTCTTTCGAACATATTAATTATCTTCGCCATAAGTATGGTGACCACTACTCTTGGAGTCTTCTCATGCTTTCCATCAGGTAGAATAGAGTCACTTTAGAAGTGTTACAAAAATTACTTATAGGTGTAACGCATATTAAAATACTAAAGTGGAATTTGAATGGTTAAGTATAAAACCCTTATAACATAATTATGAGCTCCTTCGACTACTGTATGTAGATGATGATGTTTGTACAGTAGTCACATCATCATCATGCAGTCCTTAATGATCACAATAATTGACTATGGTGACGTATGTTACTTTGGCCTGAATGCAAATTTCCTGAGTAAACTATACCGCCTTCTTAATAACTGTATTCGATTCACTTGTAATCTCCGGAAGTAAGACTATGTCTCAGCCTTTCGTTCCCAATTAATATAGTTGCCTATTCGCCTGCGTCGCAATCAGCAAGCACTTACCTTCCGTTTTCTCCACATCCCTTGCTTTATACTTCCGTTATCTATCCTCTAATCATGACAGAAATCTTCGTTCAGAAAATAATCTGCTCCATCTTATGTCCTTCTCACCATTCAGACTTCATGAACTCTTTTTTTTCTTACTTCCAAGAGGTTCTAATCTCTCTCCTCTCTCACTCGAAATTAGGATGTCCACAAACCGTCATACTTTTAAAAAGAAGTTATACAATCTCCTTCAAACGGCAAGAAATGGCAGAAAGTATCAATCGACAGTTGCTTCACCTAGTATTCGCGTTATCGTAGTGTACGAACTAAGCGTATTTGTGTCATATAATTTAATAAATAAATGTGTATGTTTCTTTTATGTAAAGCTTGTTTTCATTGATTATGTAACCTGTGTGCACCACCTACCTGTAGACCAGGTAGTACCAGATTTCTGTACCACCATAAGATTGTCTGGAAGAGAATGCCTTGGGCATTAAGTCGGCCAATTTACAAATTTGCCCGAAGTTAAAAAAAAAAAAGATCTATTGCACAATCTTCGGTGCAGCATAAACCTCCAGTACCAAGAGAAGGCGACACTAAGCTTTTATTTTGTTAGATCCTGGTACTATTTTATAATATTTCGGCACAAGCATTCTGTTGTTATAGTTTTATGGTGAGCTGAAGTATTTTCTTGCAAAGAGAATTGTGGAACAATACTTAGAAATGTCTGGGAAACAAACAAGGAAATTGTGTAATCCCAATTATAAGTAGTATCACCTAAGAGTCTTTTATTATAATAGCTGTCTAACATTTGAAGAGTTAAGTTTTTTTCTAATTCTTGAGCACCACAAAGATTGGGAAAATTTACTGTTATTTCAGATTATAATGTATTGTAATCTGTCGGTTTACAAAATATTACAATTGCGGAGTGGTTTTTCAAAAGGGCTTATTTCTCATTTTATAAATATATATTTTTTAGTGCAAAATAGTTTTAAAACCATGTTCTAAAAAATTTTCAATTAAAGTCTGGTTAAAAAACAGCTCTTTTTCACTAGAAAATTGACTAGATAAAGAGACATCCGCGTCAAAGATGCTTATATCCACATCGTTTTTGTCCGTTGAAACCATTGAAACATTCCTTTTCAAAACTTCTTAATTCTCTAGGTTTTTGTTTTTTCTACAATGTTTACGGAACAAAAGGGCTTACATTACATTAGTCTCGTCGCCGTTTCTTTTTTTGATGCTTTTTCGCACATGTAAGTTTTTGAACATATTCATTAGCTCGGCTATATGGCGTAATATTCCCTTGCTTACATCTAAAGTTAAATTAAAACAAGCGATTGTTATTTTGACGAGTTGTCAATATCTTTAAATTTTCTCTCTCGTGCTCTCGGCTTTGGTAAAAGTTCCTAGGTGGGTCGTTTTTAGTTTTTGCGAAAGACGATCCCCATTTCATGTCATCCACATATTTATATTTTTTATCATTAATTCCATCACGACGAAGACTTGAAGACTCGAAGACTTAGAATTGAAGACTTGAAATACTTGACATTGGCAGAAATAGCTGATCCGGCTGATTGGCATATCATCAAAAGAAGAAGTTCCTAGTTTGTTTTATCGTTGTTGTTTGTTTTAAAATAAAATAAAAAGGTAAAATAAAGGGTGGTCGAAAATCTAGGTCTCGTCTTGAAAGTCGTAAAAAGAGATCGTACGTACTTTTGAATTGAATACTCTACACATAAATAGACTAGTTTCAATATTTTTTAGAATTATTATTTTTGTTTTAGTTATTCTGACGACGATCCTCTCGGATTAAGGTTTCAAGTACCATGCAAACAGTGAAAAGAGCAAGTTTAAGCGCTCGTCTATAAGCAAATGGTATTAAAGAACCGTAATGCATTTTTCTCCAAAGAAAACCAAATAAGTGAAGATATTTACTTGTCGAGATTATGCCATTCACATGAACCTATAAATACAATAAGACCTAAGTAGAATGTGAAGTCTCGGAAAGTAAGCTGTTCTTACAATTTGTTTGTCAAGAAAAAACAAAGTAAAAACTGAATGTAAGAAGATGTTTTCTGCAAGTTTTTCTTATATAATAATATTGGATTTTCAAACCCCTCATCAGACTCTTGGTAGTACAGCTTGGACAAATAAAATAAAAATGGAAAAGGATCCTGCTGAGGAACAAGTGCTTATAACTGAACTTTAAGTGCATAAACTAAGAAGTAAATATTTTAAAAATCATATGAAGGTGGATGTACCGAGATTTGTTTCACTTTGTTTCGATTTGCAACAGGTTCTGCTTTTGCCAGGAACCCCAATCCAAGGACGCCTACGATGCTAGGCTGATAAGTGTGCACAATTTTTGTATTGAATATTTAGATTTGAAAAACCCTTGTGTTTACTCCTGGGATGAAATAATTAGTGACAGAGGTTCTACAGAAATTACATCTGCACTTTCTGACTACTTATCATGCATAAATTTTGAAAATCACTTAGAAATAATACGTGTATTTTGTAATGGTTGCGGAGGCCAAAATAAAAATAATCAGGTCCTCTAAACACTGATTCAATGGCTGTTTTCTAAATCTCCTGTGCATATTAAAGTATTTTCTTTCTGTATTTCCCTCTTCGTGCTCATAGCTTTTTACCTGCGGATAAGGTGTTTGGAGAAAGAAATCCGCAAAGAAACTATTATTACTACAAGGGATGCCTATGATAACATTTTGAAAAAGCATGGCAATATAAAATTATGGAGACAAGATTGGCAGCTGCGCAATATAAAAGATCTAAACGAAAACTTCAGTAATCTAGAGGATCTACAAAACATGAAACGGATTAAGATAGAAAAAGTAAACTAAAAGAGAAAAGCTCATTACGGTTGTAACATTAAAGCTATCATAAAATACAGATTTGAGCGTAATGAAGTTGTCCCAACACTGTTAAAACGAGGAAAACAAATACCAACAGGAATACCTACAGCTGTAATTGAAGACAAGGTACCCTGTCAAAAGTTCTTCTTTCAAAAATATGTATCAGCAAAGAAGAAAAAGATGTAAATAATTTACTTACTAAACAATTGGAAAATCAGTGGGCTGATCTACAGGAATTAGTTTGGTATAAGTACATTGTAAAGAGTCGCAGACCCGCCTCTAACACAGACTTGGAAAATGAACCTATGTGTGATAGCCTTGAAGATGATGTAGGGGAACTTCATATTTAGCTTACTATATAAATGTTTAATTATCTTTCTAATAGTGAGGAATAATAAACAGTTATTAATTACATAAGAATTTCACTGGTACTGATCAAAACTTACTTATTTCCAAAAGTTCCTAATCAAAATGGCTTATTGCTACAAGAACGGAACAAAGCAGCTTATTTGTAAAATTCCCTGTCAAAAGTGCTTATTTCAAAAATATGTAAGAAAATATATATATTTTCGTGAGTGACGAAGAAAAAATATAAAAATGCTATATTAATCATGTCAACATTATGTAAAATATGGTATTAAAATTTAAAATTTATTTAATAAGCAAACAATAGTTAAGAGTTTTGTTGCATTTTCTAAAAATATGGTTAATGAAGAAATAAGCCCGTTTGAAAAGTTACTCTTCATTATGTTCCAGAAAAACATCAAAAAAACGCAGAAAAAAATTGCAAATGCACCTTTTGAACCCAAAATTAAAAAAAAACATCTCTCTCGCTCAAACAACTCTTTGAAGAGACGCGACATTTATAAGGATCCATTGGTGTATTGCGACAAACGGAAAATATTATTTAATAATGATCCATATTTTTTATATAAAATAGTGACAATGGTATAGAGAATATTTTTGTATTCAGTTAATATTCGAAAGTCAGTATTCAAGTTAAAGTAATTCTGATTATATTTAAAACAGAAAGTAGTTTGAAATCTAATTTATTGTTTACATTATTTACAATTTTGCATTACGAATTGTTAATTTGTTAGATATTGCTTACTTACACAATCACATAGGTAATTAATTAGGTAAATCGTTTGATTGTAAATACATTTAAATGATTTGGTATTATATACGTTTCAGCTTAACCACACTTACATCCCAGTATGTCCGACAAAAGGGATTGAATCGAGAAGCGAGGCAGCTTCAAAGATCGACTGATTGCGTTCATTAACCATCTTGACACCTTGGATATTAAAACGATAAGTAATTATGAGATTGCCGAATTACAATTACGTATAGGTAGAATCGAATCGTTGTACTAACAATATGATGAGTCACCGTAGTATTTCTAGACATAGAGGGAGCATTCGACAGTGCATGTGTGTGTCTTAGTGATGTGATTTGTCTGTCTGATGCAGATTATATACGTCAATTATGCCTCGTCCGCCTTCTGTCGTTGGGAGTGTCATACGTTGTACGCAGGATCTAGGATGATGTTTTCTGTGGGCTGTTAGGGTTGTGTTTATGGTACGTTGAAGACTGGTGAGTTCAGTTTTAGGCCAGTTTATTATACCGAAGAAGTAAATTAGAATGGGGATTGCATAGCTATTAATCACTTTAAATAGGTGTCGGGAACTGAGTAGTGAACGGAGAATTAAATTAAGCATATGTTTGAATTTCTGTTTTAGTGTATCTTTGTCCCCAACCCGAATTTGGCCAGCGTGGGGACGTATGGCCTTAACCCTCTCCTGAGAGGAGACCCGAGCCCAGCAGTGGGACATTATGGGTTGTTGATGATGTATCTTTGCTTTCTTGTCTGCTTTATTGGAATCCTTGATATTTGTATGAGTTGTGAGGACCTAGAGGTTCGATCATTTCACCTGATTGTAACGTGAAGGAGTTTGAAGTAATTTTTCCATTAGTCACTATAAAGGTTTTACACTTATCAATTCCAAACTGCATGTTTATATCATTTGAAAATGATGGCGTAATGTCTGCAAGGCGGTGTAGTGACTCTGTCCTCTTTCCATATAATTTTGTGCTATATATATACATGAGATGTGTAAGGTTTGTTTTTTTATGATGTAGTGATATATAGCCTATGTTGGATTTATTTAACAAATAAGAAAGGGGATTGAGAGCCAAGCACAACCACAGCGGGCTAAGTGCATCACCTTGGAAGATTCCCCTGAGTATCGGGATTATAGCTACTCCTGGGTGAGAATGTCTTTTAATATTTAGTTTTGTGGTCCAATGTTGCATCGTGTTTTGTAAAAAGTCTATTATTTTTGGGTGAATTTTATAGAGTTGCAAGACAGGAACAGAGTCAAAGGCTTTCTTGTAATCAATGTACACGGTGCTAATATTTTTCTTATTTGTAACTGCTAGTTTCATTGCCACTGAGTCTTCAACTAACTGTTCTTTGCAGCCTTGGCTACTTTTACGGCATCCCTTTTGTTCTTCTGCAAATATGTTGTTTTCGCAAATATGTTGTTGAATTATTTCCGAAATGCATAATGTAAATATTTTGTATACCGTTTGTAATCATGTAATAGGGCGGTACTTAGCTGGGTTCTGGATGTCTGCATCTTTTGGTATCATGTAGGTGAGGCTTTCAGTAACATATTTTGGCATTAGGTCTGGTAACTAGATGAAAGTGTTGATGTGTTTGTGCAGTAGCGGAGGAAATGATGTGAATTTCTTATACCAGCAGTTGTGAATACGATCAGTGCCGGGTGTCTTCCAGATGTGCAGTTTTTTTAATACGCTCACGAATACTTCTACAGGTATTTTTTCAAAATCTGTAGGTGTTGTATTGGTACGCAAGCCCCTTTGCGCATGGCTGCCGCTAGATAGCATCATCATTTTTTTTATTAATTCCTTTATCTGTGCAGTAGCCCGCTCAATGTACTTTGTTTAAAATAAAATCAGTTTACCAAATATATTTTTTAATATTTTCGCCCCTGTTACCACGATAATCTTACAATAGGTATAATAGAGTCTGTTAGGAAGGTGTTCATCTGGAGTCATTCAGATTGTGAATTATGAAATATAGGTTTTGACCAAATATTAGACCAAAGTTCATGCAGTTTATCAACCGGTACCGTTATTGAGTTTTGTGTGTTTCTGTTTGTGTATTGTCACTCTGCCCCATAAAATATATTTTCTATTCAATTGTATTTTTGTAAATTATATACTTTATAACCGAAATCTTCTTTTTCAATGTTAGCCTTTTACCTTTACCCATACTTTAAATTTAAAACGTTAACTTTAGTAATAATTTTTTAACGATGTCTCGGGATCTACATATAAAGCAAGAAGCCAACCGAAAGATATTAAACAATGTCCGAACAGAACAAGTTATTGTCCTTGTTCTGGATCAAAGCGCATGTTGGATTGGAGGGCGATGAAAGAGCGGATGTTTTGGGCAAAGAGGCTGCGGAAAATAAAAAGAAAAGGCCTGATAATGACCGGTGTACGATTTTATTCATCAAGCGTAGCATTAGAATGGCGACGCTTGATGAGTGGAACCGGAGACAGTGACGGGGTGACTACTGGCATAACAAAGCTGTTTCTTCCCAACGTGCTGGCGGCGTACAAGTTGGTTCGCGAAATTAAGTACAACAATGTCATAGCACATATTATGACCGGGCACGGTGGCTTTTCTGAATACCTGCACCGTTTCCGGTGTAAGGAGAGCCCAGTATGCATCTGCGATTTTGCTATAGATGAGACTGTCCCACATATATTGTTCGAGTGCCAAATTTTTGCGCTCCGGAGATACAACCTTGAACAGGAAGTGGGTTGTAGTGTCAGCTTGGCAGACATCGGTATATTAATGGGATCTAAGTTTAGGGAAAAGTTCCTTAGCTATTGTACGGAGATTGCTAATATTGTAATTCTAAGGAATAAAATAAAATAGGTTAATAATATATATAATATTTTATTTAATTTATTTAAAATTATCTATTTAATATTTTGGTAAATATTTAGATAAGACATAATATAAAAATATGTAGTTTTTTTTTATATTTATGCTGCCAAAATGACTTTGCCCTGCCTGATGGAAAGCATGAGCAGAATCCAAGAGTGGTGGTCACCATTCTCAATGACCCACACTATGGCGGCCTGGGGAGAAGGGGGATAGGGGGCGTTGGATTGGGGTATGGGCCTCCGGTATCCTCACTCACTCGATGAAACACAGCATAAGCGCTGTTTCACACCGGTTTTCTGTGAGGCCGTCCACTACACTTAGGTAGTAGCTTATGACACGTATCCTTACGCATTAATCTATTTACTTGTATAGCTCGCTCGTCCTAAGTCTCCCACTTTATATTTATGAGAGATCTTCCATTTATTATATTATCGTGCCTATTAGTCTTTTGGATTTTACCCATGCGATGTACAACCTCAACGCGTATTTCATTTTGACTCTTAATTTGACTTCATTATTCACCGCATTCACAATACATGCTTCTAGTTGGCTAGTTAAGTTGAAACCAAATAGGATTTCACATGGTGATTTTCCTGTACTTTTATTTATTATATTATTTATTACCCACTGTACAATCTCTTTGCATTCATCCCATAAGTTGTCTGATTCATTATGTGAGGATGCAGAACAGCTGCCAAAATTGCCCTATTGTAACGTTCCAATTGAGCATTTGCACTAGGAGTCGCAACAGCGTTTAATCTTTTTTTAATATTTATTTATTTTATACAATAAAGAGAAATAAATAAAAAATAAATAAAACGTATTTTTTTGGTTTTCATTTTTTATATTAGTTATACGGATTAATTAACTATCTAATACAAATATAAATACCATTTACAATATTCACGTCATTAAATACATTACTATTCAAAAGTAAATCTTAGAAACTAGAGAAATATGATTTTATAACAGAACTGTGTAATGAATATTAACACAAAATGTATGGCCCTACTCAATATCAGTCACAAAAAGAAATTAAGGTATACATTACTACAATACCAACGAATTTCACGTTCTAATAAAATCTTAACCATTTTTAAATGCTACAAAGATATGATCTAATTTAAGAATATCGATTCTGTTCGTAATGACTCGTATTGTTGATTAAATTTAAATACGTACGAAATGGTCTACTATCTAAAGTCTTTTCATTTACCTATCTTTACTTGTCTCGGGCTCTAGAATAATAACAAATAATAAATGATGTGTAGAGGTTGCTAGGCAACGGTNTGAAAGTATATATAAATATATTTTATTTATATTATTTCCCCACTGTACAATCTCTTTGCATTCATTCCATAAGTTGTCTGATTCATTATGTGAGGATGCAGAACAGCTGCCAAAATTGCCCTATTGTAACGTTCCAATTGAGCATTTGCACTAGGAGTCGCAACAGCGTTTAATCTTTTTTTAATATTTATATCAATAATAAATTCCTCAAATGCAAGACTCGTAAATCAGAACCTGTATTTCCACCATCAGCATCAGTCGCCAAAGTTTATATGGTGTACCCCAAAAACTAGCTTTAGATCAAGGTTCTAGATCTCTGTACGAAGTTTGTCGGATTAGCTAGTTGTATATAATAATGGTTATTTGGTTTGTGCATCGTATGTTATAAATACTATTTATGGAGAAAAAACATTTTGGGGGATATTAAATTAATAGTTTTCTGTTAGTTTCCGTTCCATTAAGTTATCTAGTTATGAGTGTTCAATATTATTATTTCAAATAAGTCGTCGATGATTCGAAGCCAAATCAAAATGTTACTCTGAGAGCTTTTAGTGGACATTATGTGAATAAAGTTGCTGCTGTTAATTTCGATGAAATATATACTTACTTTGTTACTTACTGACCTACGCAACTTCATCTGTGTCTCTTCTCAGTCATGCGTGATGTTAACTATCCCATCTTAGATACGCCTACAAAACATGTTTATAAATCTAAAAGTGAAAATAGGTTCTGATTCATTATATATCATATATTCATTATACTATGTATTGGGTAACCCATTCTTTTGACCTACCTCTCGATGTTATGATTGTTACCCTTTTTGGGACATGGTTTACATTTACTATTGTAGGAGGTTTACATACATACAGACATACATGCACACACATATATATACACCTATTTAAACTATCCGAAGACAATCCTTATAATATTCTATTTCCTATTCTATTGAATTTATATCTATGTAAACATTTCATTATCTGATATTATTACTCTTTTCTTATTACTATATATTATTATTATTAGAATATATAGCAATTACTATTTATATAAATAATATAATTAAATCAAATACTTTTTATTGATATTNGGTAATCGCTTTCCATCAGGCGATACGTATGCTCGTTGACTCCCTATATCATAAAAAAATATATTGTGTCAGAAATAACAGTCAGAGAACTAAATAAGGGTGGTTGAAAATCTAGGTCTCGTCTTGAAAGTCGTAAAAAGAGATCGTACGTACTTTTGAATTGACTACTCTACACATAAATAGACTAGTTTCAATATTATTTTTTAGAATTATTCTTTTGTTTCAAGTACCATGCAAACACAGTGAAAAGAGCAAGTTTAAGTGCTCGTCTATAAGCGAATGATATTAAAGAACCGTAATGCATTTTTCTCCAAAGAAAACCAAATAAGTGAAGACATTTACTTGTTGAGATTATGCCATTCACATGAACCTATAAATACAATAAGACCTAAGTAGAATGTGAAGTCTCGGAAAGTAAGCTGTTCTTACAATTTGTTGGTCAAGAAAAAACAAAGCAAAAACTGTATGTAAGAAGATGATTTCTGCAATCTTTTCTTATATAATAATATTGGATTTTCAAACCCCTCATCAGACTCTTGGCAGTACAGCTTGAGTGTGTGCTTGAGTGCATGAACTAAGAAGTAAATATTTTAAAAATCATATGAAGGTGGATGTACCGAGATTTGTTTCACTTTGTTTCGATTTGCAACAGGTTCTGCTTTTGCCAGGAACCCCAATCCAAGGACGCCTACGATGCTAGGCTGATAAGTGTGCACAATTTTTGTATTGAATATTTAGATTTGAAACACAAGGATGTTTACTCCTGGGATGAAATAATTAGTGACAGAGGTTCTACAGAAATTACATCTGCACTTTCTTACTACTTATCATGCATAAATTTTGAAAATCACGTAGAAATAACAAATAACCAATAAGTTGAAGTATGATACCCCACTTCTGAGCATGAGGGGGGGCGGTCAGCGTCGGGGTGGCCAAGGAAATCAAAATACTGGGTGTCACCGTCGTCCAGGGACTGACTTTTAATAGTCACGTCACAAACGTCTGCAAAAAGGCAGTCGGGGTGTATAAGCAACTATCTAGGGCAGCAAGGATTAGTTGGGGACTGCATCCAGAGGTTATCCGCACGATATACGTGGTGACCATAGAGCCCATACTATTATATGGAGCCAGCGCCTTGGCACCAGCCGCGTGTAAACTCAGCGTGAGGAAGCAGCTGGATTCAGTACAACAAAGAATAACCTAAAAAATGTGCAAAGCCTACCGCACAGTCCCACTCAACTCTGCGTTGATACTGGCGGGGATCCTCCCACTTGACCTCCGGATTCGCGAGGCCGCTCTTCTCTATAAGAGCAAGAGCGGTATAAGCTCGGATGCACTAGAGGATCGCGACGTAGAGTGTATGGCTAGGCCGTAGACGCTCCGCATGCGGCTGTGAACATATACCTCACATACGTCATGTTGCAGACAGGACACAGTACCTGCAAGGTGGCAATGTGGTGTTAAAAATCTTCCCCGATGGCAGTAAAATCTTAGGTAAAGTCGGGGTCGCTCTGTCGCTATGGACTGCTAACGTTGAGATAGGCACTGTCAAATTAAAACTGTTTGACCACTGCATGGTATACCAAGCCGAACTCCTGGCACTGTGTAGAGCAACTGGGATGACCACCGTGCGCAGGGAAACCACCAAACAGTGCAGAACCCCCGTGCCCTCCACCCGTTAGGGGTAAAAGCGAGAGGCAACCTCAGAGAATCGACTGTGCTTTTTTCTTTTTTTTCGTGGTGGAATGCCTTTACGCACTTCGTTAAGCATGATCAGGGTGTTCAGTTTGTGAGGGACTCCTGACTGACTCGCCAAACTACCCACTAAACCACCACGGTGTGCCACTCTGCGCATGAGACGGGAGAGATCCGGGAACCGCTTTCTTACGCCATCCGGACCCCTCCCAGCGCCTGCCCGCGCTGAAGCGGGCACCGTCTTCTAATGTTAAACTCTCAAAGTGGGCGATCCGCCCATCCGCGGCCACACTCAGGGCGGCATGAGGCGCGCCTCCACCGCCCGGTTCGCCGGCGGCGGATCGGGTCCGAGTGGAGATCGTCCTCCCGGGCCTTCTCCGCCGCCTCCTTCTGCGAGATGACTTCCTCACAGAAGGTCGCGGCTGCGGTAAAACTGCTCTCGCCGCCGGCCATGGATCGTACGATAGCCGGCAGCGAGAGATCTCCTCCGATGACTGCAGTGAGGGCCCGACGCTGCGGCGCCCAAGCGAGGCACAACGCCAGCGTGTGCTGGGCCGTGTCGTCACTGCAGTCGCAGTGGTGGCAGGCGGGACTCAATTCCCTCCGTGCGAGCGAGTGCAGTTACTTCCCGAAGCAACCGTGCCCGGAAAGCACCTGCGTCAGTTGGTAGGAAAGGGTCCCGTGCTGCCGCCCTGCTCACTCGAGGAAACGGGCTGGAGCGCCTCCACGGTGGCGAAGCCAGCACGTGGAGCCTCCAGCCGCGACGACCACTGAACCATAGTGGCTCGACGGGCGGCTTCACGCCACTTGCGTACCTCTTCGAGCGGAGGGCGCATGCCACTCTCCGCCCGGAATTCAGCCACCCGTCGATAAACTTCGGCGAGCACTTCCGCCTACAAATACCACGGGGGTGTTCCGGCCAAGGCGCAAGCCGCCTCGGTCAACACCGTGCGGTATCCGTGTATGGCTCTGACCGCCAGTACCCTCTGAGGGCGCCAGAGGCGCGCCTTATTCTGGGCGGTCAGAGCCGACACCCACACCGGTGCACCGTATAGCGCCATCGACCGGACGATTCCCGTGAAGAGGCTTTTCGTTGCGACGCTGGCTCCACCCAGATTGGGCAAAAGTCGCCCGAGGGCAGAGGAAGCGTCGACCAGCTTCGGAGCAAGCTGTCGGCAGTGCTCGTCGAAGAGTCACCTACCATCGAGGATCAAGACATCGCCAACGCCTTTAATAGTCTGCCATTCAGCTGCATCAGGGAAGCGCTCCAGTACCACGGGGTGCCAGAGTACCTGAGGCGGCTGGTGGCAGACTATCTGGAGGAGCGTACCGTCGTGTAGATATAATATAATAATAAAAATTCTTATTGTTGAATAGAAAGTGTAATTTTTGATTTTTTCTCAAACAAGTATGGAGAACAATGAATATAATAGTCGTTAACTTTTACCGTCGATAGAAAATGGCACTATCACATTTTTTTCTAGTCAGTATTTGCGCCTTTTTGTTATAAGTTTTAATGTTTAGAATTTAATGGAATGGACTGAAAAAATTAATTTATGGATGACAAAATAGCTAATAATAAAAANTGCCATTCAGCTGCATCAGAGAAGCGCTCCAGTACCACGGGGTGCCAGAGTACCTGAGGCGGCTGGTGGCAGACTATCTGGAGGAGCGTACCGTCGTGTACACTAGGACCGTGAAGGCCCCTTGAAACGGCGACCCATGTCGTGCGGAGTTCCGCAGGGGTCTGTCCTAGGACCACTCCTGTGGAACGTGGGGTACAATTGGGTCCTTCGCGAGCGTCTCCCCTTATGCCTCGAAATACGCCTCAAACGCACTGATCACAAAATTATTGAATAAGGTGCGGCTTGAGGCTAATTTCGACCTCCATCGGCGGGGCGCGCGGGCGGCGTGAGAGCAGGTAAGTCGACTTTAGTGACGCTACCATAGTCGATACTGGAGCACGTGTCTTTGCGCAATCAGGTTAATTGTTTTTTTTTATTTTTGCCGTTCAGAGTCTCAGCACATCCTTGCAACGGTTCAAATAAGGAAACGTTGCGTCATTTGCCATGCAAATTTACGACTTACATTAGGTGCCATGCAGGCTGCAAAGAAAGTAAAAAAAAATTATGACTAAATGTTCACAATGTAAGAAAGCTATGTGCTTGCATTGTTTTAACGAACAGCATGCAAAGTAATATAGAATAAATTAGATGAACGAATAGTTTGTATTTTATTTAACAACACCCCATACTTTTATGCACAATACTATAACAATATAAAAAAGTAGTATAAATATAATATAGACATGGACATTCATCTATATAAATTCATTCCCATCACTAATGCCGCCCCGATTTAGTGCGATGTGTGGTCTAAAACGACCACAAATATATTTTAGGTGTTTTCTCTAAAACTAAAAATCAGAACCCGGGGCGAAGCTAGGTATACATAAAACAATACCATGCAAGTCATTTTAGCATAAAATTAAACATCGAATCACGCTCCTGATCAAGTTACAACACATTTACCAAATAATTGAAACATGAGGCAGAAAAGGCCTCAACCGCATTACAAGGAAGTTTAGCTTGGGGCTGATTCGACCTCAGCCGCACCAGCTGAAAGTTCTTCAAAATGTGTCCCGCAGTGAACGTGTTAAATAGGTACATAATACCTGGAGGCTTCCTAAGTGTTTCAATACAAAACATTTTGAAATGCTTCCCAATAAAAATTCTTAAAGTTCAATAGAAAGTGTAATTTTTTATTTTTTCTCAAACAAGTATGGAGAACAATGAATATAATAGTCGTTAACTTTTACCGTCGATAGAAAATGGCACTTTCACATTTTTTTCTGTTGAGGATAGATGGGTATTAGATAGTCCAGGAGTATTTGCCACGGAGATGAGGTCGGGTGGCAGACCATATCTCTACGGGGGTCGCCGATTGTAGAGTGCGAGATCGGCATGGTGTTGGCGGTGTCGTTAGACATCGCCAACGCCTTTAATAGTCTGCCATTCAGCTGCATCAGGGAAGCGCTCCAGTACCACGGGGTGCCAGAGTACCTGAGGCGGCTGGTGGCAGACTGTCTGGAGGAGCGTACCGTCGTGTAGATATAATATAATAATAAAAATTCTTTTTGTTGAATAGAAAGTGTAATATTTGATTTTTTCACAAACAAGTATGGAGAACAACGAATATAGCAGTCTTTAGCTTTTACTGTCGATAGAAAATGGCACTGTTCACTGTCACACATTTTCTTCTAGTAGTATTCGCGTCTTTTGTTATAAGTTTTCATGTTTAGACTTCAATGGAATGGACTGAAAAAATTAATTTATGGATGACAAAATAGCTAATAATAGAAAGGCACATAACGCCTTCAATCGCTTGAATTATACTAGGTTTATTATGCATTAAAAAAAGGGCCGCCGCCTTATTACACGGTGTCCCTTAACAGGTAATATAAAAAATTGTCTCTATCTTTTGTGAGTTGAGGAAGAAACGTCATTCGTTCCCAGGCTCAGTCGTGTTTCGTCTGTCGTGTCGGGAACACACTATCAACTTTACTGTGAGTAAATTTGTGATGTGTTTAGTGTATTACTACGAAGTCAACCGTGTTTTAGCTGACTGTGCGTTTGGTTTCCCAAATAACGTAGAGTACTATATGATCCGAATATAATATTATTTGGATCGGTTACTGTGCTCGTTTGAGTGTTTTACCGAGTGAACAGTAAATTTAAAATTATTTGCTGGTTGAATATGGGTTCTCAGTTTTTGAGTGGTAAGTTTAGAGCTATTCTAACTTTTATTAAATATATAACTAAAAATATATTATTCTGTTGTCTGTTTAAGAATTGTATTTCTTTTTTTTTTGACAATGTTTTTTTTATACTTTGAAAGCTCTATACAACTGTTTTCATTTTGTTCTTTTTTATATAATATCTTATTTAATATAGCTTGCTTACATATCCAATCTATTTTAAATTCATTAACTGCAAGGATTTCCGTGTATTTCATTATGGTTTATTCTTCAAAAACTTTGAATCAGTTTTAGTTTTCGTTTTTGTAGCTGTTAGTTTAGTTTTCATTTTAATGCATATTTTTTAGGAATTTATTGATTCTCGTGACATACATATACAAGAGCGCCGATAAGAAATTATTGAGTAAAGTATATGTGATGTGTGTCTTATACTTGTGCTAAAGTTTGAAATATAAATACTTAAAAAAGCCATAATCTTTGTCGTTTTGTGTTATCAAGCAAAGGCACAAAAAACACTAGGCTAAAATTCAGACTTCATTTCTTGTAAATAAAATTGTTTCCTTTTATTGGTGAAAACATAATTACTTAAAATTACTTACCGATTAAAATTTTAGAAATCTTGTCCTATATGACGTTCTGACTGATATTTTGCGCGAGACAGATGTTTATAAAAGATGTATACTGTGTGTAAATTAAAATGGTATTATTATTTATGCAGTAGCAAAGAGCGATATGAACATTTACACTTTGCTCTAATATAGAATAATTTTAAAATAAATATTAAAATAAAGCCGTGGTCGCAAAAATAAAAATTACCGCGTCTAATTGATGGATCCTTATGTGTTTGAGACATATGACACCCGTTCTTCGATAACTAAAAAATATTACGTTCTAGAATAACTACTACTACGTTCTAACTACTACTACGTTCTACAATAACTAAAAAATATTACATTCCAAAACAAGAATACTGCATTGTCTCAATTTTGCTAAAACTTCTTAAATTTAGGCATTACGGTGTTAATGGTAATGTTTTGCGACTAATTGTTTCCTACTGGAAAGATAGAATTCAACATGTAGATATCAATAGTGCAAGGTCTTCTGAATTACCTGTTGCTATGGGTGTTCCACAGGGCTCTATACTGGGTCCTCTACTTTTTATCATATATATAAACGATTTATCATATTATGCTGATGATA
>PKRV01001356.1:1073080-1103061 GCA_003709505.1 Hyphantria cunea | reverse complement strand
ATTTAAAAATGTATCAAATATGTATATATAAATGTAATAAAGAGAATAATAATAATAATAATAATAATAATAATAATAATAATAATAATAATAATAATAATAATAATAATGAATAATAATGATAATAATAATAATAATGATGATAATAATGATACCATGATTCCACTTTTATTCGTTTATAGTAAAGATTAGTAAAAGTTTAAAGGATTACATAACAGAGAATACATTTCATTGAAAGAATATCTATCTATCATTAAAATTATACACAGCTTGTTGGTTTTGCGGACTTTCAATACAAATACACGTATTTTCATTATTCATAGATACTCGTGCAGTGCAAAAATGTGCAACCACACATCATATATCTCCACTGACAAACTAGAAATAACCAGAAGCTAAAAACCCAATAATCCAAATCAAAATAATTTGTTTCAATAAAACAATAAGCATAGTATTCATCAATCATCATTATCATCATTAATTCTGACATACTCGATACCTAAATTCGCGCAAAAGGTTACGCAATAACTTATTTTAGGAACTAAACGGTGGCATGAGGCGGTCTAGGATAGAGATTGACCATAAGTAAACACAATCGACCCTTTATTCAATCAAATATCTTAATCGATTAGTTTTATTTAGAAGTTATTGTTTTTTTATGTAAGATTATACCGTGGGAGAGCCACGCTTCGGCATGAATGGGCCGGCTCGACCGGAGTGATACCACGGCCTCACAGAAAACCGGTGTGAAACAGCGCTTACGCTGTGTTTCATCGAGTGAGTGAGGATACAGGAGGCCCATACCCCAATCCAACTCCCCCTATCCCCCTCACCATCCCCTTTCCCCCCAGGCCGCCATAGTGTGGGTCACCATACTGCATTGTTCTTTTTCGCATTGAGGATGGTGACCACCACTCTTGCATTCTGCTCATGCTTTCCATCAGGCAGGGCAGAGTCATTTTGGCAGCTTAAATATAAAAAAAAAAAAAAAGATATAAAATGAAATAGATTGACAAATATTAGTGAATGTTGTAGTTAATAGATGAGATTTTGATTTTAATAAAAAAAAATATTAACATTTAATTTTCTCAGTTGAAACACATGATTTACTTAAACATCAGTTATTTATTAACGTCTACTTGAAGAACGACTGTTTCAGAAAATTTAAAACCTTATAAAATTCAAAATAAATATATTTTTATGCCTTAATTTCAATAAACCTCGATCAAAGAACACCCTCAGGTACGCGTATTGAACATCTCTTTTTAATTGCTTCGTGCTTATTGGTTACTTCAAGTGTACATGCGCTAAAGTTCTCAGAGCCTATGTTCAGACTCGCCAAGATATATCGGCCGTATAATGACACGTTCTGATGACAGTTTAACTAAAGAAATTAAAGCATAATAAAAATGATAAATGCGTACCAACATTGAGGTGGCGTAGTTCTGGGTTGGATCTGACGATTGCCACGGCTGCTTGAGTAGTTATATCCGTTCTATATAAATCCAGCCTTTTTAACTGCCTAAGGGAAGACAAATATATCCAGTCTGAACAGCCGACCACGGATCGTAGACATAGTTCTGAAAGTATTTAGAATTTTAAGGAACTTAATTCTAGTACAGTGGTCGCCTAGTGATCGAAATTCGACCATAATTCATTCAATAGGGAATATGCATGTTTTTTTTTATTTCTTAATCTGATCATTTACTTCCCTCTAACATAGAAAAAGATATAAATAGGCTTGAAAACAGTCAAACCTATTTTCAAAGTGGGATTTAAAAGCGTGACTAAATTTGAGCTATTCAAAGGCCGCCATTTTGTTCGCGGTTTTGACACAACCAATAAAGTTGTTGTCATTTCGTGTTTTTTACTATTCAGTATTTCAGTGACTATAAACTTATTAAAAGTTTTAATAGCTATAAAAATCATGGAAGAAGGTTATTTTTCTCACAAACACAATAACGCAGTTTGAATTTCCACTCGGATACTTACGATGAAGTTACTATCGACGTCACATTTTGTTTCGATTAATAGTGAGCATTTTGTAAGTTTGAATTTCCCTCCCTTAATTTTGACTTTAAATTTCATATTTTCTGGGTTTAAATGATCACTAAATAAAAAAATACCTTTTAAGTATATTGTAGCGACAAAAAAATTATAGAAAAAAATTGAGACAAATAAAAACTTTATGCATATTGCCTCTTGTATATTTTAATTATTGGTAGAGGAGTGCTACTGTGTCAAATCTCATACTCCTCCAATCGCATAACTTTCGTAAAAATAGGGTACCAATAGAGGTGTAAGAGACGATGCTTGGCGTCGAATTTTTCTTACGAAATGCGAAACTAACTTTGCGAAAGTAGAGTTCGCCTATGGAGCGTTTGGAGCGTAGTTCAGGATCGCAGTTTAAACAAACTAGATCAGCCTAGTACGATCCACGCTCCACGCATCACGATCTAAGTTCGCGGTCGTGGAGTCGACGATCCAATTTAGGTAGTCTGGTGTGGATCCAGCTATTGACGCGTTGGATTTCGGATTTGAGCTCAAGAATTGTTTCTACTTTATTCTTCGTTACTAAATTATTATTGCCAATTGTACAAGGCAACAATTGTAAATTAAAAAATTCTAAATTTAAAAAGTGCACTCTTACTGAGACACCCTATACTGTGATAGCTAGATTGTACGACAGAATACTTATTTATTTATTTTTGTAAATACATACATATTAGACATAGAAAACACCCAAACTCCGGCACAAATATTTACAGATCATAAAAACTTGACCGTGGGAGAGCCACGCTTTGGCATGCATGGGCCGGCTCGACCCTAAGTGAAACCAGGCCTCACAGAAAACCGGTGTGAAACACACACGCGCCTGCGCTGTTTCACCGAGTGAGTGAGGATACCGGAGTCCCATAACCCAACCCTTCCCCTCATCCCCCTCCCCATCCACATAGGCCGGCAACGCACTTGTGACGCCTCTGGTGTTACAGGTGTGCATGAGCGGCGGTAATCCATCAGGCGATACGTCTGCTCGTTTGCCCCGTATTCCATAAAAATAAAAAAGAAACATTTGGTCCGCCCGGGGAACCGAACCTGAGACCTCAAACACAGCATAGGCTACCATTGCGCCATCGAGGCATTTAAGTTAGTTAACTTCTACATTAAAAAATTAGACGTGAACAATCGTACAGAAACACATATACTTACATTGCATATAAAATATCATAACTAAACATTGTAAAATACCTTGTAAGCATGTCGAGGTGTCAACAATAGCTCTTAGCACTGAATCGTCAACAAATTTGCAGCAATTCATACGCAAATGTGTTAATTCGGCCCCACTGTCTTTCAGGAAACTGCAAATTAGAATGTTGCGTAACAGTGTTTTAAAATTTGTTATATTATATATTTTACGTGACCTTAAAATTATATGATTCACGCTGCAACATGTATGATAATTGCAAATTAATTGTAGCAAAAATTTTATTGAAGGAAATACCTAAAATATATTTACATAGGTACTATAGGAATAAAACCAGGTGTCACTTTAAAACTATCATAACAGACACAAAGTACATCCAGACACAGAAAAACAATTTATAGATTACATAAAGTATTGTCTCGTGTGGCTTTTAACCGAGGGAGAACCACGCATCGGCATGAATGGGCCGTTTCAACCGGAGTGATACTACGGTTTCACAGAACACCGGTTTAAAACAGCGCTTGCGCTGTGTTTAACCGAGTCAGTGAGGATGTCGGAGGCCCATATCCAACCCACCCCCCCCTATCCCCCATTCCCCAAAGGCCGGCAAGGCACTTCTGGTATTGCAGGTGTCCATGGGCGGCGATAATAGCTTACCATCAGTCGATAATTCGATATTTACTTGGCATTTAATATACCAATTAGAACATTTACTGGGATATTTTCAATTGTTTCGAAATATTTCTTTCAACAGACTTCTTGTTGTGTTGAAATAAATATTTCGAAACAATCGAAAATAAACTTGTTTGTTGTTGTGAATTTGTCTCGAAGTAATCACGTGCCGTTACAGGGAGCATAGTTATGTAAGCAGAATGTGTATGAATTCTTATTCACGCAATTCATAAGACTAAGCATTGTCAATAACAATTGTAACTCACTTGACCACATAATGGGCGTCTATCATGCAATGGCTGCCGCACCACGATAGGTCGAGTTTCTGTAGGTATTTGCAACGCATCGACAGCGTGATTAGAACCTGTAATAAATTTTTAAAAATGAGAGATACGGTCATACACATTTTGTTACCAGTAAAATAGGGCTCAAAGGCGATAGAAGCGGTACTGTGCTGGAGAGCAAGACACTTCTAATTATTTTTTTTATAAATAGCTTATAAGATTATTCTAATATGAGTATGTTTATAATGAGAAGAGATATGATTAATCCACATTGATGTTATAAATTCGATGGAAACTATATCACTCTTTCTGTCTGTGAATCTGTTACGATTTCTCGGCTAAACAGCTGCAACGATTTCAATTAAATTTGGCGTGGCTTTGATTCTTGGAAGGACATAGGCTACTATTTACCGCGATAACTGATATACACGCGGATGAGACGCGGTTAATAGTTAGTTTTTCATGAAGAACGGTAATGTTTATATAATTGAAGTAAACATTAATAGTATCAAGTAAATTGATGTAGGTAAAGTACACAATATTTAAGATAAGAACAATGATGTTTACCTGTGACTGCACGCAATGCCAATAAGGTCTGAGATCTATACTCCGATATAGAATCGCGTCAGAAGCGAGTCTGTTGAAGTGTCTGTTCACTTGAGCGCATCGGCAAAGAGACTGGATATCCAAATACTTCATTACACATAATATTGTTTCATCCTGCAATAATTTTTTTTTTTTTACACATTTGATGAAAGTTGTGAAAGAACATAATGTAAGACAGCGCCATCTACCGAAGAAACATAAAACTACGGAGAAACGAAGAGAACTAAGAAACTACCAATCCTAAATCGCGCAATAGAAGTTCTAGCGTCGATTAACATGTACACAACTTCCCAACATCAACTGTAGGGCAGTGGCCCGCCAGGCATTATCACCTCGCCTGGTCGGAGGACAAAGGACAAAGGGAGGAAGGACTTTTTGTGTTGAAGGGGCATTTATGATCGATTTGCTCGGGTTTTGTCCCAAAATGATGAATGAGAAGCGATTTGGTTCCTTTTTGAAATGTCTAATTTTTATTATTGTGTTGCTTATTTAATAAGATTACCTTCAATGTCTCAATGATCTCATCACATAATATTCGTTAACCTAAAATTCTTATCTCTTGGTGAAGCCTAAAATTGAACTCGGATCTACTATTTGATATACTATAAGATTGGCTATCCAAGATTTAAACAAGAAGATATAGCCTACAAAACTTTTAAGCCTGGTAGTAAATCTGAGATTTGGACAACATCGGGTATTTGGTTCGTTGTTGTGGTATCGAGTTTGTTGTGGACATTGAATGTGGAATACCTAGTAAATAGCAGTAACAATATGAAGGTCTAAAAAACCCATAAAAGCACGACTGTGACAGTTTTCTGCAAAGTCATGAGAATTGTAAGTATTTTATCTCAAAATATCGATATGGTTTACACCAAGTAAGTCGTTAGGAGCACAGGACTAGTCTCCCATTCCGCCAATATAATTGTCATGTCTGCCGCTAAGTACCATTTCTCACTGCTGTTTTCTAATTTAACAATAGATATCACAAACAATATCAAATTGTTTTATGCATGTATTTTTATTGTATATGTACTTTTATGTATAAAGCAACTCTAGCGAAAAAATTGTGTCTAATCGGTTATATAATGCATCACGCATAACAAAAATTACAACATATTGCATATTATTGCTACATACACTCATTATAATTATCCATATCGCGCGGTGATCAATATTATCACAGATTAGGTTACAAGAGTTTCAAAAGCCTATTCGGCTATCATTTCAAACCCATCCGTATTATTTAGAAGTTAAGCTAATATGTTCAATAAAAGATATTATAGTTTTATGCTTATTTTACGTCATTATTCATGGGCAATCATTTCATTCATAACGTGATTTATCGTGAAATGCGTGTGCGTATGAAATGTAGGTCAATTTTATGGCAACAACATAATTGACAGTATATTTATTTATTAAATATGATGTACTTTTTGTGCATTGGCTGACTTAATGCCTACGGTATTCTCTGCCAGTCAACCATTGTTAAAAATTGTATTACAATCAAGAGACCAGTAATGTATCAACATCTTCATCATCTTCCTACCCTTATTATTCCCAAGATTTGGAGGGCAACCCGTTTACCTGAATATCAGTTTTTACACAGAGCGACTGGCATCGGACTACCGCAACCCTAAGGATGAACTGAATACGAATGTTAAACTAGTTGTGAATATATTTGAGGGCACTGAATTCCCAATAACAATTGCCATAGATGTTCATGACAACCGGGACCGACGGCTTATGTTCTCCGAGGTACGGGCGGGAAACACCGCCATCTTCCATACTCCGAGCTGCTATTAAGAACTTATAGTAAGAAAAACCTAACAGTAGTCCGACCCGGGAATAGTACCCAGAACCTCTTGACCTGCAGTCGCTTACACTAACCACTAGACCAACGAGGCAGACAAGTAATATATGTAGTACACAGCAACCAAATAGAGTTGAAACGACATCGCTTATAAGGACACATCGGTTATAACAGCCGAATGACGAGGTCCCGGCCGAACCTCCATATAAACTTATAAGTACACATACAGCTTATAACGACAACGGGTAAAGCGATATATCGCTTAAAACAACGAAACTTTGGCTTAAAACGACGCAATTCATCGGCTATAACGACCAATTCTAGTAAAACAAAATGTTACGAGCAATTTGCAACTTTAAACTAATAAAGTGAAGGAATATTTTTGCTATATATATATTTCACTATTAACCCTAAGAAGAATTATTACTCCTACCTTATACGAACCTCTTTCCCGCTCTTTGCTATTTGACCTTGCATGTTTTACGACTTATTTAGTGCGATAGTTGACAGAGTGAATTACAGGTTAATTTTAAAACTTTTGGTTTAGATCGTGTGTTGACGCGTTACTATGTAAAAGGAAAATGTTGAATATTTAAGAAAAATCACACAGTCACAGTCAAATACTGAAATTGCAAAGGAATGTGGAGTCTCACAATAACAGTTCTGCAAAAATTTGATACCTTTAACGACCAGTTTAATACTGATGATACCTTGACGATAATGAAACTTAAATTCAAAATATATTTGAGACTCTGCTTACATAAAACCAGACTAAAATTACCGATTACTATAAAAACTAAGTGTAGTCTGTGAACTGTACTATAGGCACTTAATTTTTTTCATAGTAAACTCTTAATTTATTTTACTTATATTTTATTTGAAAACATGTTCATATGCATAACCTGCCCCCATACTACAAACTGACATACGACTATTAATATGATTATGTATATTGGTTATAACCACTATCGGATATAACGTCCGTAATGTGCGGTCACTTCAATGTCGTTATATCCGGTTCTGACTGTAATATAAATAAACCTGTCATATGAACACGTTATACACAAAATGACCAAGAAAATAATTTAATTTTGCACCACTAGCACTGGTTGTCGAGCACTGGAGATCAGATAAAAATTAATCAGTAGGGTTTAAGAAGTCTTCCTGAAGAACGACGTAAAAACACATGATAATACAAAAAATGTCTGAATTTCTGCCGATGTGAAAACTTATTAGTTAGAATGCTACTAATAAAATTATAAATTTCGTAATATTTAAGTTAAATTATCAACATCAAGTATGATGCGAACTCATAAGATTTTCCCGTGCAAAAACCAAACTTTCTACCAAATAAGTTTTGTGACGTCAGTATGTTCAGCCGCGGTGGCGGTGACGGTAATACGAACTCGCGAGATTTTCTCCTACCAAAAAGTGCTCAAAGCGCCTTAAAAAGTTTTGCGACGTCAGCATGTCCGTGGCGGAAACGCTGTGACGCAAACTCATAAAGATTTCCCCTTACCGAAAATTGATTAATGTTCACCTAAAACGTGTTCGACTGCCTAAAGAAGTGATTCTACGTCGTCACACAAGTACCAGTTTTTAAGGAAAACTTAAATTTTAATATCCCTAAAACTCTACAAAGAGTGCCAGATGTGATACATGTAATATGTAATTTGCTTAGTCATTTCGATATAACTCAATTCAAGTCAATTGTATTTTTACCGGTGGTAAGTAGATCTTTCGTTGTTTTTCAACGTGTTTGTGAGGCCACACATCTACTCTGTTCTAACGCAGAAAACTTATCATCCGACCTTGTCAAAACTTGAAATACGAATGACAAAACTTTACTTTAGATAAATTTTATTTATTTATTTTATTTGAAAACAGTCAACTACCAACTCACGCACTATATATCTTGAGTCACGGGGAACTTTACAAAGAATACCCAGTCTCAGAACAACAATAGTGTGTAGGGACCAGACCCACAACACTGCGCAGTAGTAAGTGGCTATATAACCGCTGAAATCACTTACCTCATCCGTGCAGTTAAAATTCAGATATTCCGACGATAAGCAAAATTAAAACCCACTCAAACTAGTTCTAGATTACAACAATTTCTCATAATATCGACTTTTCTATTTCACATTCACATATATAGTCATTATTCTATACAAAGCTTGTTCCCGCGCGCATGACGCATCGCCTTAGACTTTTATGTACATGCCATTGACACTGTGTGAATTTCTTGCTTTAAAAATAATGTTTTAAAATAAATGAAAACAAATTTAGTTTTATATCCAACAAGATAAAATCACATAACAAAATCGTTGAACACGACGAGCAACGTGAAGCATACAAATGAACTGCCACTCCTTTGCTATTCGGGCATTATTATTTGCACGAATATTAAACCTAATACATCATACTAAAATTACGCCAAACATAAACCCTTTAACACGAAGGGTTTCTGTAAGTAAGCTATATTTAGAATTTAAGAATACAAGACTACCAAAGAAGGATACTAAAGAAATTACGTCTAGACAGAACAAACAGAACAAGTTTATAGTATGCATATAAGCCAACCCGCAGAGATGATGGCACAAGTCGGCCGGCAGGAGTTGGATGCGAGGATCTGAAGATCGAATGAAAGGCGTGCAATTGGAAAGAACTATGTGCAGTAGCGGACTGCGATAGGCTGATAGTGATGATGATATAAACCAACCAACGACAACAAAACACGTAAAACCTTAAAAAAATCTTAAGAAAACACGTATTCTACTCATAAAGAGTCTCTATGCTAAAATTTAAGTAGTCTGCCAATATATCTGTAGATTGTCTGAAATGAATGAGTGAAATAATAAAAAAAATTAAATTTAACCCACATTACCAGCTATCATTCAAGTTTTTAAGGACCTATGCAAATTGGTCTAATGACCTGAATATAAGCAAAGTGGTAATATGGGTTAAAATATTAATTATATAATAGAAAAAGAATCTTCAAGTCTTTTTACCGTGGGAGCGCCACGCTTCAGCATGAATCGGCCAGCTCGGCCGGAGTGATACCATGCCAACGCAGAAAACCAGTGTGACACAGCGCTTGCACTGTGTTTTACCGAATGAGTGAGGATGCCGGGGGTCTATACTCCAACCCCTCCTCCCACACAGAATACCTACAGATCCACCGGCAATGAGTAAAAATAACATCAACAACCCATGATGTCCCACTGCTGGGCTCGGGTTCTCCTCTCAGGAGAGTTTTAAGGCCATACGTCCCCTCGTTGGCCAAGTGCGAGTGGGGACTGGCAAGACTAGGTTGTGGCTACGTATAATCTTGCCGTTGGATGTTTTTAAGCCGCCCAAAGGCCTCCAACTATGCTTCACGACTGTTATCCTATGATAACAACCGGGACCGACTGCTTAACGTGACCTCCGAATCACGGATACGGAGACGCTCATGGTGACATGCAACCAGCGGTCACCCATCTAGGTACCAACCGCGCCGTCGTTGCTTACCCTCGGTGATTGTTTCTAATCACCAAGAGCTACTGGGCTATGAGCGCCGTATAAACATAAAATAAATAACAGAAAAAATAACTTAGTAAAAATAACAGAATTCTAAATTATTAATTTTATGTAAGAACTTACATACCTATAAAATGACGAACAAAAGAAACGTGTTCTGTTGGGTTTAAATCAACTTTATTCAGAACCATCTAGGTTAGAACAGTGACCACTCCGGATCCCCTCATTGTTGTTGAATCATTTGGATTAGATGAGTTTGAGTGGACTGCTTTTGACCTGTTCCCGTACTCCGTAGATAGCACATTACCGTCTGAGCATTAGATATTGTATAGAATACGTAGGCAAAGTATAAAAAAATAATAATATATCAAACATTACCTATACGTTTTAGGTATTGTATGTGTTGCCTAGGTTTTGTTTTGAATTCCGGAATATACAGATTGCCGGTAACATATATACATTCGTAGTAATACCTACCAGCACCTATTTATATTCATGGTAAAATATCTATCAACCAAATGTAACTCATGACTTAAACAAACCCATATGTTTAAACAATATCTTGAGGTCAAAGTGGGACTTAGTGACAACAACAATACACTAGGTTTGTGATAGAGTTGTTACGTCACGGTAAGAAATCTACATCGATGAATATATCGCTAGATGGTAAGCGATTACCGCCGCCCATGGACACCCGCAACACCAGAGGCGTCACAAGTGCCTTGCTGGCCTTTTAAGAAGGAGTACGCTCTTTTCTTGAAGGTTTGAAGGTCGTATTGATCCGGGAATACAGCAGGCGACAATTTATTCCACAGTTTTGTTGTGCGAGGGAGAAAGTTCCTTGAAAAGCGCACAGTTGTGAACTGCCAACCATCTAGATGATGGGGATGATATTTCTGTCGCGAAGAACGTTGTCGGGAAGAGGCGGCAGGAATCAACCCCAACAATTCTGTTTCACACTGGTTTTCTGTGTTGGCATGGTATCACTCCGGCCGAGCTGGCCGATTCATGCCGAAGCGTGGTGCTCCCTCGGTAAAAAGACTTGAAGAGTCTTTTTCTATTATATAATTAATATTTTAACCCATATTACCTCTTTACTTATATTTAGGTCATTAGACCAATTTGCACAGGTCCTTAAAAACTTGAATGATAGCTGGAAATGTGTGTTAATTTTAATCTTTTTTTGATTTGAATACAGCAGGTGACAATTTATTCCACAGTTTTGTTGTGCGAGGCAGAAAGTTCCTTGAAAAGCGCACAGTTGTGAACTGCCAACCATCAAGATGATGGGGATGATATTTCTGTCGCGAAGGACGTTGTCGGGAAGAGGCGGCAGGAATCAACCCCAACAATTCCTCAGAGCACTCCCCATGGTAAATGCGGTAGAAGATGCACAGTGAAGCCACATCTCTACGCAAACCCAATGGGTCTAGCCGAATTGAAACTTCTAGGAAATCGACGATTCGAGTCGCTCTCCGTTAAATGCGGTCCAAAGGGAGGAGCTGGTATTGGGGTGCCCCCGCCCAAAGATGGGGACAGTATTCCATGTGAAGCCTGACCTGCGCCTTATAAAGCAAAAGGCGGTGGGCTGGAGTGAAATACTGTCTCGATCTGTTGAGCACACCGAGCTTTTTGGAGGCCAATTTGGCCTTACCCTACAAATTATCACGTAACTAGACTTCGCTTGATATGTCGATACCAAGTATTCTAATATTGGCTGAGGCAGATAGGGAAGTGTCTTCAAAACGAGGACATACGACCCACGGCAGTTTTTTAGCAGTGAACGCGCAAACTTGTGTCTTTGTCTACTACGACCTTTATGCTTCTATCTGCTAGAAAACTGGTGACCCAATCGCATAATTTTTCGGGTATCCCATACGAAGGGAGCTTGCTTCAACATCGGGCAACCATAATATTATTAATTTTTTCAAGTATAATTTACCATATTTATTTCTTAAAAATATGAGAATTTCGCAACCCTCAAAGAAACCCCATTCCCCAAAGGTCGGTGTGACGCCTCGTGAATTCAAATATTCACACTGAAGCTAACAAAAGCCTTTCAATGAAACCGGATTATTCGTTAAACTACAGATATGACGATTCAATTTTCTAGATTTTTTATTTTTGTACTGTGACTTGAAACTTGTAAATTATCATAAATATCTACTTTATTATTCATTATTACTGGTAATTTTCAAATGACCTGAACGTGACGTAGAAGAAAGAAACAATGGAAGAAAAGGAAAAATACTGGCAAAGGCTTAGGCTAGACTAGACGAATTTTCTGTGTGTCAGGATGTCGTAATAAAGCAGTTCTCGGATCCCTCCCGTCTCAGGCGCAGAGTGACACACCGTATGGTTTTAGTCGGTTTGATTCCGACACACCGCCCCGTTTCAAACCGGACCGGTCAGGTGAAGGCCCGAGGGGGTTTCCAAACGTAAAAAAAGGCTAATTTTCTGTGCGTAGACCCTCATTGATCTGCGTGCTAATAAAAGTAAAGTATACAGAAAATCTACTTTAGTACTGTCCAGAGGACTATACACTGGCCGTTAGATTTCAAAGTTAATACACGCATTTAAAGGATGCATGGAAAGTTGTAACCAACACAAATTGTTGATTGTTTCAATAAAATATATTTGCAGTGTTGGCCAGTCCGGGGATGTTAAAAATAATATGCCGGGTTGTATTACGTCACCGACAATAATGGAGATAAATTATCTATTTAAAATACTTGATCTTGATCTTACTGTTATCAAATTATTATGGCATATACACTCATGCTAAAATATTGCATGAAAAATACGAAAATACATTTTTAAATTCACTTAAATATAAAATATTTCCTATTTTTCTTGCGTAATTCTACTACCTTTAAGAATAGTATACCGTCATATGACTCACATGTAAGAAAGGAAATGTTGAATTTTTTCGTTTTTGTACCATATTACAACGAAAACAAATTTTTGATAGCAATATAAATATAATAATAATCCTGACCAAATTGATGTCCAAAACCTATTTATGTTCACGCGACATCCAAGAGTTTGTTACGTATACCTTTCCCTTATTCTATTTCTTAGCCAATTTACCGTGTACTTTTGACCCGTATAAAACTAATTACATTTCCAGGGTTAGCGAAAGTCACCCTGCGCGGGTGCGGCCATTATTGATATCAATCAAATTGCTCACGTGGAGTATTCAGTGCTAAGTTTAGAAGAAATCTGTAAGTTCGGTACGTTTTGCGTTTATTATGAAACCGAGATAATTTCTTATAATATCTAAAATACTTACAGGTAGTTGCTGGAAGTCACCAAGTGGCGGTCCCGTATCGATGTGCTTTGGCGTGGGAATTTGAGGCAAGAGAGCCTCGTGAAGATTAGACGCCATAATTTTATTCAAGAGCTGACCTATAACAATATTATAAACATTTATGTTGTACTGATAACATTGGAAATAATGTTTTTTTCTAAATTAGTGTTGAGCAGATTAATTCGAAATAAGAAGAGGTTTATTTTACTTTCTTATTCTGTTTACTAATACAGTAGGTTTATTTAAATTTACTAAGCTAAAAATTTTATAAATTACACTAACATACGCGCTTAATGCTAATTACAGTAATTACCTAAAAACCCAGTTGGAGAGAACTTACAAAACTTCTTGACGATCTGTTAAAATTTAAGTAATAATTTGGTACTCTTAATTCAAGATAATCCTTTCACAATTAGTATTAACTTAGTTATTTTCAGAAATTGTGAATTATATTTATATGAAATTCCAATAACCGCAACTATATAAAGCTTTAATTGAAATATGTAACTCAAAAATGATCGACGACTTACACAAACTACGTCAAACAAATGTAAAAATTCAATTTTCTTTCAATGTTCAACATAAATAGTAGTAGTACCAATAATAAAATTATTAACAAAAGAAAAAGCTTGACAATGCATTCTATAAGTAACTAGAGCAAGACCATAACAATTCTAATTCACACATCCTGTCCGTATTTCATTTTATAAGACATGTTCAATTCATCTCCAGATTCATCGCAGTTGTTTATTTCTGCTTGATGACACAGTTAATGCAACTGGTTAAACGATTAATAAACTTACATTTACAACGCAACAATGTAAAATAACGCTTCCTGATGAAGCCTCTGTTGTGTTCCTTGCATCATGTTAACATGCAATCTTAGCGAATCCTAAACAGTAGCGTAATCATAATAAACGGTTATGACGGTGTTGACTTTTTAAATACCTTTATTTTTATGGTGAGGCTAAACACAACCTTAGGTTTGTCATCTAAAATATGTCGTCCATTCAAAAAAACCAATTACGAATTAATTTCCTTTAAAACTCGAATATTTATCAACAACTTTGCCATTGTGTAACAATAATGTATCAAAGTGTATCAAAAAATAAATAAAAAAGCAGATGTACTTCTTATCTGCAATCGGTAGGAGGCATTCTTTGATGACCTAAGAAACCATGTGCTTATTACGAATCACGTCATCCATCGTAAACAATACAGAATACACTGTAATGCCCAGTTTATATTCCAATCTCGACTTCAATTGTTTCGTGTAATAAACAAGTAAAGAATTATTTAAAAACCCGAACGCGTCAATATCTGCTATTAATCTATTGCCGTTTAGACTCTAGGGCGAGCCAAAGAAATACACACATACAAACATACACTCGACAGAAATAATCCTCGCTTTTTTGCAGTCGAGTAAAAAGAAACAATCTGGGTGAGAAATCGTTGCGTTCTAAACGGCGTTTGTTGATAAACAACAATACGCAATGAAAAAAATATCATAACAGTATTTAGAAGTCCCCTGGACCCTCTCTCTCTCTGGACCCTTTCATAACCCTCTCCTTGGAAATGTTATTTTGGCCTACTATACCGCGGTAGTCGAACGGGTTTGTATAGAGTTAATTGGGTATGTTTTTTACTTTCTCTATGCAGTAACGTTGTCCTGCGTAATTTGTTCCCTCAGTCGACTCCAACGATACGCATGGGATGAATATGGGTAGTAACACTTTGTACTCTTAATGTGTAATGACCGCATACTAATAGTAACAATAACCCTTGTTGAAATAAATAAGTCATTATTTCTACGCATATCTAGAACTCCACACTTACTTCAGGCTACACAGATGCCCTTAATCATCAACACCCAGATGACAGGGTCTCAAATTATATTAATAACGTCTATTCTACCCTAAATTACCTATACCTATCCAAATTATTAACCTAACCTATAATATATAGCACACCTTTTTCTAATTAGACGGTATTACATAACATCAAGGCTTCGCTCGCTTACGTTAGAAACCTTAGTGGTGATAAAGGAAGACGTAACGCCATATTGTTCAAACTCTGAACTTTAGGACCGCTAATTTGTTTGGACAAAACACTGGAACGCTACTGGACTCGGTAACATCAAATGGCAATGATATAACTATACAATGCTACCTTAGAAGCAGTAGAAATAGGGTGTTAATTAGGCTCTAATGGCAATTGCAATCAGCTATTTAACATGCTAGCTAAAGGTTGAAGCAATACTATAAAATTAAGTCTTTGGAAGAAAAAGTTCCATCCCACTTATCGCGACAATAATCTTCCTATGTAGGTAAAGTTTTAGTAATTTAAAGTTTATGTGTTTCTACGCTTTAACGACTTAACTACAAAAAAACCCACATCATTTTCAATACACATTTACTACAGAAGCTGCTACTAAAATAGATAGGTAGGTATGCTATGGTACTCGTAATTTTTGGATGCCGATTAAGACACGTATAAAATGTTGCCGCTATCAGACTTTCTAAGTAGATAAGAACAACAATTAATAATCGTATTTTTTGCATACAGAATCTTTCCAGTGTGAAAAGGCTGGTGAAGTGATCCAGAGGCTTAAAAATATTTTTTTATGATGTTATGGATCATGGAATTTCGTGTCAATTACCTATTTCCTTTTACGCGATCAAATTGCAATTATCAAACAGAGATATATGCCGAACATCTCTACAAACCTTTAACTGTTTTTCAGGAGTAGTTAATGCTGTCAGTGGCGAAAAACTGACTATAGGAAACTGCGATATCCCCAATCGTGTTGATTAACCGTCTCATCAGATTATGAGAGAGAGAAAGAACAGAGAGTGCATGTGAGTGTGATAGTGGCTGGTCTCCGTTGAAACTGGCCGCCGTGGCCCGTTATCGACTAGTAGAATATTATAGGCAAATAAAGGTCGATTTTTTTAAGTCTTCTAGAAATTTATTTAAAAAAATCTCCTCTCTTAAAAACTTATGTCAAGCAGTGATGTGTATAAATACTTATCCATACTTTGAACTAAAAATTTAATAAATAAATCCATACTTATATTATAAATTCGAAGGCTGTCTGTCTCTAACGGTTACACAGCTAATCCGCTGAACCGATTTCAATTAAATTTGGCATGAAGATATCTTGAATCTTGGGGAATGAATCTGTCGACATAGACGCGGACGGAGAAGCAAGTAAAAGCTAGTATACGACCCCCAATCTAGTTACATAGAACTTACAAAATTAGGTGGTATAATAAATCAATGTTCCTATATAATATCCTATATAAGCTCCATATATTATCATAAGAATGAATACGTTTGCATAATGACTTCGTAACATATCATCAATTACACGAATCTTATCTGTAATTAATTTGATATCCATCAAAGTAACACCAATGCAGAACAAGTAGGTAAATACCTATTATATAACCCCAATCACTAATAATAAACATTTTAGACAATCAAAAATACCTATTCCACGATACTCTACGATACCAAGTGATTTATCATTAGTATAAAACGAAGTCTGTTCACTTAGATCTTTTAAACCACTCAACAGATTTCAGTGTAGTTTTTAGCAATGGATAGATACAAGAGTGTAGGGAGAGAAGCGCCTCACCTACTCACTTTCCTTCTTTACTTATTGATTGCAGTATTTTATATCCAGGTTAGTGAAATTTGATAGAATAATATCACAAGAATCATAAGATTAAACTTAAGAGCTCTCTCTAGTTGTGATTGGATGGGATGCAACTGTTGAAGTCAATAGGTGTATACTTTTATTGCCCGACTGCGAAAGAAGGAGGGTTATATTTTTCGTGTGTATGGATGTATGTATATTTCGGCTAAACGGCTTGTCGTGTTTTTGTGCGAGTGGTGTCAATAGATTAGTTGTGAGAAAGGCACTGGGTACGTTAAATAAAAAAAAAACCGAATAAAAATTTAAAGAAAACCTACATTTAATACAGATGGCAGATATTGAATCAGCGTGTTTTTTTTAAATAATTTTACTTGTTTTATTATCGGGCCTAATTAGTAATAAGTAATACGCAACATTTAAAACTTACACACCTAAATGATAGGTGCTCATTTAAAAAATAAAATATTTATGAAAACATATATATATAAAAAGAAGAAGCCGGTCCGGGTCTCTAGTCAATTATATAATGTCAAAACAAAAACAATTATTTGTACCACTCTTAAAACAAAAGCACAAAGGCAGACCTTTGTACCTAGGAATGCTTACATAAAAGACGAAATGAAAGTGTTTTTACCTGACTACGGCGGCTAAAAGGAGGGGTAATAGTTTTGGCAGTCTATGTACAGCTGTACAAAAGTAGTGCCCAAACTATTAATCCGAGTTTAATGAATGACGTGTCAATAGATTCGTAATAATGGCCTGGGCGGCATGGCATAGTCTTGTAGATTTTATTAAAAGATTTTCAATTATTTTGTTTGTTAATAGTATTTTATTTTGTATATAAATTCTTTTGAAAGTGAAACTTTTATTACATCGTCTCAAATTTTTTGGTCTATGTATCGCATGTCGCGAGACGCGTGTCGGTCGGCCAGTGTCCAGTGGCTAGTCGGACGGTGTGCCAGTGCTCCACGCTAATTTGTTTGTTATTGTCAGTGTTTAATGTAAATGTAGTTATTTATTTGCTTTATTAGATTTATTTATTTGTATGTAAAAAAAAAGTTTCACTTTTACCGTAATTTCATAAAACCACACAATCCTTTTTTAGTTTACTAAGATTCAACGCGATTCAAAAATTTGACACTTTTACTTTCAGTATGCTACATCATTACCTCATCATATTCTCTATCTGTGTTTTCTACGATACACACACAAATTTATCACATTGTTTATATAGCCTTTCAGTACGCACACAACGAGGGAGTCTTATCACAAGTATATTTAGAGAAAAACACGTGACTGCGATTAATGTATGACCAGACCTGCCGAATACGCGATATATTAGAAAAGCATTATGACGTAATTCTTGAAATAATGATACAATTAGCTCTTTTTTATATTGCACAATAACGATTTGGTACGATTGGTACGACATTAGATTATATAACAATAGACACATACATATATTCATGAAAATAATCAAAAAAATTAAGACGAAAGTGGATAATTGCTCAAACATACATTTCACTCTAGATTTTTCAGCAAGAGGGGCTTAACACTTACAGTATGTAAGGTAAATAATTCGCATGTTTAAACTTAGAGAAACTTATGTCTCCTGTATATACGTAATTAAAAGAACATACCCTTTTCAACGACCGGCTGCGGTTTCTTATAATACATTGAGGAATAAGTAAAAGTTGTTCCCATGTGATTTGTTAAGTTAGGTGGCTGCTTGCCGCGGAGTAGTACTGCGTCGAGCTCTGTGTAGTACGGTAGCAATTTGTGATTGAATTCCAACCTCAATATCCTAGTAAAAAAGAGAGCTATAATTTAGTCACGTTAAGATTCACGCACATTCATTGGCATGTTTTTTTGTTTAAACAAACTAAAAATAATTTTGAAATTATTGAAATATTTAACGAAAGCATACCACGCTTATCTATTTTTTTTAAACTATTATTATTTATTTATTTTCAAATTATTGTATTCTCATCGGTCCTCGATAACTTTACTAGGTTTAAATGAAATCTGACCGTTAGAAGTCGATCAAAATCAAGTCCAAAGGAGTCGGTTACAAGCATACAGATGAAGCTAATAAAAAGCCAACCCCCGCAGTAGGAACATTCCTGTGAATGGGGATTATAGAAACTATGGATACAAAGAACATTTATACTCAGAAAAACAATCTGTGGACCACACAAACTGTTGTTTCGTGTCAGGTTTGAACACACATACTCGGCGCAGTAGCAACCGGCATGATGACCGCTTTTACCACTACGCCCTCCGAGCAGTAAAAAAGTTGAAAATCAAACACAAAAAAGTCCTTATGAAACTGCGGGGAACAGCTAGTATACCACAAACACGTGAGGTACAGTCATAACACGCTACACGCTGTCGCCACTTTAGTTCTTATGTAAACACTCTAACATAATAGTTACAATATAAAATGTAATACGGGACTAATCCCTACATAAAGATCAACTGCAGTGGCCCACGAACACATCGAGTAATGACACCCGGGAAGTACCGAGAAAAATTAAACTGTCTTGGAACCCGCAATGAAATTAATTAAAAACACTAGAGGAGTTGGAAATATATGAGGACCAATTTCTTAGCATAGCGAGACTTAAAATAAGTTAACATGGCCTGTAAGAAATTAAATGACATAGTGGTCCACCTCAAGCCATGTCATAAAATCACCTCAGATCATATGATTTGAATTACTCACCTGGTTGCTACATTTAGCTGTCTAATCGGTGGACTGAAGATCCTGGGTGTATCACCAACATACTCAGGTTCACCTTCCCATAGTAACATCCATGTAGAAGGCCCTCGAGCCCAAATCCGTACTAAAGCCCCAGGGTTATACGTCTCGAAGATGGACACCTCCAATGGGAAGACCACTTTTTCGAAGGATACTTCTGTCGAAAATGATGTTGTTTCTATAGGGTCCCTTAAAATGGCTATCCTATGTTAGCTCTATAGTGGGATCAAGCTGTTGGCATACCGTGTAAGTAAAACATCTATTATACGCTTTCACGCCTAAAACGATTTTAACAATGTTTTCACCAAAGGAAAGCCATATTATTAGTGAGTAGCATAGGATACTTTTTACGGCAATAAACGTAATACACACAGGCGGTACCGAAGGCAAAATATAATAATTAGAATTTAAAAAAAATTTCAGGAGACATTTCTCGTAAGGATATTTACCTGAATGCACCAGGAGGTTTTAAGGTTTTTACTAAGATTATAGAACTATTAAAATATACAATGGATATGAGAACCTACTCCTCTTTAGAAGTGGGTTAAAAATAAAATACTCTGTACATTTGAAAATAATTACTTTACCACCATCAGCTAGATTATTTTGACAATATTTCAGTTAATGAGAACTAAATTTTTTAGTACATTACAAAGTTAACCCTTGAAAATGTCATAAGGCAAAGACGGTAAGGTATAAACTTCATTAACATAGTAGAATAAGTACAAGTAAGTTTGATTCTACAATGCATTGCAACAAGTTCTATCAAGAGCCGACAATCGAGAGTATAGATTAAAATCTTTACATTCATTACTATACTTAATTCAAAAAAAAAATACAACTGTCAGAATATAATTATTAGAGTATTGTTATTACTTTACATGGACTTTTTCTCACACACTTCTCATCTTTAAGTGCATTTTTAACACTAAAAAATCATTAATACTGTCATGCATCAAAACGACTGCATTAACATAATAAAATCAGAATAAATTTTCAGTTTAGAAAAGAATAATAATGTAAATGACCTACACTTACCTACAAAATCTTGGCTGGTTATAGCATTGGCATTTTGAGGCATATAGTCCTCTTGGGCTGATGGTGCTTCTTCCCACCAAGTCCCATAAGTCCGCTAAACATAAGAGAATCAATTATGCAAAAATCTTTATCTGTGTACTTTTATAAATATTTAATAATAATTTATTTCAAAATAAATTCATTTACTTATTAAGTTTTAACAATTATCTATTTCATAATCTTTATTTTCTATATTATAATGTAAGATATAGTTACAACACAGTCTATGGTATGTATTTCAGTTTGTTGTTTTTTTTAATCTACTAGGGAAAAGACTTATAAGACATACCGGGACTATGGTTAATGCAACCAAGTTTAAAAGCTGGGTGATACAAAGGTCCTAAAGTAATACCCATTACATTTACTTTATTATTATTGCATCAGTTCCCATCATTCAAAAAGGTCATCATCATCATCATGAAATGTTAGTTTTAATTATATTATCTCCTAACTTTTATGAAAAAGCAATATTTATTGATATAATTAAAATAATAATTGCAATAAGAATAATCTAATAGCAGTGATATTGTTAAGTAAATAAAACTAGCATTATTACTTTTTTATCACAGTACATTTACCTTAAATGATATAAAAATATAAACTAGTATAGAATGTTGATACTTGTTTTTCTTGATTATTGAGTGCCTAGATAAAAAAATGGTGACATGAAATTAATTTTTGATAAAAACAGTGAAAGTTTATTGTAAATAACAAAATAACTACTAAAAATTAGTCAAGTTTATAAGATCTTACCTAAATAAAATATGTCATTAAATACAGGTTTAAATATAAAATCTGATGATTACAGCACCTTTAGCTTCTGTAACTACTACTGGCTTACTATATACCCAAAATGACCAATTAAATACACTCTGGCCAGACCTTTTAACTTAGTATTCACTGAGAATAGAAAACCACTGTCCCAAGTCCATTATTGAGCAATAGTTATTTTTTTAATGAATTTAGATCTTTAACAGTAGTAAGCTAACTAAATTTTAAAATGTATTCCATTCCATTTTTAAATTTAGTACTTAATTAAGTGCATGTGGCAACTCAGCA
This sequence comes from Hyphantria cunea, assembly GCA_003709505.1. Lineage (NCBI taxonomy): Eukaryota > Metazoa > Arthropoda > Insecta > Lepidoptera > Erebidae > Hyphantria > Hyphantria cunea. The sequence continues at coordinate 1,081,094 of PKRV01001356.1, read as the reverse complement.
ATAAGACAAAAATATATTACATATAAAAAAAATACAGTCACAAGCTTAGAGTCCAATGACATTTAAAATTTTCAAGGCTTCATATATTAAGAAAAGCAGGTCTTTTATGGTTACTTTTAAAATTAAATAAACTTGGCTCCCCTTCACATATTAAAAATGTTAGTTGAAGTGGTTTAATAATGAGTGACCTTGATTTTAACCTGCTTCAGGAAGTTTCTTGGGGTCTTTGCCATAGTAAGCTGATAAACATAATGTCTCAGTAACAATTAAAATGTGTATTGAATTTTAAATAAACTGGATTCTATCATAAGGTGTTTACTATAAATAATGAGTGTTTAAAATCAATATTTTGTACTGATTTAAGTCCTATGCATGCAAATTACAAAATAAATACAGTTTTGTTTTTATGCCGCATGGATTACATTTAGCTCTCTGAAATTATATAAACGGCAAACTCCGTGGCAAAATATTGAATAAAATACAGAAAGTACAATAGCAATATAGCCTGTTTTTACCATTACAAACGCCTGGGGATAGTCGCCGTAATCGGGAAAATTAGAAGGCGGCCCACGAAGATTGAACGCCGTATAAGAAACACTGATTTCGCTCCCGTATTGGGAACTAAAATCTTCCACATGATGCACAAATTGTTCAATTATTTGCTGTTCTTTTTCATCATCCACATCACTGTCGTCTTTGAACCAAAACAAGGAAGATATCACATCTGACGCACTCTGCATTTTTATTTTTCTTTCTGAATTTCGTAATGGAAAATTTACACGAACGAGGACAACGGAGATATGAGCCGGAATGAAATGAGTTTGTTTTTTTTTATTGACAGCTGACATTCACAACACAAACAACAATAGTTAATTCTGCAACCATTTGATAAATAAGAAACGGTGACTTTAATTTTATTCTATATATGCTAATGCAAAACAGCTATATATATTTTAAAGTTATATATATATTTAAAGGTGACATAAACAATATTAATTAAGATCAAATGTTCACACTAGAAAATTATGTATGTCCATCTCGTAATAGTGATCTTTGAACCAACTAATAATATTATGGCCTAAAATAATGAGGCACGTAGAAGTATTCTTCTTACTTCATCTTTTTGACGTTTACTATACTATATAATCACATAAAGAATCAGTAAGTATATTAAAACTACTACATTAAATCTATTAATTAAAATTTTGAAATCTGCTTTATTGGTTTTATCTACTAGTGTAGCGAGTGCACTACATTAACACAGGTAGCGACACAAGAACCAGACGTTATTTTAGTACGTTTTAGTTGGGAAATAGTAGAATGAATGATGTCCCCAAAATATAGTGGCTCCAGACTTTCCAAGGTAAGTTTCCAAAAAAATAATATGATTTATGTTATCATACAAACTTATTACAACGTAGAGAGTAAGATATACATTATACAAGTATCTGTTATTGTTTTGCTTTCGATGTAGCCGATCTTATGTCTCTGTCTAGCTTTATCTATATATATATATAAATGAATGTTTGTCTGTATGTCCTTTAAAGAATCGTTAACTATGAATTTGATCATGTCATGATCATCAGCAAAATGTTGTGCATTAGCCCACAAAGGTTTCTGAGTTGATACCACCAGTTTTGCCCCGCGTCGTTGCCTGCGGTTGTTGTTTTACCGCGGGTAACACCACGGGGCTCAGCTAATATATAAATACAAAAGGTGCATGATTCCATAGGATCACAGATGATTTCTAACACTTCCATAGATTTTGACATTACAACTTCAAAAAACTAAGTTGTCAGGTTATCTACGGTTGTCTACGGTAATGACAAGCTTCTGTTTTCAGTAAAAATGGCAGCGGGACCGATTGCCGAAAGAAATCAAGGTATTTTAAGTCAAATCCCAATGTGTTTAAAAATAGTTCAACAAAATAGTTAGGCGGCATATTGAAAGTTTCTTTTGAGTAGTTTATACCTTTATAATTATTATTTAAATGTGGAAATAACTAATTTGTTTTGGAGGTTATGATTTCAAATATACTATACTATTTCTAATTACTATAGTTGTTCTCCTTGCTAAAGAAAGGCCTATGTGTGAAGCCCAGCAGTGGACTGGTGGCTGTTGATCATTACTGTGGTCATTTAATATTTTTAATAATAAAAAGTTATTCTCCCGTCCCGTCCCGTGAGTTTTTGAAACTAATATAACGTATAGTTGATTGTGTACATTTCTATTAAATTTGTTATCACAAATGATTCTGATATAATGTCTGAGTCCGTTTTTATTCAATAATTTTAATAACATTTACCCTGTTTAAATAATTATAATTTTGATAAAATAAATAAAAAAATAATGATAAACTTTATTCTCCATTGTATTCGTTAAGACAATATTAAATTAAATGTATTCGTCAAGACAATATTACATTATAAAAGCTAACTTGTGTTACTATTAAATTTTACAGATGCAACAATATATGTTGGAGGATTGGACGACAGGGTGTCAGAAAGCTTGTTATGGGAGCTGTTTGTGCAGTCTGGACCTGTAGGTATGTCCAAAAAATTGAGTATTCTAATGCCAGTATCATCTTTGTACCTTATAATGATTTGGGTACAGTTTTGTCAAATCAATATATAGTTGATCAATTTGAGTTTTTTTATAATATTTGTAATTGTGAAGTTTGTACTGTAATTTGGAACCTTCCTATTATAGACAAACAAAACTTTACATAACATTCTTGTTTTTTTAAAATAGACAATAAAAACAAAGTGTCTATGCTATTATAATGCTGAAAAGTTTGTTTGGTTGAGCATTCTAAAGCTATGAACTTCTGGTACGGGGATAGGATATAACCTAGTATAGATATAATATAGTATCCTACTCGAAATCAGGAAGTCTACAAGCTGTGAATCATTTAAGAAGAATGTAAACAACTACCTTTTTACGAGATAGCAGGAAAACCTTAATTAGTAAACAACTTACTTAACTAACTTAATGTATTAGTATGTATCTAAGTGTATGTATATAAAGTTTATATATTATTGTGTATGTATATTTATTTATATTTTTATGTAAATGTGTGACTTCTCATATTTTTTTCCTACCACAATGCATCTACACCACCCAAAGGTAGGCTGGTAGAAAATGCCTTCGGCCACCGTTGTACATGTGTGCATGAAGTTTTAAAATAAAATAAATAAATAAATATTAAACTTTTTTATTGCGAAAGATGATGCTGCCACAAGTCAAAGGTGGCCATTTTAATATTATTGCTTTATTAGGGTTTCATATATGTATGTAAATTAGAAATGCATTTTCTTGTTAAATAAGAGAAGTTAGTATGGTATGAAAAAATTCATTCTCCTTCCTTCACAACAATTACAATCACCACATAGGCCACATAAAATCATGACCAATAAAAGAATGAAAAGATTATTATGCTGATAAAAGCAGAGTGTGAATAAATAATGTTAAAGCAGCAAAAATATATGTATTTTAGAGACAATGTTGTATGGTCAGCTAGTTCCAATGTGTGTACGATAATATTTTGTGTCATTACAAAACTAAAATTTTAAAATATCCATTGTTTCCTTTCAGTAAATGTTCATATGCCTAAAGACAGAGTTACACAAACTCATCAAGGATATGGATTTGTTGAGTTCATGGGAGAGGAAGATGCAGATTATGCTATAAAAGTAAGTATTTTTAATTTGTCATTCATGTTAGTGACTATTTTGATAAATTATTGAAAGGTCTATTCAAGCGATAAGTAATAACAATGATGGTACTTAACAATGATTTGTAATGGCAATAAGAAGCGAGGGTGTGTGATGCAAAGCCTTTTGATGGACCTGTTGCTCTAGTGGTCAATGTATCTGATAAATATTGTGTAATGAACGCAGTCATTTGTTTTGAATCTTGGTTTAATTTTATCCACAATATGTATTTACAATTATATAGTATCTATGTTCAATAAAGATGTAATAGAGAAACTGCCCTGAAGATAGACATCTGAAATTCTAGATTTTTTAGTATAAAAATTGAGAATACCCATATTTGTTATCCTCAGGTGATGAATATGATAAAGCTCTATGGTAAGCCAGTAAGAGTAAATAAAGCATCAGCTCATCAGAAGAATCTTGATGTTGGAGCCAATGTGTTCATAGGAAACTTAGATCCCGAAGTTGATGAAAAATTGCTATATGACACTTTCTCAGCTTTTGGAGTCATATTACAAACGCCTAAGGTAAGAACAGCTTAATTTAACTCAATTTATATGCTAGTAAACTGTGTTAAAAAAAAACTCTACACTTTGTATTTGTGGCTATAATAGACATGATGACTAATTTTGACAAACCCTTTTATGTTTTATGATGTTCGTAATGTATGTCCTATTGTCAAAAATATTATGCTTTATACTAATATATTACTACTAAAAATAAAGTTTTAGTGGGAAATAGTTGCGATTTAAATTTTAAGTTTTAAATTCAAATTACAAGTGACTTCCAGATGCGACGTCACCATTTGTCAACCAGTATCAATTATAGCTCTTAAAAACAGTAAAAGATTGTTGATCATATCCAAACAAATTGACCTTTATACATATGTGATGAAACTCTGATTGGTGTTCAGTTTAACATGGTGGATTGCTGTATTTTGCGGTTTCATTTTGGTTTAACTATTAATCTCGTTCTAAATTATGAAAACTAATACGATTTTGATACTCTATGAACTCCATTTCATCAGATGAATAAATAATTTTAGTGGTTCTTGGTTACTGTCATCATGCCCATTGTGAATAAAAAACTATACCCATATATTTTATTAACACAGAAAATAAATGATAACTTAATTACAGACCTACTGTAGTATATGTTTTGTTAAATACTGTTAGTTTATGAAATATTGATTGAAGGTAGCTAAAGAGTAGTATCAAAAACAAATAATCTAAAAAGTTTCACTAAACACCTAGTTAGCCTAACTCACCCAGACCATTACTATGAAACGAAGCCTTTCTTTCATCAATGACTAACTTAACATATATTTTTACCATTTGGCTACCAAAATGAGTGCTCTGCCTGATGGAAAGCATGAGTAGAACCCAAGCGTGGCGGTCACCATCCTCAATGCAAATGTGGACAGAGCAGCATGGTGACCCACATTATGGCGGCCCTGTGAGATGTATTTTCACGCCCCTCGTAAAGGAACCGGTACCGTAATGGGAGGGAAACACATGTGGTGGTTGAGTTCCATGTTTTGATTGCTCGTCACAAGAAGGAAAAACCAAAACGTTGCGTTCGAGAGCGTATATCTACCACTATAAACGAGTGACTTCGAAGGTCAGCACGTGTTGTCCTGTAGAGGAAGGGTGAAGAGGAGACCAGTTGAAAAAGCTCTTCAGAACACTCTCCATTATACAGGCGATAGAGGACTGCCATAGAGGCGATATCTCTTCGCGGATGCAGAGATTCAAGGAACTCGGTGGTTTCAGGACTACCGATGCTGGAATGCTCGCCGCTGCAACCGATCAAGAGCCTCAAACAGATATTGTGCGGCACCATCGCATAGATGAGAACAGTACTCCACGCAAGAGCGAACCTTCGAGTGAGTCTTGTAAAAAAGACAGAACCGTCTCACCCTGTTTTGAATACCTAATTTCCGCGAGGCGGCTTTATTGACGCTCTTGATGTACTCACATCAATCATCATCATCAACAACCCATAATGGCCCACTACTGGCCTCGGGTCTCCTCTCAGGAGAGGGTTAAGGCCATACGTGAGTGTTCAGAAAAGTGGGGAGAGGAAAGAAGGGAGACGTTTTGGTAGAGAGCGCGCACACCTGTTTTTTCTTGACGTTGAACTAAACCTGATTCTCACTGCCCAATTGAGAAGCGCGGTTCAGAACCAGGTCGAGCTCGGCGACAAGGTCCCATCGGTTTTCCGCAACGTCGGCAGACTTAGCTGTAGAGTGACCAAAATATCGCCCATAAACTGTACTGTAGCCCACATAGCAATGTATATTACCAAGGGCCTACATGTCATTGATATGCAGAAGAAACGGCGTAAACTACAGGCTCCGTCCTGTAGTTTACGCTACCATGCAGTACACCATCGCTTACCTGCCGAAAATCAGAGGCTAAAACGTCGCAAAGGACACTAATGCCGCACTGGTGCGGGAAGGCGGTAACCCAGGTGCAGAGGCTTGACCGAGTGTTCAGAATGACACCGATAGAGGCACAAGTAGATTTGACTCGTGGAACCAAAATCCACGTAGAGCCAAAGTATGGAGAAAAACAAGTCTTCAAGGCAGCGTAAACGGCGACAACAAACATCCGCCCTGACGAAAATATACACCCCTGCCTTCGCGAGGAAGCACTTCTCAAGCACGTAGCCGGGATAGTGAAGATATGTCGTGTCGGCAGGGCGACGTATTTGTGTCTCTGTTAGGAAAAGCATAGCCGGAGCGTGGACGGCATTCATTTTTACTTGGTGTCCACGGATATTTGTAAACCCTACGTTAAGAGCGGATTGGTGGCGGCGGGAAAAGGAAATGCCGCTATGGAACGTGTTCGTCGTTTCTTTGTGCTGCCATGATTGAAAAAAGAGGGAGGGCAATGGGGATGTAAAAGGCGTGACAGTCATCGCAGCAGTGTAATACTGAGGCCCAGAATGCTGCGTCGTCATACAAAGCATGTTGGTTGCCGAGCCGTCCCCCTACCCTACGGAATGGCCCCCTGGTGGTAGTGATGAAGTGGTTGCCTGGTCCCACTGTCCGGTCATCAACCGGCAGGACGAGCCACTCCTTGGATTATACGCGACCTGACGGGGCAGCCTGTCAGGGTAGTTAGCCGTGGTTGAGCCCCTCACTATGCCGCGGGCGGCCAGCGGCACCACGGTTTCTACGGGTCTCCCTGACCGACGGCCCGACCCAAGCCAACCTAACTATGATTTCACAAGCACCCTTTTGCTCACACATTTATGACTATATAACTTTCACCTTGCATCAATGGGCCTCCGGTCTCGCACTCACCAACGAAACATGGCGCCACCAATACTGTTATTTTACGTTGGTCTTCTATGCGAGGGTAGAACCGACCCGGCCGAGCCGGAACGTTCGTGCTGAAATCAGCGTGTCTGTACTATCTATAAAATAATACGCCTATGACACAAATAGTATAATGTAACTATTCTATTGAAAAAATAATTTTCAAATTCGATTCAGTAGATCTAGAGATTTTCCCCTACAACCTCACAAACTTTACTTCTTTGTATTTGTACCTGTAATATCAAAAAATAACTATCCTATGGTAATATTATAATATAATTTTACAGGTTATGAGAGATCCAGAAACTGGTAACTCCAAAGCATTTGCGTTCATAAATTTTGCGTCGTTTGAGGCGTCAGATGCAGCGATAGAAGCTATGAATAACCAGTATCTGTGTAACAGGCCCATATCAGTTTCATATGCATTTAAGAAAGATGTCAAAGGAGAGAGGCACGGATCTGCTGCGGAAAGGTAAAAAATTATAAATATAGTTGGAATAATTTAATATAAGTGTGAACAATCCAATGTTTTATGCACACTCTTGAAAGTTTCAAAAGTCGATAATTAACTTTATACTCTACATAACAGAAAATAATAATATCATATAATACGTTCATAAATTAAATTAATTGATGAGTATAAAAATACTTTTCGCAAATGTAAACTGTAGAGAAGATTTTCTTTTCTCTAGAAGTATCATTATGATTAGAAATAAAGTAAATAAACTTCACATTTTACAGATTATTAGCTGCCCAAAATCCGCTATCCCACGCGGATCGTCCTCACCAGCTGTTCGCAGACGCCCCACCAACAATGTTGGGCCCCGTACTAATGGCACCCCCTCCTCCTCCGACTCCAACACCGATGCCACCACAAGGACCACCTATGGGCGCTCGACCACCACCGCCTTTACCTATGACCGCACCACCCCCACCACCGTCTTCAATGCCACCTCCTGGCCCACCACCACCC
>PKRV01001356.1:820879-1073062 GCA_003709505.1 Hyphantria cunea | reverse complement strand
TCCACCACCACCACCATTTCATCATTTCCCACCGCCACCCTTCGGTCCACCAGGCTTTGGACCACCACCTCCTCCTGGAGCTCGGCCACCCCCTCCATGGAGGCCACCACCTCCTTCCTTCAGACCCCAGTTTCCACCACGTGGACCTCCACCCTTCGGTCATCCACCATTTCCGCCACACCCGCCTGAACCAAATTATAATTATTAAGTGCAATTAAATAGTATAAAGCTAAACTTTGTTTTTATATTTTGATTTAAAGCAACATTTTCAGGATTGTGAGTTCCATATTATATTTTGTAATGGATTTAAAAAAGTATATATCTATACAAATCAATATAATTGAAATGTCTGTAATTTCGAATTAATAGCTTTTCACTAAATTCGTATAAAAATATATACGGAATACCGTTACTCATAAGTATATGAGTACATCAAGAAAGTATTTTTTTAAGTTTTGTTTGTCAGTCTATTCCGGAAAACCTCTGGACCAATTTTCACTGGACTTGCGATGGCAGATTTCTGATGATAAAATGAGTAACTTGGGCTACTTTTTTAGTCTAGTTTCGCCCAGTGGCGGACTCCTTCAATAATTACATGGACTCTCGGTTTCTATTTCATACACTAAACCATCAAATAAGTATACTTTTGCATAAACTGTACGTACTTTCAAATAGTACTGATACACTACGCTTTTGAGATGATAATTAATTGGCGATTACATATTATTTACAAAGGGTTGAATTCAAATTATTAGTTATGAAAAATTACAAAAAAAAGAAAAAAATTAAGAGGCCAGCTACTCACGCTCGCAACCACTACTTGAAATTTGATCGTTTTTTATGTAATAGGAGACAAACGAGCAGGCGTATCGCTTTATGGTAAGCGGTTACTGCCTGCTATGGACACCCGCAACACAAGTGCGTTGCCAGCCTTTTATGAAGAAGAAACCTCTAGAATGTTAGAAGGTCGTATCTCATTCCAAAATTTTGTTGTGTGAGGCAAAAGGTTTCTCGAAAAGCGCATAGTCGTGGACTGCCAAACATCTAAGTGATGGGGATGGAACTGTCGTGTAGCACGATGGCGTAAAAAGCCGGTAAGGAGCTGTCCGAATAATTCCTCGGAGCACTCCCCATTGTAAATGCGATAGAAAATGCACAACGAAGCCACATGTCTACGCAGCGCTAGAGTCCAGCCTAATTAAAGCCTCTTGGAAAACCGTTGAATGCTGTCCAGGGGAGGAGCTGGTACTGGGGTGCCCCACATAAGATGAGAACAATGATGCATAGAAAAAAACGCAAAATATTGGCAGGTTTTATTTTGTTTTTTGTGTTTTAAATAATAATATTTCTTAAACTTTAAATTTATCTATTAATCTATACGACCGGCTTTAAAAAACTTATCCTTATCATTGATAGGTTGGACTGCAATCCTTTTCCTATTAAATGACCAGCCCCAATTTGGTATAAAGTTGTTGTCTTGGATTCGCCGCATCCCAAACTTTCTGTGCCATGGATCGTCATCACGTTGACTGTAAATGTCGCAAAATGGCCGAATCAGCAATATGTAGAATAACTCAACGAAGCTTAGAATACTGGCGCCAAGAAAGAGCCCTCCGGTTCCACCCGTAGATACTGAAATATGGGATAATTGAGTCAGTCACCGTATGAAAATAAAGCAGAAAATAAATACAACAAGGTTTTTATGACATTCTCTAAGATTTTTTTTGTTTAAGCAACTATTTAGCTGATAATGATAAGAATGAATGGTAGTCGTTAAATATTACATATCATCTGTTCAGTACAGATAATATACCAATATAGGTGTATTTTATGCAATAGCTGTTTATTTAACAGTTCCAAGGATGATACTTAATAGTTATTTCTTGTTAAATATCACATAACACCTATATACACCTGGCATACATAATAAAGTTGATAAATAGGTAATATAATAGGTAATATGAGGTATACCCAATCACACCACCAACTCGAAAAAAAACCATGAAGCCTTTGTTCAGTTTTGGATTTGTCACGTATACTTATAGCGCCCAGAAAACTAATTAGATTTGAAATTGGCACATGAGAAGTTGTTGTTATCTCAAAGCTTACCCACTAAATCAAGAACACCGCGTACAACGTTTCTCCTGTAACGTTCACTTGGCAATACCGCTAATTCTATCTGCACATTAGCGAAATTATCCGATGTAGTAAACTTAAAGTCCTTTGTGATAGTAATCTCAGCTTCAGTGCACGAAGGCAGACAATTACAAGATAGTCCAGCGCGATGCGACCAACGGGCTTTCAGAACCTGAATAAATTAAGTAAATCAGAAAAGTTAAAAATAGATGAAACCTACTTATATGACGAGACTTCCAAAACTCAGTAGCATATTACATAGCGCATCATCTGGTTAAAAAAAAAATAAAAAAATTACTATCACTTAATGTTGTTGTAATAGTACAAGCTCTACTTAGTTTGAAACTAGATGGCAAACTATCCAAAATATTTAAATCTATAAGTCATCTAATATTCTATCACCTATTTACATCGATGAGTATCGAACTCACTAAAGTAAATAGATTATTAAAGAAAATATACATATTTATTAGAAAAATTTAACTTACCGAAAGCTCGTGGACGTGATTATTTAAACAGATTATGCCGCTGACATTACATTTGAGATGTTCTGGAACCCCAGGCATAAAGTAATTGGTACAATTACATGCTTTTAATTGAGCATCCTTTCTACATTGCACTGTGCAAGCTGTATATGAGTAATGTTTATATACTTGCAAGAAATTCTCGTCTGTATAACGACATTTACGTTTCTCTGGTGATATGAGACGTGCCCCTACGTCATTCTCGATGTTTCGAATTGTTATGTAACGTCTGTGAATAGATATCCAAGGTTAAATAAGCAGTGGGTTTAAGATATCCACAGGGATTTGCGTTAGCTTTTTTTACATCAACTCAATCAGAACCGTGACCGCGTTCAACGTTGTGATTGGCCCGTACGGAAAATATTACATATTATCAATCGCACAATGTTAAGCGCGCTCGCCGCCAAGAGTGAGTTATGCGAAATAAACTCACACTGGACCCTCTGATTAATGAAAAAAAAACGTGTACTCACTTATAATTCACTTCTTGTCCTACTGTTAACACGTCCGATCCTATTGTAGTAATAGTTGGAACTTCTTCGGCGTTTAAAATATAAATGTTTGCGGTAACCATTACATCAAAGGTAATCATTCCAGGACCTGTTGTTCGGTTGCTTATCATGTCAAGCTTTGGTGCATTTTTATCTCTACATAAAAAAATATTTCCAGATCATTTCATTGTGAAGATTTTAAGTTGCGCTAATACAAAAATCGTTCTAGAACTTTAAAAAAGAATTTCGAATATATACTAAGTATCGTAATTAAATTTTAGAATATGAATGAATAAAAATAAACGAATTTCGATGTAATTATAAGTAGATATAAGAAATAAGTATGATGGCCGTGTGATGGCGGATTAAGAATAAAACTATTCATCCCGTGGGTGTTGAAAGAGACTAAGAAAGCGAACTACACAGGGTAACATCTCTAGAAACAAACCCTTTTTTTACGTGTGGCAACCTTTTCGGGCTTTCACCCCACCAGGGTTTGGGGCCGGGCGGTGTGTCAGAATCGAACCGACTAAAATCACACGGTGTGCCACTATGCGTCTGAGACTGGAGGGATCCGGGAACCGCTTTCTTACGACATCCAGACCCCTCCCAGCGCCTGTCTAGAAACAAACCCTATACTTACCTGTCTAGCCAGCGTGGTATTGTTGGCCAAAATCTTTCTAAAGAGAGTTTTTTTATGTCCAGCAGTGGACTATTAAAAGCGCTTGATGATACTGATCATTAATATGTATATAAAATCAATCTGTCCACATAAATAAGCAGAAAAATAAAAATCCTTTCCGAAAACATTACGAAATCAATCTAAAAGTTTTTATTACCTTCCTTGGAGACTATTAATTGCAAAGCACGTTCCAAGTTCCGTCTCCAATGGTACGAAGTATGTACAGCAATCGAAAGGTTTTCCGTTCCAAGAGCAATTTGCTAATGCCTCCTTACAAGTTACTCTTACCTGAAAATGTTTTACATATCAACCTTTCATTGTTGAAGACAAAGTGGAAAATCTCTTCGGATGTCCTAAAACACTTACCGAGATTCTAATTATTACTGCCAGCCTGTGTCCAATAGAGTTCTATTAAATGCCTTTGATAATACGCTAATGATAACATACAGTTATGATCAATAATTTAGTTATAAAATAAATTCAAGATTTGGAACGACCTGCCTGGGTCTATTTTCCCTGATAAGTTGAACTCTGGAGCCTTTAAGAGTGGAGTGAACAGGTTTCTTTTGGATGGGCGTTTACCACCTTCATCTTCATCTACACTTTCCATCAGGTGAGATGGAAGACAAACGCCTATTCCATTACAACTATATAAAAAAATCGGACATTTGACATCTATTCCATCTAGTCCCAAGCTAAGCAGAGCTTGTGTTATGGGTACTAGACAACTGATATAAATACATATTATACTTTTTATTTGTAAACGTATACTTATTATACATAGAAAACACCCAAACTCAGAAACGAATATTTGCAGGTCATACAAACATTTGATTATTTTATAATATATCGCATTTACGTGATAGGCGACTCAATATCAGGACGCAGGAGGCAACGCAGATAAACCTACCTGGGCCGCGTGGTATAATAGCCCAAAAGCCTCAAACTAAGAAATCGGTTTCAAATCGCCTTTAAAAGTTAACTGCTGCACTATACCAGCAGTTAACTCTAAAACGCGATGTAAAACCGAAAGAAACTCCAAACAGAAAGATATCTTAGGGACGTACCAAGTTAGCATAATAAGTAAGATTATTTTGCATGCAGTCTTGCAGTGGATCTTCCAAGCTACAAAATTCTGACGTGTAATATGTGATCCCCTTAAAAAATGCTAGTTCTTTCAACACTTCTTCCATGTTAAAGTCGTGCTCTTCTCCCCATAATCTAAAACAAAACAATTAAATAAATTATTTGTAGTGTAATTTATGTAATACTATGTTCCAAACATTACAGGCACGCATGTGACCTGATTTTTTACCGACTTCAAAAAAGGAGTTGGTTCTGATTCGAATGTTTTATGTCAAATGTACCTATTATATTATATAATATACTCAAAATTTATATACGACAAAAATTACTCTATTTATTGTTAAAAACCGCATCAAAATTCATGACTTTTGAGTTTATCGCAAACAGACAGACACGGCGAAGGACTTTGTTTTCTAATATGTAGTGATTATGGCCTACGAATTAAAGAAGTAGTTTTTTATGGTATAGGAGGCAAACGAGCAGACGTGTCACCTGATATTAAGCGATTACCGCCGCCCATGGACACCCGCAACACCATAGGCGTCAATTGTTGCCTTATTTTTACACATACAGTAGTGATTATCGAAGTGCCTTTAATTGAAGTCATGAATACCATCTCGTAGCTTTGTTTAGCCAAGGTAAAAGATGTATGTGTGTATAGAATAGAATAGAAAAGAATAGAATAAACTTTATTGTACACCAATTGATAGAGTTATATTTGAGCTAAACAATATAATAACCATGTACAAATGGCGGCCTTATCGCTAAAAAGCAATCTCTTACAGGCAGCCTTTGGACAAATCGGCTGTAGAAACACAAAACCATGGGTGGTATTGGTGTTTAAAATAAATAACGAAAAAAATTTACTAAATTCAGATAAAATTACATAAATAAAAATATAGAGATTTAATACACATTCATGCAAAGCAATAAAACATGAAAAATAATGCACAGTATCCACAATTTTATAATAAAGAAATGCAAGTGACAAAATATTTTTAAGCAGGTAATAAATTACGAAGTTAAGAAATGTTCTTACACCATTTTTTTTAATAGGTATAGATTTGTTTTGTTTATTGTTGTTGACGGCGTGGAAAATCTCTTCGGATGTGTTTAAATATCTACGAGGCTCTCGTTAGTACTGCCAGCCTGTGTCCAATAGAGTTCTATTAAAGGCCTTCGATAAGACACTAATAATAACGTACAGTTTAAGATCAATAATTTAGAATATTTAATTTACAATCTTACGGTAACATATACAAAGATCAACTTAAAAAATCATTTACCTATCAGATATTTCTTCAACACGATTAGAATTATCGTTTTCACACACCACAACTGAAGGAAATTCAGTATCCCAGTCCTTGTATGTAGTCTCCACAACAAAAGAGATGGGATTGTTTTGAAAGGCATCATACTGAGCAGCGATCAGCAATGACGATCCGTACCAGGACAAAGCAACGACAATTAGCCAAAATATCCTGTAAAAACCACGTTTTTCAATTCTAGATTGTAAGATGTTAGTCACGATTGTCTGTGTGCCCAATAAAGCTTCCTTTTCTCGGCTTTGTGTGAAACTCGGAAGGTAACAATCAAAATGAAACGACAACACTGATAAGTAATAATTTCATTTTTTTTTAAATTCACAGAAACAAAAAATCAAAAACAGTTCTGTATTTTAGTTTAATAAGCAAATTATTCGAAAAAATTATATTTAATCTCCCCATCGCATTTCATCAATCATCAACAACCCATAATGACCCACTGCCGGGCTCGGGTCTCCTCTCAGGAGAGGGATAAGGCCATACGTCCCCACGCTGACCAAGTGCGGGTTGGGAACTGGCAAGACTACTTTTTGGCTACGTAATCTTGCCGTTGGATGTTAATAAGCCGCCCGCCCAAAGACCTCCAAGTAAGCTTCACGACTGTTATCCTATGATAACAACCGGGACCGACCGCTTAACGTGACCCCCGAATCACGAAGACGCTCATGGTAACATGCCACCAGCAGTCACCCATCCACGTACTGACCGCGTAGTCGTTACTTACCCACGGTGATTGTTTCTAATCACCGAGTGCAACTGGGCTATGAGCGCCTCCACCCATTGCATTTAGATTCTGTTACTTAATTAAGTGCTAAAAGTGTGCTTGTTCAATTAAATTACTTATAGTAAGTTATTTTAAATGCTTACGAAAACAGAGATACCCACAGTTTTGAGTACAACAGAATTAGCTTGCGGATGATTGATTTATAGTTATGGAAGTAAAATAAAATAATAAATTTACACATTATTTTTTTATATTTTACATACCCATATTAAGATATATTCTATTAAGCCACTCTTTTTCATTAGTAAATTTCAAAAAGGGGCGTTACTTATTCCCATTCATAATAATTCTGCTTTCAATAATAAATACAATTATTCGTATGAGCTAGATGTTTGCATTTTTCAATAGAGATTTCGGTTTACAATTACGTTCTAAACGACTCTTAGTTGATATAAATCATGACTGTCATTACAAAAGAATACTGTAGATCATGGAATCCCACAATGTAGATTAACGTTGTTTTCGTAAAGTTGCCATTAGATTAGACGTTTATTATTTCAATACCTACCTTTCCACCCAATGTCTATCGGTATCAGCGATAAACTTGAAGCCGTGGATGGAAGTAGTTTGCGGTAAACTTTTGATACCGTTCCACCATATCTCAAGATATCTTTTCCATGGTTCTTTATATTCCACGTTGGTCTTCATGCTTGATATTCTAGGTATCGAATACAACATTGTATTACATCGTCCTTTAACTTTTATATCTACCATAATTTTATTGCGTGACAGCATTCAGAAACGTAGCTAATAAATAATGAAGATATACAATCACGATAGGTGCCTAAACTCGAATGGTGATCACAATCAATGTGTGAACAGTACAGGTGTACTTTTATTCTTCTAAAATCATTATACCTACTGATAACATTTATGACATAATGTTTCACGTTAATGTGAGTTACCATTATATTTCTAAATGCCCCAATTACACAAAATTCAGGCAATTTTGTGTTTGGTTAAGTATATGTATAAATACTAAAATACTTATTACAAGTTTTTTTTTGCTAATGATCATCAATATTCTTTACCAGTCCACTGCTGTCCATATGTCTCACCTTAAAAGAAAATGTTTTAGGTGGTTTTAATTTGGATAAAAAGAAATAATAAAAGACATGAGGTTTAATACTTTTGTCTTTTATTTTTGACAATGACCTCTGCATTTGACACTTATTTTGCAATCATTTATTATACTGGTCAACAGTGGTTTTGTTGCCCTTGATATAAGATTGGTTTCTAGTACCTCTATGTCAATAATTCATGAAACTATTGATGGTTTCAGAAAATTGGCTCTGTTTTCTTTTTTCTTTTTTATTTCACATTTTTGCAAAAAAATAGTAAAAATGAGAAAATCATAACTAATAAATTTTTAAATATTGACTTTTTATTTAAAATAATTAATAGTTATTTTATTTTAATATTTAATTAAGAGACACAATAGTTCAAAAGAAGAAAAAAATTATAAAATGTATGTTAATATTTAAAAAAAAAACCTTTTAGTAGCACTTTTACTATATTTTTTTTCGTGACAATTTGTTTTCAAAGACCAGCAGTAATCTGCCATCATGTGATGGTCAACTTTTAGATCCTGATTAAAGAGCTCTATAATTTCCTATACTATCCAGATGATATCATATAATGATACAGATGATGTGATATATTTATAATTTCCAAGAAAATTTTCCACCACCAACACAAATTTTTCCAAGCCTCACTTTCAAAATTAGTCATACCTTCTGTAGAGTTTGAATCTTTAATTAATGTCCGAATTTGAGGGTCATCGAATAATACAATTTTTTTTATAGAATAGTGGGAAAACGAGCAGACATATCGCCTGATGGACGTATCAAATGCGTTGCCGGCCTTTGGAGGTAGGGCAGGGAATGAGGGAGAGTGATGGGAGAAGGATTAGGTGGATGGATCCTCGGTATCCTCACTCGGTTAAACACAGCGGAGGCGCTTCACACCGATTTTCTGTGAGGTCGTGGTATCACTTCGGTCAAGCCGGCCCATTCATGCCGAAGCGTGACTCTCCCACGGTTAACGCTTTCAAATTCTTCATACTCGGCTTAAAAGATATTTTACAAATGTAATTAAAAAATCTCCTTCTTTGTCCAATGTTTTGTCGAATTGTTTTCTCATATCTAACTTATGTAGTGTATATCATAACTAACTTGATATGAAGTTTATATCATAACTAACATACCCGAAAGTAATATGCGTCCTCCAACCTTGTCAATTAAATGAGTTCTTGGATAGTTACAGGGAGAGAGGGGGGATAACGATTTGGCGCCAAATCGTTATATAAACCTAATTTTAACATAATAATTATCTTCTTAAAAGTCAACGTGAAGTGTAAAATTAAACATATAAAATAAGCTAAAATTATTAAAACCAGAGCTAATTCAGTAGTTTCATGAATTTATTCCACAATTATAGACTCGAAAACATAGAAATCCACAGAGATATCCGGGGCTACAAAAATAATATTATTTTTTTTTGTAGAGCTGTTATCATTCCTACAACGAAAATTATAGAAACAAATGCAATCGTGATTACAATGGATAGGTAGAGTGTAAAAATTTGTTCGCAACAATAAGCTTTGTACCTTGAACTTAGTTTGTCGATGTATCTTGAGAGGCAATTTATTCTACCAAGAAGAGATTAGTAAAATACTTAAATACAAATTACACTCTATAGGTTCAACACTAAATACCTATACACCAGGTACCTATTTTAAATAGAACACGTTTAATCAATAGTATTAACCCGTAAGTTCATTCCAATAAATAGGCCTATATTTTCTAATAGACTCAAAATGTGCCGGTCTGTGGGGCTCCACGATGATTTTTCTTGCGTTATTGAAAAGTTCCCTTCGTTCACGCATCTCACGAACCAGCTTCACTGTATAGAAGTAGATGAACTCTAGTACTGATACAAAGCTGAAGCCGGTAATGACGCCACAGGTGGAGCCGATATTACCTTAAAAACGATAAATTTAAACAACAGTAACCCTAGCAGAATACGTCACAAATCACATCTGTTACAAGTTGTCTGAAGAATAAATTTTCGCTAGTTAATACTTCTTGGCTTTATCTTGCAATTTAGTCCCCCATTGGTAAAATATATACATCACGAGACCATTCATTGATATGCGGATGACAGTACGGGAGATGTCATCTATACCGGCCGCGCCAATATTTCTCAGGCTGTTCTGCTCTCTGTTTCATCACCATCATCTAGTTGGTTGACAGTCCACAGCTGTGGGCTTTTTTAACAACTTTCTGCCTCGTACAACAAAACTGTGGAATGCCCTGTTGCCTGTGGTATTCCCATATCGGTACGACCTTCGGGCCTTCAAGAGAAGAGCGTCTCCTTCGTCTTCCTTGGCTTCCTATTCCATAAAAAAACATAGTGTGAATACATTTCACATAAACTCGTTCTGCGGCGTTCAGCGATGCGGTTGGTGACGACTAGAGTTTTCAATTGCCAATCAGAACACCGAAAGTCGACACCCTGATCAAGTTGATGTGAAATAAATTCAAATTCGGTCTTTAGGAAATGTGGACTAAAATCCTATTCAAATTTCAACAAAAAAGACGGTGCTATTCTATTACCCATTGAAACTGGTGATGGATATATTATTACTATATTACATACATATAAAGTCATGAGATAAATCACCAAAGTAATACTCACTAATTAAATCAAACCATTTCATAATAACATTTTGCCCGTAACAATCAGCTGCATCCTTAGCATATTTTACATGAACAATAGATGTTCCAGTAAAATTTGCACCTTCCCTGCAACAATGTTGTTTAAAACTGGTGTATCTATCTAAAGTGTCCCAGATGTTGGTTGCCTACGAACTAGCTTATAAAAAACGAATGGTAGATAGGGTAAAAATTACGAACATTATTATTACCAGAACCGAACTGTTTGCGTAGTAGTAGTAGGTTTAGTACTTAAGTATTACCATTCGAAAGAATTTGACATTTTGAATCTAAACGGTTTATGTTACCGATGATCTCCCATTTACTAGAATATTCCCTGAATTAGTTGGTCATGGTTGAGTGAAAAAGTTTTACTACTGTTCTTTGTTTACGCTCTATCATTGAAGTGACTAATCTAATATTAGTTTATACTTGAAACGGTACACCTAGATTAATACCACAAATAAATTGATGAAATGTATTCGCACCTACAAATGCATGCAATATTATGTTTACTAAGAATATAAATTATAGTGTCAGATTTTATAATTCAAGAAATTAATAAGTAATATATGTATCATTTATACATAAATTACTACATTAAACAAATAAACAGGTAGTTAATAATATAAACCTGTGTCAGCTGTCCAGCCAATCCTCTGTTACGTGATTTCGCGGATGTAAAACTGTCGCTCATTATCCGAGATTTGGAAATATACTCGCGTCTCTAAAACGTCTCTCGCATCTCTCTTTTATTTAACGAGTACTTCAGACAGCTTATTCTAAAGCTGATTTGATTAGCACTGCGCTTCCTTTGGAATTATCCGATCAGTGACACTACATGGTACAATAGTGTGAACAGCAATTTTTGTCGGTGATGGGCATAAGTGGTTACCATACCGTGTCTACAGAGACGGTGTGTACATTGCCAGGAATATCTCCGAGAAATGCGGAGGTGAAAGTGTTCGTTAATGTATATGTCTACCCAAAAGATCATTTTTTTATATCCGCACAAAGGTTGTCTGGACTAGATTGTCGTGATACGTCATACCTGATGTTGATCTCCGTATATGTATCTCTGTAAATTTTTTACTGTCGCGATGTGCAATAAAGTTTTATAAATAAATAAATACATCGACGGAGGTCTGAGTTCTAGGCAGTTTGCGACAATCGGTCCTCTCTTAAAGAGGTACGCAAGTGGCGGAGGGCCGCTCGTTAAGACACGGCGAGCTGCTGTTGGTTTTGTTGCCATAGAAGCGTTCCAGGCTGTCATTGTCGAGTGGGTAGGGTGTTAGCTCGAGACCCTTTCCTTGCGACTGTCCTAGGTCTTTTCTACGGCTGCGTCGGGAAGTAACTGCACTCGGTTATTCGTAGAGAGTTTTCTAAGTGCAATGGAGAAGGCGGCGAAGAGAACCCGGGGAAGAAAATTTTCTCAGACTCAATTGGCCTCCAGTAAATCGGGACCAGAGGCAAACATTCTAGGGCCTCAAGCCGCCTTGAGTGATGGTTATTAAAAATGTAAATCAAGATAACTAATTTAAGTTGTGATATAATACAAACGAATATTGAGATGATTTGAAAATTCATGTTCACGTATATATATTTCACCAAGCATGTAGTAAGTTTTCAAATACTTTGTATTGAAGTTAAGAGTATTCGGTATAATGTATAGTACTAAAACATTTTTATTTTTGTTAAATAGTCGAGATTTCTTTTCTTTTTGTGCAAATAATAATGTTTTCGTTATGTAAGTAAAAAAACTCTGTACATACTCCCAATATACCTTAACATAACACCTCTTTGTTGGCTCCATGACAACACAAACAAACTACAAAACTAAATAGCATTCGCTTCCCTAACAACGTCAAACAAATGAACAGTATCAACAAATTCAGGAGTCAAAATGTAAAGTTGTAATTTGGTAGTTATAAGTATTTTCAAATAACTCATTATTTATAAAATATCTACAATAATTCTACAATGGCGGCTGTCGCTAATAAAAAGGCAGGGTTGACAACGGCCGACTTTGAAGTCTTCGGCAAAGTTCAAGGTGTTTTCTTCAGAAAACATACTCAGAGAAAAGCTTCTGAGCTCGGTCTTACAGGATGGGTGATGAATACTGCTCAAGGAACCGTCATAGGACAACTACAAGGACAGTTTGGAGCTATCGAAGACATGAAGATTTGGCTTCAGAAGGTTGGAAGTCCAAAATCGAGGATCGAAAAAGCCGCTTTCCGCAACGAAGGACCTATTAAGAGCTGTGCCTTTCGAACATTTGAAATACGACGATGAACATCTGATTGTTTGTTATTATTATGTTTAGTAGAATTGTGGCTTTTATATTATGTTAGTCGTGTTTGTAATTTTGTATTAAATTTGTTAACTAATTTCCACACTAGTTTCCTAGTTTTATGATATCCCTCATTAAATTGTTTCCAAACGGACCGAGGCGCTCATAGCCCAGTTGCACTTGGTGATTAGAAACAATATCCGAGGATAAGCAACGACAGCGCGGTCAGCACCTGGATGGATGACCGCTGGTGGCATGTTACCATGAGCGTCTCCGTGATTCGGAGGTCACGTTAAGCAGTCGGTCCCAGTTGTTGTCATACCATAACAGTCGTGAAGCTTAGTTGAAAGCTTTCGGCTTAAAAACATCCAATCGCAAGATACGTAGCCACAACGTATTCTTGCCAGTCCAACCCGCACTTGGCCTGTTATGGATTGTTGATGGATCGTTGCGTCACTTCGTCCGAATTCGATCATCCATGCATTGGAAATTCAGGAGGATTTTTATGATATAAAGGAGCATACGTGGAAATGGGCTACTTGTTATTAAACGACTACTGCTGCACCTCTGCGTGAACAATGGGAGTCAAAATGTGAAAAAGAAAGTTGATTACGCGCTTAGTTTTAACCATGCTTATTGTAAATGATAAAGGAATCAAGTCAATTTAAATATTTTTAAATCTATTTCTGCATGAATGGAGAGGTTCGACTAGAGATGCCAGACCCTTAAAATAGGCAGTGCTAAGCAAGTTTTGCTTAAATGTGTCACTGAATGAGTGATTTTATTATATATATATTATAATTGTTATCTACAGTTATCTAGGTGAAGAGGCTAAGTCAGTATCAACGTCACTCCAAGTTGCAATTGCAGGTGTCATGGGCGTCCATATAGTTCTTTACCACTAGGTGACTCGTCTGCTCGTTTGTCTCCTTATATTATAAATTTTTTGAAAAACATTAAGTAAGTAAAAACAGAATAACAATTCAATCAAAATAATACCCGCTAGGGTGACCAATTAATTTATAAATTGCAATTGGTCATAAGCACATTTAAGTCGGTGATACGTTTTTAAAATTTAAACCCTTTGAAAATTTATTTCTACAAATCACTCATCTAAGGTTTGATCGCTAAGCCAATTGTTCATATAAAAATTTAATAAAACATATTATCATCGCACTTACAGCCAATCTTCTCGGTCACTGTCCGGAACGGTGTTAAGAAACTCCGGAAAAATGACGACATTATTGAAGTCATACCCGTATGTAGTTTTAGAACACGTGGGATTGCACATCGGACAAGCAATACCACCATTCACTAAGTGCAATTCTAATTCCTCCGGCAATGTTTCTACGTTAATTGGCTGAACTGCAATGGATTGAGCTGAAAACGTCGTTAAATCTTAAATAAGGCATTTATATTTAAATAAATTTGTTGACACGAATGTTACGATCAAACTCGTGAAAGAGCATGTAACTATCAATATCCCATTCATATCGAAATTAGAGTGTGTTTTAAAGATTAAATTTTTTTTTTTTTGAAAAAGCCATCTCCCGCGTCAGGAATATGCATTCCTGTGTCACGGGGATCTTTACAAACATACATGAAACGGACACAAAGTACACCCAGACTTTGAACAACAATTTGTGGATCACACAAAGTGTTGTCCCATGTAGGATTTGAACCCACAACACCTGGCGCAGTAGTAAGCGGTATGGCGGTCACTGAAACCACTACGCCAACCGTGTAGTCAAATTTTAAAGATTAAATTGTCTTCAGAGGCCCAGACTACGGCGGCATTGGCTAATATAGGAAAATAGTACAGTACTATTACAATAATAATAGTTTCCACCTCATTTAATTTGTTGGTTTCGAGTCCTTTCCATAATAGTACAATTTAGTTATGTAGAAGAAGAATAACCCAAAAAAGTCCCTTACGACAATGCAGATCAATGATTTCAATTTATTTACCATTTCTTAATTCTCATGGCGTGTATAATATGGCGTACTTCAAGTCTTTGTTAAAGGTTTTGGTATGAGTAAAAATGAAGTTTTTATTTATGAAAACTTACAATAGTACAATTTGAGGCACTCCACATCCTTCATATTGCACGTTCTAGCTGTTTTTATCTTGGGCATGTTAAAAGGTGTGCAGTTACAACGATCCAGTAGAAATAGCATTCGACACTTCAGCATACAGTCACTATACGTATAAAACGATAGAAATGAAGACTCATCGTAGAATCTACATTTTCGCAACTTAATTGGCACGTGTTGAATATCTCGGGAGGCTTTTGTGAAACTTGCTGTCACCTGCACAGTCATCTAAATAAAAATATAAAGTGCTGAATAAGGTTGGTGAGGCTTAGTGGGCACATATTAATTTTAATGTCTTTCCATGGGACTTTCACTTACCTATATACCTACATCAAACTGTTGTGGCATGCTTAAGAACATATAAATATGACATTTACAAACTAATCAAATTTAAATGTCTGTTTGTGTTTGTCTGTCAGCTTTTCCCTTAATACATATGAAAGTGCATACGGTACTTACATCAAAAAAAATATTTAAAAATAGTTTCTGTCTGTCACTCTGTTTACTCTGGGTAATCTCTGATCTGACTGGACTGATTTTGTTGGGATTTCCACTGGCAGATAGTTGATGGTATTAGGCTACTTTTTTTAGACAAGCTTCGCCTTATTGCATGAAATCTCGATTGTTGTTGTAAAGGTACATCAACAATCTCGGGTTACATCGCGGCGTACATATGCCTACTTCCAGGCTTACAGACGAATGAATTTAAGTTAAAAGCAATGCTTACTCGCGTGAGCTCGCGTGAGTTGCTTCGTTGTATAGGAAGGTCATTGTTACAGTCGATTAAGTACACGACAGAGGATATTTTGATGATGATCAACATGGCTACAGGATTCCTTACGCTAGGTCGTTACGTATACCAATATAATAAACTTGTAGATCTTCTTGTTTGTTAAACACTAGCACCATCAGGCTGATTGAAAAAAGTATTTTAGATCGGGTAGACAATTGCTTGTGCCTTCCTTTATTCTTTAATGAAAGACAACATGTAATTACTCATAACGCATCGCTACGACTGAAACGGTTAATATTGAATATTGCGAATGCGAACTTAATATGACTCAATTAGTTATGACAGTCAGTGAGCTTAGTTGTAATTAAATAACAAAAACTCACTCAATCCCACACTTTCTACTCATATTAGGGTTTATCCTATTTTTTTTAAATTTTTAAGTAAGGAGGTAAGTAAACGTCTCTAATAGCACATCAAAATTTTAAGAAAATGTATATTTACTTGAACACTTGGACTAACAATCTGCATCGCAAAGCTTCCGCTAGGTGAGTCCGGAAAGTCATAGGCATCCGAGAATTGTAACTGCAAAACATTAAACATTGTGAAAGGACAATCAAAAGTACATTAACTAAATAGTAAATAAAAAAGCTGAAAAATAACCTCGTTATAGGGTACGTCATTGTTTAATAATCAAACACTACATAGGTAGTCGTGCTATTAGCCAAAATCTACTAATGTTCTCTGTATATGTATGTATCTGTAATGCATGGCAATTACAAAAGCTGTGGACGTCGATACTCTAATGAGCCTCTCGTTACATTTACTAATAAATTTAGGTACCTAACAACAAACATACTTCTTACATTACCTCATGAATTAAATTAAAAATTGAATTGCTCCGATCGTGGTTAAGTGTAGATTACCTAATGATAGCTTAACTACACCTCGGTTAAAGGAAACAGCGGTTGTGTTCTTAAATATAAAAAGTCCGAAGTTTATAAACTTCGTCATGCGTTTAAATATCGGTTAGTACCTAACAGTTAACGTTTTTCTTTCAAATAGGTAACCAAAAATATAAGTTCGGAAATTATTGTTGTGAATTATTTATTACGAACCTGAACGCCTTGTAATGGTACGCTGTAGAAGAAATCGTCGCTCTCATTGATTCTCAATAATACTTTGAGACCTTGATCAAAATCAAAGAATGATTTATTGCCGTAGTTATACATATCAATTGTTTCTTTAGAAAGAGATGCGCTGTAAATAGTTTCAAGAGATTAAAGTTCGTTAACAAAAAACTGAAACTAAGTGTTAAAAAGTAGGTCCATAACAAATCAAACTGGCAAAGAGCGTTTTCACATCCGATACGATATCGATATCGTGCGCCGATATTAAATATGTATCTGTCTTTCATACTGTCCGACCCGATTTCGGATATCGGAACCGACACATACATACAATTTACGTCCTTCGATATCGTATCGTATAATGTGAAAACACTCTTAGGATTAAGTAGTTAGTAAACTCCGATTTAGGATTGGCAATGGCGGCGCGGCATACCACTTAAACAAGCCATAAGGTGGAGTTACCCCGAGACCTCCGATTGGGATCTATGGGAAGGACCACGAGAAGTAGAACAAGAATCAGTGTCTTTTGTATTATTAGCTCCATTATTTATCATACAAGACAAACAACTTAAAAGAGCCTCGAACGCTCATCAAAGTACATAATGTTTGTGTGTGTTCTCAAATAGCTCGCTGTCTGCTGGAACATTTGTGCTTATGACCAAGCAATCACGAATGCCAGATACAATTCACACAATTTTGTGTGCTTTCTACTGAATATCGAAGCAGACAAACAATATAATATCATTTTTACAAGAATATCGATTTGTGTTATTGCAGATATTGCACTATTGGCAGAAAAACAACACGAGTTTAGAATATAAACACTATTCAATTTTTATTAATCACTCCGGGACATTATATGGTATAATTAGGCTAGTCCTACATGATAAAACAATTACGAAAGTGAAAGAAACATTGAAGAAAGAAAACAGAAGATAGGGAATGATAGATAGACAGTGATTAATCTACGGTAATAAAACCACTTATCACAGTAAGAAAAAACGGAGAGAGAGAGCAATACGGGCCACCGAACGGAGGGGAGTAGCGGTTGCGGAGTTGTCATAGCGCCTTTTCCGATACAAAACAGTCGTTCATTTTTTACGGGCGGAAATATTCACACATACAAATTTAAGACTCGCATACACACACACGAGGTAACAAATAAAACAAAATATTCATAATTTCACACAAATATAAATTCTGTGTCATAATAATTCAATGCGTAGGCCCATTTAGACTTATAATTTGGCAGAGTGGGACGCCTGCGTATGAGAAAAAACAATGATATATATTTACTCTGTAAAAATGCTGTCGTATTTCCGCAAATAGTTGAATGTGCAACAATACCCGTTCATAGTTAATCGAAAATCGAATAAGTCCAGACATTTTGTTGGCTCTGTGTTCCAAGAGCACTGTACCAATAAATCTTCACATCTGGGTGTTAGCTGTTGGAAAATATATAATACAGTTAATCACAAAAATATATAACCCGAAGTTATGCCAAAACTTTTGATCAAATTTGTACCTATTGACAAATCGTTCAATTTAATCGATTGAGTAGTTTGACACTACGGCGGAACATACCTTAGACTATCGTTTAACTATTTTCTGAATTAAAAGTAACCATAACGCTTTTTGTATTTCTAGATACCTTTAATGGCACTTGAGCAATCCTGTCGGGATTAAAACGCGTAATATTGTTAACTAGATCTTGAAGAGATCCGCGTTAAAGACGAAACTCATGACGTTCTCGCTTATACTATCTTGCCACAGTGCAACAAAATTATTCTAACCAGAATATTTTTATACACCTAAGCCACTGAACGGTAAACTATTGAAGTTTTTTTCTTTATTGGATTACTGGACAAGTTCACTGTACCTGGATGACTGAATTGTGGTATTTTTTTGATAACTTTCCTAAAAAGAAATCCTAACTAGATCGATTTGTCGTCCGCAAAATCCCCTGCATACTAAATTTCATAAAAGTCGTTGGCGCCGTTTCTGAGATTCTGTCTGTATATGAATGTACATTAAAGTTATTTGATAGATAGCGCTACTTTGGTGATAGGCAGTTTGATCATTCTGGGAAATCGAGACAAGTATATTCCAAGCGTCTACGAAAGACAGTTTTAAAGTATACAAATATTAAAGTAAAATGCTAATTTTATTGATTCTGTAACATATTCGCGACATCCAGGAACACTCGGGATGCGGAATAAATTACACGCCAACTTATGATGACAACGTATAAGTGCGGATTGAATGACTTGTGGCAAAATATGAAAGATGTCTAAGATCAACCCACATTTATACATATATCACAGATTAAATCCCGTTAGTCTGATGCTTATTCACGTGTCGTGATAGCAAATGAGTATTGAATTGTATTCAACTACTTAAATAATAATAACAAGGAACTAAAACTCACGGTCTTTTCTAACATCTATAAATGTCATCGAAAGTTAAAACTATGCAATGCAATCCTAATGTCATCGTTGCAAGAAAAGATGGAAGCGGCAACTTTTAGGTGAATGTAAGTAAGACGTTTCGAATTGTGTTATCCGAATTCCAGTTTAGATTGCAATCGCAGCGAAATTTATTTTAATATATACATAATATTTTATAATAAACTATATTTAAATGTATTATTGCCAGAGCCAGCGCTGTGCTTCACCATATTTTTATAAAAACAAAAACTAAATCTTATAAGAAGTTTATAAGATTCGATTATAAAATATTATTAGTATCGAGAACTTAATTTATAAAAAATACTCTTATAAAATACTCACTTTTCTCATTAACTCGTGCACATCATATTGACCCAAAGCCTCATGCAAAGCAATGGAAGATACATTATTTATATTTATTGACATCCCATACAACTGCCCTAAGCCCGTGAGGAGGGTCATCATTTCACTTTCATTGTATTGCTTATTACGCTCTTCCTTTAGCCTGTAACAAACGCTAACACACATGTATAGGCAGTATGACTTGATAAACATGTCTCATTTTTTAATTCTTTTTTAATGCATTACATTTATATTACTCTATATATGGGGTGGGGAAGGCATAAATATATATTTTGCCGGCTTTATTAATTACTCTAAATAAGGGCCAGATTATGGCTTTCAACCAGACGCGATAAATACATAGGAAAATAGTAAAGTACGAAAAGTATTGAACATTTTGAAATTGAGGATATTGCTTGAAGTATGGATCGGGGAATATAAACAACCACTTCGAAAGGTCAGGTTTCGGAGCTCAAACTGGCTGTTGCCGGATAGTGTGAGCCATTTTTAATCAGTTTGAGGATCAAAGTGAAATGAAATACTGAAGTAGATATTGTTATATTACTTAGGCCTTATAGTTCTTGTTTCATAAGAAAATATGTCAAAAACGATCTTACAAACTCTTAGCCAGTTCCGAAACCGCCTGTTTGCTGATTCTGTTGTTCGTACAAAGACCAACGGCGGGAAATATAATATTATCCACTGGAATACCATCAGGTAATTGCGTCGTCACCAGTGGTGCACTGTAGAATTTGTTAAATGTCATCCACACCAGGGCTACAGAACAGCCAAGACCGACCACCAACATTATTATCCATACCAGCCTGTTAAAAAATATTAAACATGTTTTCTTACTTCATTACTACCGTTAACTTATTAATTAAACTTATTAGTTTTAAGCAAAGCCAGAACATCTAAAACATTTGAGACTATCGAAATCTCAGCGTTAATTCTTAAAGTAAAAAAGAGAATATTCTGTCAATGGAGAATAATCATATCTTCCTACTGGACAGCAAAGTAGAATGCTATAAATATCACTTATTTGGAATACCTTGTCACAGGTTTTATAAACAATAAACAGCTCAATGTGAGAATATACCGTAGACAACATTCCTGTAGTATTCCTGGTATTAAAGTTGCCTTGAAGAGATTGCTTTTGGCAATAAGGCCGCCTTTTTGTACACTCCGCCTCACATTTTATGTACTCTCTTCTAACTGTAATATTATAGGGTGCAAATAAAGAGTTTTCTATCTATATCTATTCCTATAGTTCTATGATATTTTTATACCTCAAGCGATAACCCTATACGCGTTCATGTCACTACAAATTTTAACATGTCCTGTTTGATGTTCTATACGTACACTTTAAGTGTTCCGCGTTTAAAATTTTAACAATCCTAAATTTTCGCAGTCATGGCCTACAATGAAATTTCTTCACATATTCGTACAAACTAACATCCGTGATAGACATTTGCTCTTGTACGCTATCCTGTCCATGTTTGGACCTATGTAATTTTAATACAAAAAATATCTAAACATCTAACAGTGATTATCAGCAATGGTCGTATTTCTAGAACAAAAAATGTGCTAAGACTAGAAACTAATAACAAACCCAACAGTCAGGGTCGGTTACGGTAACTTCTCTGCTTGAAGGTTATGAAATGAAAAAGTATAAATTTGAAAGACAATTAAGAGATAATTTTACGAATGTTCCATATTCCGATGTGTTGTAAGGTGTTAATACTTATCTACCCATGTCATCATACTAAACTATTACTTGTTAAAACGTTGAATTTGGTAATGCGTATGAGTGTAATCAAAGTTTGTATACATCAAGTGGTTATTACAGAGGATAGCAGATAAACATGTCTTGAACTTGTTTAGTTGCCGAAGCATAACGCGCGCGTCGGTTTTTATCATTTTCTTTTTTAAATTATTCTACTTCACACTGATCTATTACATATAGATAATTCTCATATCACGTTGCGTTGTTGCTCGCGATGAACTCGAAAATTATCTAACCATTCACATTTTTTATGTATGTTTTGCTGGCATGCCTAAAATAGGATACGCCTAGGCCGACAGGAGCCGGGCATGCTTGAAAAGAGATGCACACGAAATTGCGTAGGTCATATTTCTGAACCTAAGGTTTATGGTTTACGTAATTCTTGATGAACTCTTTCTTCAAAAAACCGGCCCCAAAGTAAGTGGACGTGGCGAAGCTCCGACGCTATTATCAAAAATGAGTTCGATTTCATCATGACGGACAGAAAGCACATATTAAGAGACGTCTCAGTGATCAATAGCTTTAAGGTGTTAAACCGAACTCAACTTATGAAATCGAATTCAAGCCTCGGACAAGTCGGTGGTCACTACCGTTGGGTAGTGATCACCGACTTGTCCCAGGCTCTCTGAATATCGACTACAAGACTGAACGTGTCTGTTTGATGACATCTTGGCTCCGACCAACTCTGCTCCAAGGTGTGATGGGATCTGAAAAGTTCCAATAAAATCTGGAAAACCGATGTGCTGCCATGGAAACCACAACAGTCGTTTAGCAGAACTTCTTGAGTGGAGACCACGTTTCGGCAAACGTAGTGTGGAACGCCCACAGGCCAGGTGGAGTGATGATCTGCGCAAGACGGCTGACAGAAGCTGGGTGCGAGAAACCGAGGATCGAACCGAGAGGCGTGCAATCGGAAAGGCCTATGTCCAGCAGTGGACTGCGTTAGGCTCATGATAATGAATATTTGAATTATAATTTTCTTTATTTAATTAAATACTGTTTTATGAAACCGATATTAAACAGGAAAATAAACTGACAAGCACGTTGCATTACTTTTCCTGTTAGACAAGTCCAAACCACATGCGTTGGGTTGTTTATATAACTTGTGATCAGTTACTTTTATGGGCTAGTATTAGCTTAGTAAGAACCGGCTATACAAATAAAAATGATCATAAATATAAAATTGCAAATTATAATGGTACTGACGAACTTGTATTTCAAGTCCAAAAAGCAATTTTCTATTAAACATAAACACGATGGCGACAAAACTATTTTATTTATTTATGTATAACTTAATGCACTTTAGTACATCTGCAGACTTAATGCCCAGGGCATTCTCTACCAGTCAACCTTAGGGTGGTGTAGAAATCTTGTGAGGTAGACGCGCATAGGTTTCGTAGCTAACTATTTCAAAATACACATTACACAGCATTATATATATAGATATGATTTAATAATTGTACCTAATGTAATCTAGAGAGCGTTAATTGTATCAGAGAAGATTTCTAAGACTACCTATTCTCCTATCCTAATATCCTAGTTTATTATCAGCAAAACTAGTGGTTTACCTATTAATTTTTTAATAAATGAAATGAATACGCAAAAATACAATGCATTTAAAAATGCATGAATGCTATTCTTCTTTTCGTTTTTTTACCCATGTAAATTTAAAAAGAATTGACATACCTTTCAATAAAGGGTGTAGTATCATCAACTAAGTGCTTAAGCCCGCAGATAGAAGACTCTTGGCAATATTCTTTACTAACGGTCTTAAAGCTTGCCTTCAAATAATCAAGTCTACTTGGCTTTGGCACTCTCCTGCGTAAACGACGACGGTAAGCATATTCAAAATTAGGCTTCTGAGATACTTTATACATGACTAGGCGTGGCTAGGCCTTTATAGTCTCAGTTGGTGGAAACTCAACTCCAAAAAGTCTTGCGCGGAATCAAATAAACTAAAACCTTCTTTAAATTCTTGGAAGCTCCTTGGGATGAATTTTCAAATCTAAGCGATCTAGTTTCTTTACATTGTTATGTTGATGTGTAATGACAAAGTGTAAAGACTAACCCGTCGTGTGTATATATATGAATAAGATTACCACCGAAATCAAATATTTAATGTTTAAAAGTTCAAACAAACCATAAATACTAGTTGTTAAAAATTTTTTTTTCCGATAACATCTGGTTTGACAGGAGGTTAATTGCTGTGATTGATCGATTTTTCTCGTGCATTACTATTGGTCACCGATGTCAAATAGATAAATATCATTTAAAACTGTTTATAGATAAGAAGTCATTAAAACAACATAAAACAAACAAAAATATTTTATGGATAAGTACCTGCACGCAGCATGTCGAATGTCGACATACCTACACACAACTTTAAAACAATTTGTTTAACGAAACTTAGTAAGCTGCCCGGCTGGTCACTAAAATAGTAAGACATTGCAACACTCTTAGTCAAACAAGTTCATCAGCACCTTGATCTACCTAGATCAGTAAAAGAGTATTCATATTATTTTGGTTTTTATATTATAAAATGATTTTAACTTAAGCTAAAACTACGTTGTAACGTAGTTTTAGCGCATCAATCCCTACTAAAGACACACACTATACAGTCCCCAACCTGCACTCGGCCAGGGTGGGGACGTATGGCCTTAACTTTCTGCTGAGAGGAGACCCGAGCCCAGCAGTGGGACATTATGGGTTGTTGATTGAATCCCTACTAATATTATAAGTGCAAAAGTAACTCTGTCTCTCTGTCTGTTATGTTAAAACGTTAAATTGATTTTAATGAAATTTCTCATGAATTTGCCTTGGTTTTGTAGACTTTCAGCCAAGAATTAATGTACATATATCCTTACTAAAAGCCTTTCTTACATGAGCTACATTTTATCATGATAACCGACATAAACGCGGTCAACGGCACGGTCAAAAGGTAAGTATTTAATAAAGCACACTACACAGCGTGCTATATAAATATGGTTCATTTCTTGAATAGTCTTTAATGGCGGAAGAAGAAAAACTGGGCTAAGGAAAAAGAATAGGCTTGTCCTATCCAGTAATCTTAGAGGAAAAAGGACTCATAACAGAATAGTGTGTGATTGAAGAGACCACAAGAACGATGAGGGCTAATATAACAGAAACAGTAACTAACTGTTTCGTATGATAACAATTAGTTTATTCTGCGAACAAGCCACCAAATGTATTAATATATATCTCTACATTGTACAGATGAGGATTGTCTCATCGCTGGAAAAACACTCGATATAAAACTCAGTAGGTTTGTGTCGTCATAATTCAGCACTTTTGCAAGGTGCAATCACTTGTATGTTACGTCCACGGTTGTTATTGCATCCAAATATTGTAGTCAAGCAGCCTCCATAAGCGTCCTTTCGCCGTCTAGTGCGCAGGCGCGGAGGTTGTTGGCAGTTGTTGCGCTTACTGTGATCACGTGCTCTTACGTAAAGAAAGTTGTATGAGATAAGAACATTTTGTGTCACATTCTATTGATATTATTTAAGTATGAATAATATTAGGATTTATATATAATGTAGGTCATCTCAGTCATATCTAGAAATATTAAGAAAGATGTTATGAAAGGTTGAATTTTAAATCTGTATTCTGTTAGAACCGATTCGATTAGAGGATAATATAAATTGAAACTAAAAAGACGGACTTCCAAACAAAAGAAATTGTATATTATTTATAACTAGCTTGGTTATAACTTTAAGAAAATTTTAAGAAAGATACTAATGGATGTCCTTCACTCAACCCATTGGGGAGTAGCGAAGGGGTCTGTCAAGACTCTTACCGACTAAAGCCACCCCTGTGTTTCCTTTGCTTGCCAATAGCCAGGTGAGCGAGAACCGCAGTTGCATTTATCTGCTACTCCCGATAGAGTTTAGATAGAACTAGCTTAACTCGACCACAACAACAACAGGTATTAGTGTTACTAGTGGTTGTTGTTTTAACTTTACAACAAAGACCGCAAGAAACGCTATGGGGGGAAAAAGTCTGAGTTACTCCTTATATCATCAAGGAAAAATTAGGAAAAGCATAAAATTTTAGGTTAAGTCATATAATATACCTACAGATTTGTATGGAACTCTTAGTGCGCGAATCTGACTTGCACTTGGCCACTTTAATTTTATTTATTTGTATAAATTTAAATGTCTTATTTTAAATTCATTTATTAAAGTCTGTTTTTAACTATGTACTCGTTTTAATTAAATTATTATTGTAAAAAAATTAAATAAACGTCATAATATCAGAAAATCAAGTGAAGTAGTCGACACGATCAGCCCACGTATTTACAATATTTGTGCGAAAGTAACATTATATTTACTATTTAAATACACAAAATCGTTACAAACACCTTATCTGCAATGCCAATATTTTCTGTCAAATGAGTGTACTGTGAATACCATTATTAAAGGAACTGTACTCAGATTACTTGTAGAACGTCATCAGCGTAATTAGCATTCTTAAGTGAATGTATACTTGAACTTCACGTCAAAAATAAGTAATTATGTTTATCTAAATTAACACTATAATCTGTCCAGTCAATAATGTATGATATTTTTTATGTTCAACAAGACGTTTATATATACTGCCTACCATTATATAATCATTTTTACGTAAGTGTTGAGTAACACTATGCTTACAACAGTGATTAGTATTTATAATAGTTTAATTACTTCAACCTTTCGTATATCTGTAAAGGCACCATTAAACCATAGAAAAAAAACATTAACCTACAGATTGAATATTAATATAATCAAGTAAGTAAGTCAGACATTGGCCTAATCTGTTTTGAAGGTCGTACATACTGTTAGGTACGAGTACGTTTACAGCTAGGTTGACCAGATGCGAAAATAGTACCAAGTCTGCTTACCTAGTCGGCAAAAAGCTATGCAAAGTGCCATCAATACTTTTTGATTACTTAATTGACTACACAGTTGGCCTAGTGGTTTCAGTGGTCGACACACCGCTTCCTACTGCGCCAAGTGTTGTGGGTTCAAATCCTAGATGGAACAACACTTTGTGTGATCCATAAATTGTTGTTCTAAATCTGGGTGTCCTTTGTGTCCGTTTCATGTATGTTTGTAAAGATCCCCGTTACACAGGAATGTATATTCCTAATGCGGGAGTTGTCTTCTAAAAAAGAAAAAAGAAAAAAAGAAAATATAACAGCTGATGTCTGCCTGCTGCCTACAGGCTTTGAAAAAAGTAAAAAGTAAAATGATCTGACTGTCACAACGATTACATTACACCCATAAAGTATTTCAAAAAGATGATATTTACCAAAAGCGGCACTATTTTGAAATGCCTATTCTTCTAGGGCCTTATAGAATCGATACTTTCTTATAATTTTAGAAACATTGCCTAGAATCTAGTCAAATAGAAGTGTCGAGTACATTATGGACTCGATTTTTTCTACTTGTTCTCTATCATTGAAGATAAATAGTCAGGATTTTAATTATATTAAAGTTTTACAAAACAAATCAACAAATCAAGTGATCAGTTATCATTTCACACTAACGGTCTTTACCGGCCTCTCCTTAGCAAGGAAGTCTTGGCACACTATGCCACAGGTTATCATTTAAAATTACGCATCCAGAAAAATAAAATTATCAAGGCTTTACTCGTAACTACTTGCAGATGACAGTCAACGTCATTGCGTTACAGTTAAAAAGTAAAGGGGAACACCGTAAAGTAAGGCAAACTATTCCATTGTTCCCATTTACATTCACACCTTCACAAGTAATTGGTGAATTGCCCGGTGTTTAATACAATAGCGCAATAGTCAGTGGTGGTGGCTCGTATTCGTAGGCGCCATTGAGCGTACTGACCGTTCTCTAGAACCCACACCTCAAACATTGGCTAGCAATAACCGAACACACCAGCTTCTGTAGTTACATCAAACCGTATTTACACTTAGAAGTTTTCATGTTCAAGTGCAGTGTTCTTTAAAGTTTTTGTTGTGTGTTTTGATAAAAGGATTCCTATCTTTCATATGGTAAGTTGTTTATATTATTAAAATATTGTTATTAAGTAATTAATACCTAGATTCGAAAAATATTATACAAAATACCTACAGTATCATAATAAATTGAAAAGACAAATCTGAACTAAAACATGACATAGTAATCTATGATCTGCTTTTTGGTTGTCTATTGTTTCGCTATTTAAAATATTTGATAGGCTATTTAATTTCAAATTGAAAAGAGATAACCGAAGTATCCTCTTGTTATTAAAACACCCTGGTATCGTATTGCTATGTTCTTCTTCTTTTGATGATATGGCAATCAGTCGGATCAGCTATTTCTGCCAATGTCAAGTATTTCAAGTCTTCAATTCTTAGTCTTCGAGTCTTCAAGTCTTCGTCGTGATGGAATTAATGATAAAAAATATAAAAAATGTGGATGACATGAAATGGGGACCGTCATTCGCAAAAACAAAACACGATCCTATCAATTGCTATGTTTTTAATATTATTGCTTTATAATCAGTTACAGTGTCATTATTGTATATGGCCATTAGTTGAATATTTAGTAACAGTAATAAAAAAACTTAAAAACACGCTTTTAAAAGTCGATTAAAATTAATTTCTTTTGCGAGTTACCAATGCATTTTATTTTCTCTTTTAATATTATTTGTTATTAATTAGTAGTAACAGTGTAATTGGTTCGTTTAGTTTAATATAGTGAATGTTTTTTTTAAATAAGTTCTTACGTGTACCTAATACTTGTAGCTACATTTAAGTCACAACTCCGCTCTTAAAGATCGTTTCATGATGTTAATAAAAGGGGATTTCAGATTGTCAGTTCAAGAGATTAGCAACTTTAAACATAAATTAAAAACTTAACTGCGTTATATTAGTATTGTTCATTTCGCAAATAGACGCCTTCAGCGAAGTAACTATTGCTTGGAATAATTTACTAATATTTCTTAACCGACTTCTGCTTTTTAACTCGAAATATATTTAAGTTACTACTAAACGTACAGATTTTTCATTGGAGTTTTATATCTCAGTGAATTCCACTCAAATCAAGAGGTCCCGGGTTTGATTCCCGGGTCAGGTTTTGTCACGTTTAGTAGAAATTATTATATACCAAAGTAGCCCTGCGGTGTTACCCACGTTTGTTGTTTTAACCGCGCAACGCAGTGGGGCAAAGCTAGCCCAAAAAAAGTAGCCTAAGTTACTCCTAATCCTGGCATTAGCTATCTGCCAGTGAAAGTACCGTCGAAATCTGTCCAGCCGTTCCAGAGATTACTCGGGACAAGCAGAGACAGACAAATATTGAAAAAAAAAAATTTGGTATAAGCATTTAATGAAAAGTAGTTATTTTAATATTACAAACAGATACTCCAATTTTATTGATTTGTATAGATGTGGATCACACATGGTACCTTCCCATCTGGGGCTTGAACCCACAACACTAAACGCAGTAGAAAAGGGCAGGGCAGCGGCTTAAATCACTACACTATTCGTACAGGGTACATTCGCCCTCATTGCTGGAGGTTCGATGTCAATCGCCTCGTGGAAAAACTGGCAATTAATGAAAAATTAATTAAACAGATTGAATTAGTGGCCGACCTCAAAAAATCTTGGAAATAATAAAGACTAGGAAGATGTTTTATTTCTGTCAAATACCACGTTCCGGTTCGTCAGTCAGAAATCAGTAATCTATAGCAACATTCTCTATTGACGCTTACGCAGGGCATCACCATCATTTCCGTCAATAACTTGATTCAAGGTAGACAAATTAAGGGTCATCTATAAAAATAAATAGAATTGGATGCTCTGTCCGCTTTTTACCAAATGCGTTACATATACACGGTACATAACTATAATAACATCTTTTGAAAATTTTGTCTTTCGGTTTGTTCCGGCTAATCTCTGGAACAGCTGAACCGATTTTGCCGGACTTTCACTGGCAGATAGCTTACTAACTTGCTAACTAGGGCTACTTTTTTAGATCAGCTTAGCCCCCGGCGTTACCTGCAGGGTTTTTTTTTTTATATATTAAACTGCCAAAATGACTCTGCCCTGCCTGATGGAAAGCATGAGCAGAATCCAAGAGTGGTGGTCACCATCCTCAATGCGAAAAAGAACAATGCAGCATGGTGACCCACACTATGGCGGCCTGGGGGGAAGGGTGAGGGGGCGTTGGATTGGGGTATGGGCCTCCGGTATCCTCACTCACTCGATGAAACACAGCGTAAGCGCTGTTTCACACCGGTCTTCTGTGAGGCCGTGGTATCACTCCGGTCGAGCCGGCCCATGCATGCCGAAGCGTGGCTCTCCCACGGTTGTTGTACTGCGGTAACACCGCGGGGTCTGTTAGTCATACTATAAATGCTAAGTGAGATTACAAGTATAACATATGTGGAAGGAATTATTTTTTTACAAAAATAGAAAACTTGCTTGAGTTATACCCAGAGGTATCCACTTCATTATCACCAGTATTTTACACACACGTGTAATAGATCAGTTGACAGAAATGTGTCTCATGGCGATGAACTAGGTTTCAAATAATGACATTTTTAGAAACTAAATGGTTTGAACCTTATTAAAAGAAAAATCTATTAACAAAGGGCGGGTAACCTCGCGAAACGAAGCTAGTCTAAAAAAGGTCTAAATTACTCCTCATATCATCAGCTAACTATCAATGAATGTCCCTCCAAATAGCTCCTGAGATTATCCGTCACAGACAGCCGGCATAAAAATTGCTGTTTTGAAAGAAGTAGCGTATATACTTTCTAAAGCATTTTCTGTAAAACTGTTAATTTGAAATTACAAACAAACACTTTGTAAAGAAAATATTTTTCTATACCACCTAAGTACATAAAAATACGTTAAATTAATAAGTCAAGTTTTAAATGATTATTCCGACTAAGACTTACCAAACCAAATAAATCATAAGACAACCTGTTGTCTTACCATACTGTAAACATAATTGTACTAAATATATATAATATAGCCGGGTCTACAAACTGCACAATAAATACATATAAATAAATTATAATGGCGTCAGCAGCGGCATATAAAATTATTCGTTGTGCTTCGTTATTTACGTTCACACGGTCAAAACATCAATACAACGTTGTGCAAAATACTTCTAAAATGAGCAGAGAGGTAAAAGGTGTGTACGCGATGTCCGATATTCTCGTTCTCTAACGTTGGCCAACAAACATTAACTTTGATTATTATGGTTTTGAAAGCGTCTTGTTAAGATACTTGTGTTTGCTTCGACCTTGGAGTCATCTGTACACGCGTATATTCAAATATTCATAGGAATGATACACCCACAGAATAGGTAACTGAGATGGAAACAACATTGCATAATTTTGCGTTTTACATATTACTTTGTTGTTGAAGCCCCTTGCAAGATATTTTTCTTACTTCGAATGGGGTTTAACTATTTATTTCACCAAATAACGTATCATTTTGATGCTGCTACTAGTAATCCTTCTGTTATCTATGGAAACGATTACCACCGCCTATGGACACCTGCAACACCAGAGGCGTCACAAATACGTTGCTTGCCTTTGGGAGATAGGAAGATTTACCACTTATATCTTCACTCACTCAGTGAAACACAGCGCAGGTGCTATTTCACACCGGTTTTCTGTGAGGCTGTAGTATCACTCCAGTCGAGCCGGCCCATGCATGCCGAAGCGTGGCTCACAGACGGTAAAACCTAAAACTTATTTCCGAATTTCTTTGAAAGTCATAAGTCAATCTTTCATATTTCCATCAAATTGCTTGTTAATAACAATTTGTTTCTTAAGAATTTTCAAATTAATTTACATGGTCAGATTTTAGTAGAGAAAACTATTTTGTGAGCTGGTTGAGTCAATATTGTATCAATGCTTAGCATCTGGTTCAGTGTGCTTATGAAATTTTTAGTAAAATGAACGTAATATTATGCTGCATAGCTTACGTGTGACATCTGGAGCAGAACATTAAAAGGATCTTGTCAACTAGGATAAACTTTCCTGCGTTTGGCCGATGACTCTAGGAATCAGACAAAATAGAAGAAGGGCAACTAGATTAGAGAAATCAATGTTTAGTGTTCGTGGTGGATTTATCACATACATTTCAAACATTTCCAATTAAACTCATTAATTTCATTCCAGTTTCCAAGACAGCTTAAATTATCCTGAAACTTCCCGAGAATCATATCCTGATATCTTCGTAGATCAATTCGTTAATCCTGGTGTACAGGAGTGCCAGGAGCTTGAGGAAGATATTAGTCTCACAAATTAAAACAAAAAACACCACTTTATGAACTGAACCTAATTGAAACAGGACCACACGGGAATCACCAGCTTTCAAATAAAAAAAGAATCATCAAAATCGGTTCACCCATCCGAAAGTTCTGAGGTAACAAATTTAAAAAAAATACATTCGAATTGATAACCTCCTTCTTTTTAAAGTCGTTAAAAAGGAAACCGTTTGTGTATTAATTGAAAAGAGCTACTGCTACACAAAAAAGAGAGAAATTTATTATAAAATCAATAATTGTGAGGATATTGTCAAGGATAAGCTTGATTTTTACGCTAGTAAAATAAAATTACGAGTAATAAAAAAATAACAGCCCAATAAAAAAAAACAAATTCTAACGTAGTCAATGTTCAACTCCCATTCTAAATATACTGCAAAATACTATTGACTGCCTCGGTGGCGTAGTGATAGCGTACGCGACTGCTGTCCATGAGGTCTTGGGTTCGAATCCCAGGATTCGGACAGGAGTCGGACCAAGTGTTTGTATGATCTGCAAATATTTGTTTCGGAGTTTGGGTGTTTTCTATGTATAGTATGTATGTATTTACGAAAAAAAAATTATTTATGTATTCATATCAGTGGTGTAATACCCATAAGACAAGCTCCGCTTAGTTTGGGATTAGATGGCATTGTGTGTTAGATGTCCGAAATATTTATTTTTTTATTATTTATTTACTACGTTCACTTTGGTATTTAAATATAATTTTATTATTTATTTACTTTTTAACTTTTGACTTAGACTTATAAATATTAATAAATGAGATTTTAAACGCAGTAGTTATAATATGTAGGCAAACCTTGACCTGCCTCCTCCAATGTATTGTCCGAACAATAGCCGTAATAGTTTTGTGTCTGTTGTTCAAGGTAACGAAGAGTTATGATGCTGTCCTTGGTGTTGTTGGTCGCTGTGTGCACTTGCTTTGTGAACTCCCTTCCTCCACCTCATCCTGATGTTGTGGCTGTACGGAAGGAGGAAGAACTTTTGCACCCACTGCAAAGAAGTCCAGCATTACGGAATCCACATTTACTGAAGATCTTGCCGCTTACTAGTTTACTACATGAAGGTGAAAAACTGGTAAGAAGCAACTACGTTCCATAAAATAGCTCAGAACTCATGTATTTTTATTTGCTGACAGACTTGCGCCTAGGACAGCATAGTATCTTAATCTGTGGTTGGGAAATTTATGAACTATTAACATGTACTTAGGGTGTGACTGAAGAGATTGTCCTAGTAGTTATCTAGACAAGGAGGCTTTATATTGTTGTTGTGGTTAATAAAAAACAGTCAGTCCGCGTTCAGGTTACAATGCAACGCACAGATATATAGACACCCCGTGGTGTGTAGCTATATCAGTTTATTTTTTTAAAGATGTACCTGGAGGTCATT
Organism: Hyphantria cunea; assembly: GCA_003709505.1. Lineage (NCBI taxonomy): Eukaryota > Metazoa > Arthropoda > Insecta > Lepidoptera > Erebidae > Hyphantria > Hyphantria cunea. The sequence goes on along the minus strand of PKRV01001356.1, from coordinate 1,039,815 downwards.
TTAGTGGCGTTTTATTTGTGGGGAAACCTCTGGCGCCATCACTTGACTAATACCACATATTGTGCCATATAAACCCTAAAATAGAAAGATTTTGGCAGATTTTCTTAAGTATACTTACTTCCAAGACTGTTTAATTTTTCCTGGGACTTCCCGAGTGTCGTGGATGCTGGTGTACAGGAGTAACAGTGGTGAGCGTGTAGGTGGGATTAGTACCGATAAGTGTATTTACTTAGAATCCGGAACCCTCTTCACAAATTTTTAACACTACTGCTTTAACGGTAAATGAATTGAAATGACAATATAGATACCACTCAACTTAGGAAATCCTATCATATAATTTCAATGTTTCAATCTAACACATAAGTCGATTAATATGCCACCAGCCACGCCTCAACGTAGGTATGGCTTCTTCACTCTTACACAACTTGAATGTTCGGTATGGTCGTATTAATTCACAGACATTGGTAAAGGTAATTTATTTCTGTTTTCGAATACGGCCAGTCTTAGTAATCTCTAACGTGGGTTTTGGCTCTCTGTTTCATGTATCAACATCACACGTTTCTTGATGCACTCATACCCATTCTAATTGGAGTAAGATGAACATACCGCTTTTAACCAATTGTGGCTTGTAGCAATAGGAATATTCTCATCTCAGGAGATTACAACTACCTTGTTTAATATAGGTTTTGATAAGTTTCTTACAGCTTGTGTACTATGAAGAAATGATATTCATGTTGCTCTAACTTAAAGAGAAAAGGAATGTAACAGGTCAACCTATTTATTTGTATAATACAGTCTTCCAATTGTACAATAAATATACTTGTAGTGACTGCACTGAAAAACTGTCAATTAAACCAGGATTCTTTTGCCTTCGAAAAGAATCCTGGTTTGATTGAACACTCAGTTATTGCATACAATCCACAAATACACTAATTTCGTATAAAAACAGTTATTGTTAGACATGCTAAACTACATAGCTGAAATAATGAATGACCGTTTAAGATATTAGTTCATTTTTCTTTCATATGAATTTTATACTTTTTTTACTTCGTGTACAAAAACAGTGACAAATAATGTTATTTACATTTTATGAAGCATTTAACTGTTACAGAAACACAACTTATTTTACAAAAAGAGCAGTCTTAGTATTTGGGATTTCAGGAATTTATACTTGACAATTAATCGTTGCTTGCAATAGAAGCTTTCGAAACATAAATTGGCTTAATTTATTTTGTAATAAACTAAACCATTTCCTAAAAAGTTTCAAGCTGGTAAACCTCAGTAAAATACGATTTATGTAATTTAAGTTTGTCTAGAATATTGTATTTTTTGAATACAACAGTATTAAAGTGGCAAGTATTGTACAATGTGTATCATCTATTACTCATGGACATCTGCAACTCAAAGGTCACAAGTACTTTACGGTTTTTTGAGTCCCTTCTCTGAATCGGAACGGGCGGCTTCTGGCTTCGGCAACCTTACTCATTGAAAACGAACAGTAAAAGAATTGTTAACATCGATTTTCTGTGAAGCCCTGGTATCACTAAAGTAAAACCATTACATTTATGCCTAAGCATAACTCTCCAACAGCAGAAAATATTTAACATATTTTTTTTCTGTTTGATTATAGATAATTATGTGATATTTTTGTAAAGGTATGTTTTATTTATAGGTATTTGCACGCGACGCCCATGATGTGTCACGGGAAGAAATATACAAAATTCTCACACACGCCGGTTTGATTCCGAGGAGATTGCGACCGCACACATCCGAACCGACGGGTCCGAAGCATAACGAAATCCTCGCATTATTTCCTGAAGAGCACTTTAACTTTGACGAGTCATTTTTTTTACAAAGTCAAGATCTCTTACAATACTTGTAGGATGTTTTAATTGTAGCCCCTGATATGTTTTATGATTATGATAAGTAATTGTAAACGGTACTGTTATGGTCTTGCAGCGTGCAGATTGCGGTTAAAAATCCCACCTGTAGAAACACAAAATTAATTACAATCTCGATTTGAAAAAACTGATTTCTTTACATGCCATAAATAATAGCAAAATGTACATAAGATATTGAGCACCTACGTACTACAGTATCGCGCTATATTACTAATGAAGACATTAGAGTATCTATGAATGTTTTTAATCATATATTCAACTTAAATATATAGGTTGACCGTGTTTTTTCTTTTGAAATAGGCAACGGTCTCTAACGAATACTATAGAATATATAACGAATATATATAACAAATCAAGGAGTATTATACCTATTTTAATATTTGATTATATCCGATCACTGAAACAAATGGTTTTCATTTGATTTTGTCACATCGTTTGCTCTTATCTCCTACTATTCTTTTATTGATAGTTATCAATCCTGCGGATTAGAATATAACGTAATCATCATCACCATTACGAGCCGTACCCGTTGCAGCCCACGGCTGGACATATACAATGTAATGACATCAAATAAATATTTTATTTTAATTTGTAAATATCGCTATTGTCATTGCAAGAAATGAAGGCTACACATACGACACAGTTTGGAAGAATTAATCATTAATAGTTACAATGTACATAAATATCTCAATATATATAATTAATTCTTACTTAGTTCGTAATGTGTATCCCATATGTAAAAGTGTTACAATATTATGTATAAATATGTAAATATAGAATAATTAGTGTTAAATTTTACATAAGATATGTGTAAACGGTTTTACGTTGTACTGTTTGTAAATTTTGATATTGTTTTTAGGTTTGTTGTATGTTAAGTATGAACCCTTTGTTGAAAATAAAACAACGACACATAAAAGGTTGTTTTATTACGAAAAAACCTTGAACAAAAATACATTGCATGTTTTAAAATCACGACATAGCATAGGCATCAAATTAATTAGATATTAATAATTCATTGCATTTTATTAACATGATGGCATTATTGAAACTCATAAAGTATGTTTTTGTACTGTGAGTTTTATTTTGCTGTCGTTGAAATTGACTTAGCATCCTACAATGTCTGATACAAAAACTTTTTGCAAACAATTAATTAAAGACTATTGTGCTAATTGTTCGTTTGCCGGTATCCATTTCATTGCAGATCATACTAAACACTGGCTAGAAAGGTATAGTAAATCCACACGTATTCACACAATAGTATACGTTTATTCTGCATATTACAATATATTTATAAAAAACTAGCGGACCCGACAGACGTTGTCCTGTCTACACGTCTTTAATTTGAAAATTTCAAACTTTTTTTAATAAACTAAAACATTCTGGACCATTTTGATGAAAATTATTATTCAAATGTTATGACAATATCTAACGTCATTACATGTAAATTTATTACAATTAGACTAATCGATAGCGTGTGAGTATGTGTAATGAAATCTTCAACTTGTTTTAATGAAAGGTAAAAAAGCTTACACTCAAACTATTTTATTTAAAAAATATATTTATTTATTTACAAAAACTTAATTTATCGTAATGCCATTTTATAAATAAATAAATTCGATGGTTTTCCAACTCTGAAACACGCAACATATAATTGGCCATATTTTTTATTCATTTATATTCAATTATTTAAATTTTATTTGCATACTATTTTATTTTCCCTTAAATCTCGAAACAGTCATAAATTAATGACGCCGATAGTACACAAATAAATTTGTAGGTTAGGTTAGTTATTAACTAACGCACGTGTAAATTTGATAAAAAAAATTATAAGAAATATACTCACTTCGATTCTGCACTAAATTCGCAAAATGTATAGTTTTTTAGGCACACTTCAAAACTCTTCGCAAAACACTCAGTACCTTTTAATTTAATATTTGATCCAGCACATGGTCTACAATAACACAATGATAACAAAACATTTTTTTAATTTGATCGCAGCGCTAACTGTTGGGACCGACTAAAATTGAAATTCGAATATAATTTAAAATTTGACACTGCGATGGTAGCGCCGTCTGTCGGATCCAATGTAAAACATTCCAAAATCAACAACTACTAATAAATTAAAAATTAATTAAAAAAACATTGTCCAGCGGACAAAATTGTGAATCTAAACCATTCTCAGATCCCCTTGAACACACACAAAAAATTTAATCAAAATCGGTCCAGTCGTTTAAGAGAAGTTCAGTGACATACACACTCACAGAAGAATTATATTATATAAAGATATTATTTTATGATTAGTACATTTATTTAGCTTTGCATTTATTATAAGAATAATATATATAATGTCTAATATTTCGCCAGATTATTGTGGCTTGTATTAGTAATTTTGTCGTGGTATGGCTCTGCGTTGCTCATCATCGCTGCATGGGAGAATTTTGTTCTAAGTCCAATTAGTTTTGGCGTCGACACAGTGTACATAGACTGGGAAACTAAAATGCCTGTGGTCGCCATTTGTGAATTGGATAACAATAGAATATTTGAGATAGCTGACGAGTAAGTATTGGCATCATTTTATTACTTTAAGAAATTTAATATTACAAAAAAAATTAAAAAGGAGGTAACTGTATGATTGACCTTCAAATGAACTATTATTTACCATGTGTACAAAAGTCTATACAATGACAATGGCTGAATCGTGTTAGGTCCTTGAAATAATCGGAAAAATTTGACGGAAACGCGATCTTTAGTTATTATAGAAACTTTTTTACCCTATCGTTTTTTTTAGTATTACGTTATAAATTAACTTTTTAATTTCTTGCAGATTATGGACTAAAAATCATTTATCAGACTTAGACGATGTGTTGAAAGATATAGCGTACTACCGCGGAGTGAGTCGCATACTCCTGAAGAAATGTTACAAGCCTAGGCAACCAGATGTTAACTGTCCTATGTCAAACTACAGTTACTATGCCCAACTGGCCCGAAGTAATTGTGAAACAATTTTTAAAAACTGTTCCTATGACAATAAGGAGTTTCCTTGCTGCGAATACTTTCTGCCTATAGAGACCGACATTGGGCCATGTTTCATTATAAACTCTGCACAAACAAAGTAACGTATTTATTTTTACATCAGGTACATTATCTTAAGTAACAGCCTTGTTTTTAAATGGTATAATAACAGTTTTTTTCTTATCCTATCTGTCTATCGGGTTTATAGGTCTTACAAATATAACTTTATCTCTGTGGCAGTTGTCACTAAAGTCACTTCAGAACTTATGAGGTACATTAAAATATTGGTGAGTGATTGGTCAAAAATTACAAGCTAAATTTAAAAATTAAAATACCACGCAAGCAAAAATGTCTTACATCATTTTCGAAAAGAGCTGATACTCTTACACTGCTAGTCCGATATTAACCAAAAATTGCTAAACACCACCGCAAGGACACTGGTTTTCAAATGAAAAAACCGCATCCAAATCGTTCCATCCGTTTGAGAGTTATGATGCCACAGACAGACACACACACAGACAGCCAGGCAAACATCGACGTAAAATTTATAACACCCCACTTTTTACGTCGGGGTTAAAAATAATTTGGTGAAGTTATACTTTGTTAGTATCTCAGCTATTTCTCACAGAGATCAAGCTTTATTATAAGCCTGTATTTTTTATTTTTTACCTTTTACTTTTTATTTTACATGGCTTACTTACGGCCCGATTGACCTTGGACTACAATCATCTTTATTGTTTACTGTTTATTATGGGTAATAATACTAATAAAGATAATTTACGTTACGTGTATTTTAGAAAACAGCAACCTTATCCAATGGTGAAAAACAGACGTAACAAACAAGGAGCTCTAAAGTTATACATAAATGTGACATCTATGGTGAGTATGGTAATTTTTTTAATAAAAATTAAAAAACCGACTGCATGAAAACAACTAGCTGAATAAAAACTGATTACAGAAAACCAAGTTTAGTCCAGAAGTGTAGAAAGAAATATAATTACTACAGCATTGAAATAATTTCACGACCATCACTCCGATCGTCAACAGTGTTGTCCAAGGCCATCCTATCCTAAACCTTTCCTTAAAAAATGAAAATTAATAAGTACATCCTTTTTTACATAGAAAACACCCAAACTCACCTCGCCTAAAAAACACAGGCCTCGTCTAATTTGTACAGATATGAAGTAACATATTGCTAACTTATTTTTTATAGTAAGGCTCTGACCAATTTCAATACCATTTTATAATCGTCATGATGAGCCTTTTACTTCAATACCCATATTTTTTAAACAATGGCCTTTCACATTCATCACATTTCAATTTTTAATGTCACTTAACTAAGAACTTGGACTATCAAAACGAATCTAATGGTATCCTAAATATATAAATCCGTTCAGCGGCTTGATAAAAATGATAACCCTTCTTGCTAGAAGAACAAAACTAAAGAGGGAATGACCTAATTTGCTCTGTGCTATAGTAGCAGTAAGCCGAGTAATATAATTTTCAGGTGTATACGCTGGGGGATGATGAAATTCCCACGATAACTACATCATCATCTTCGACTTTAAAGATTCAACATGGCCGCAAATACCGGTAAGAATGTTTGACCAACTAAGTGAAAAACAACGAAGGAATTGCTGTACACATTGAGACCATGATATCGTTTTAGTCGAGCCTACATATATACTTAAGCATGAGTCTCCCATTTTCTGCCGGTTTTTTTAAAGGCTACTGAACTCCTTGCCTCAGAATAACAATTTGTGGATCACACAAAAAATTGTTCCTTGTGGGATTTGTGCCCACAACACTTGACGCAGTAGAAAGCAGCGTGGCGACCGCTTAAACAACTCGGCCAACCGTGCAGTCAAATTGAGTACACAAACACATGTATTAATTTACTCTTTCTATTTTAATAACAATAATATGTTGATACATATCACACACAGCCCTCTGATGCAAAATTAGATAGAAACCAAGTTAGTGGCAAGTAAACATACTTCATACTACAGAAACATACTGAATACATAGATATTATACTTAGTCTGGCCATAAACACTATTTATATTAATAACTACTTTTGAATTTTTAATCTGTCAGTTGTTAAAAAATATTCATCGAGAATCCTCATTTACGCGAAAATCAGTGTGAAATATTTTTGTGACATTAATTAAGACCTTTTTGTTGGAGATCGTTTTTTGTTTTTGCGAAAGTCGGTCCCCATTTCATGTCATCCACATTTTTTATATTTTTTTTATCATTAATTCCATCACGACGAAGACTCGAAGACTTAGAATTGAAGACTTGAAATACTTGACATTGGCAGAAATAGCTGATCCGGCTGATTGCCATATCATCAAAAGAAGATGAAGAAGAAGAAGACATTAATTAAAATAGAATGGAGTGATAATAAAAAGAGCTGACTTGCTATGATATCATGAGACAAAGTAGGTATGGTGCAATATGCGATTTTTGCAACTCTCTACCTGCTTGCTTAGTCAAATATTTCTGCACCAGGCAAATAAAGTCTGACCGATTTAAAGCCTGATTGTGAGATTTGACTTTTAGTGCTTTGATGTGTTTTAGCCATAGTGAGAATATTAGATTAAGATTACAAATGAACGATCATCAATATAATATATGAAGCATCATTCATCGTTTTAAAATAATAATAATTTCTTATCTTTTTTTAAGAATTATGTTACACGCACATGTTGTATTACATAAAAATTCTTTCTCAAATTGAGCTAAAATTATCCTCTATTATAGCAACGTATTGGAACCTGGAATGGAAATTGTTTTGGCAATCGGCACATATATGCAGTATAGTTTTTTTTGTAAAACCTTAGATTATTTATATGTCTAGATATGACTATCTAAGCCACAAAATATAAAAAGGAAATAAAACTTACCTTTTCAATGATTGTAAACTGTGTTTAGTGTAGTTAATAATAAAATTTACCCGAACGTTTTCTTCAACACGTGACATTCGTTTTTTCACACACATTTCACCTCAAACTAAGAAAAACTTGTACTATGCAAGTTAGGTACCTTATTTTGTAAATCCGTACATAATATAAATAGATGACAAACAATGTGCAAAAAAATATTTCAAGATCTCGAAGACCCGGAAGTCGAACCCAAGACCTCTGCAGAGCACTTGCATACACCACCACTATATCGTCGCAGTCCACACCAATAATTTAATATACCAAAAAATATAATATAGTACCATTGCTAAATGTATTCACAATGAAATAGAACTCTTTAAATTTTGATGTTTCATATGTAACTGTAGTACATCGCTTTGCTCTGTTGTCAATAGCTTCCGCAGCGCACGCGATAACGGACTTTTTTCGGTTTTTTTTAACACCTTGGATTACATTACCGAAGTTTTCATACGGATGTCCAACTTTTTTGCAAAATATTATATAGCCTTTATTACTCCGTGATAGTTTAGCTTTCTAATGATGAAAGAATTTTTCAAATAGTAGTTTTTGAGTTTATAATATTGGTGTAAAACATTTTTCGAAATGGAAAGTTAATATTGATATTATTAACAGTAAACACAAATCGATGTTTTTGATTCAAATTATAAACTTTCACTCTTTAGCTAATTAATTCTTCAATATATACACATCTATAACGAAACATATAGTTATACTAAAGTAACGAATAAGAAGTAATAGAAATTAAATCGAAGATGATTTCTGGTTAGTAAGTCCTAACACAATATTCGATTTATAAAATAAAATGAATAATCATTACCTCCGACACGATTAAAATCTCACATTACAAAAATTAATCAAGAATTACTTAAAAAAAGCCGACTGCGTCAATATCTGCCATCTTTATTAAATTCATTTGTACTGAAAAGGTAGAAAGGGCTTAAAATAAGAGTTTATTTTTTAAATTTGGCTTTCCTTGCGTCCCTTCCACGACTAAGACGAATCTATTGATACCACTCACATAAAAATACGACAAGCCGTTTAGGCTCTAGGGCGTCTCAAAGAAACATACCCCTCCTTTCGCAGTCGGGTAAATATAAAAAAACACAGAATGTAATTGTTTTGGGGCAACTTGCAGAAATGAAGAATCACGTGATTATTTAATATTATTTGTAGAAATTTAAACTAAAATATGCCCATTAGATTCATTAAAGTCAGCAATATAAATTTTCATATTAATATTATTTTTTGACTTAAATTAGAATAGTTTTAAGGTGAGCTCCATTAGTACATGGTTCTTCTTTTGATGATATGGCAATCAGCTGGATCAGCTATTTCTGCCAATGTCAAGTATTTCAAGTCTTCAATTCTAAGTCTTCGAGTCTTCAAGTCTTCGTCGTGATGGAATTAATGATAAAAATTATAAAAAATGTGGATGACATGAAATGGGTACCGTCTGTCTCAAAAACAAAAAACGATCCTCTAGTACATGGTTGCATTCTGTTGTTACGGAACGTCAATTTCACCTGTCAAAATCACCTTCTTAGATCGGACAAACTATAATTTATTCAGTACAATGAAACCTCTTATGCTATTCCTTAGTGAAGATAATGATCGTTGGTGCTACCACCTACCAAAGATTTACTAAGCCATATTTTTAAATGAATGTAAGCTAAAAATTATAAAATCCAACTACCCTTGTATAATACATTAAATATTTTCTATTCAATACCAGGCGAGTTCTTTCCGTACGAGATATAGACAATGATCCTATTATATCAGAGACGACGACAAAGCAGAGAGCCTGCCGATTTCATTACGAGAATGAAGGTGGACTGTATCCTCAGTATTCATACAGCGCATGCACTGTTTTGTGCAGAAAACGAGCACAATTAAGACTATGCCAGTGCAACGACCACTTCATGCTCAACACGAGTAAGCCTTTGTTAGCGTTACGATTTCTTGAGTTTTTATTTAGAAATTAATTTAGATGTTCAAGAATTGACGGATTAGGAATTTGAAGCGTCTCTACCCCTATTCATACCATTCGTGTGGCAAGAGCCGACCAGGGGAGCAAACTCTGCACTGCAATGAGAAAGAACACTTAAAATAAGCCGACAGGTCAGCGTACTTTAATAGGCCAAAACAATTGTCTAAAGAGAGGTAGGGCAATGATGCAAAAGCATCTCAATAAGCCGTCATAGTGCGGGTCATCAATCTGTATTATTGCATTGTCTGCATATGCATTGTATGTATGTTAACCACGACTCTTGAATTCTGCTCATGCTTTCATTCTCATACATAAAAAACAGGTCTAAGTCCAGCTTTGTATTATTAAAGGCTATTGGTGATGATGAAATAATGTTAAAACTATGTTATACAATATCAATACGTCTCGGCACTTACAGCTGTCAAGACTGGTAAACATATCTAGAATAATTCTGGGTTAACGAATCTATCTTGTAAGACATTTTGTATAATATAGAATAATGAGGAGGACTTTCTAGGAGACGCGATGGTTGTAATCCGGTCAAGTCCATTTGCATATAATTATTATATGATGGTTTTGAAATAAATTATACTATTTATGGAATATTTTTGCAATCGATTCAACAATAAACTGACCTCGGACAAACAGCAAACCAGTTCAAGACCAGTTCTGATATTACATAGAATGAGCTTTTACTTTAATTGTCTCAAGATGTGTTGGCTGAATCGATTTTGGACTGCAGTTTATACAAAGTGGTTAATAGTAACTACTAGTAGAATACCTCAAAATGCTTATTTATAAAAAGTTTCTTCTAACCTCTGTCACTTGAACAAACTTGACGTATTACAGCCGAAGAAGAACGATGTAATATAACCGGAATGGACTGCCTTAATACCATGTCCAGATACTTGACTTCACTGAAGCCTGCATGGTCACAACGGCCTGGTCTCAATTGTGACTGTTTGCCTTCATGTGATGAACGGGAGATCACTATTATTAACGATGAAGCCAGAAAGTAAGACACCTTTTCAATTTTGCGTCTCTAAGGATTCCTCATAGTCACAAAAACACATTTTTAAATACCAATATCGTCTCTACTCCAAAGGATCTGTAATTTATTCTCTTACCTTAATTGTATATAAAATTGAAATATGACCTTTCGAAGTTCACATATATTTCAAACTTCGGTTATAAAATGTTTCTTTTACACAAACATGTAAAAGACAGAGATAATTGTACCCGTTGAGAACTATATTCACGTGCACTCCTCGTGACCCTCACATTGAGTCACGATGGCATGATAAATAATTTTTTATTGAAGCTATTCAGCAAACTTACATTAATTAAAACACAACAAACTTGCAACTCGATAAAGCGACAAGTAAAATGTACATAGTAAGCTTAGTAAGTAGAGCTTGCACCGATGTTGCTCTATCGCAAAATTTATCTAGACAAACAAACAAACAACAACCCATAATGTCCCACTGCTGGGCCTGGGTCTCCACTCTGGAGAGGGTTAAGGCCATACGTCCCCACGCTGGCCAAGTGCGGGTTGGGGACTGGCAAGAATACGTTGTGGCTACGTAAATCTTGCCGTTGGATGTTTTTAAGCCGCCTGAAGGCCTCCAACTAAGCTTCACGACTGTTATCGTATGATAACAACCGGGACCGACTGCTTAACGTGACCTCCGAATCACGGAGACGCTCATGGTAACATGCCACCACAAATTTATCTAGAAATTGCACTTATTAAGTTGCCGATTTGCCATAATATCCGCATCATATCAAGGTCTCTCCCAGAATTCTAATTTGGAATAGCTTTTACAATTTTTTTTTTAAACCAATTTATACGTGATGGACTTTTGCATCAATTTTAGTCGTCACATTTAAGCCAAACTAAGATTTTTGATCTGTTTTAAAGCATCACAGTTATGTAGCGACTTCGCAAATAAAGTTTGCCCTTAAGTAATAAAAAATGGTCTATTTTTTTCCAGCCCAGTAACTGATTCAAAACCAGCGTTGGTTGAAATTATTCTTGCTTTTTTACCCACTGAGAGGTTCAAAAGGAACGTGGTCAGGAGTCGACTGGACTTAGTTGGTAAACATCGGCACTTAAAATGCTTTTGCGACTCAGCTGGTCGTACTTCATTAACAAAATAAACCTTTTCTTAGTTTCAGTTGGAGGAATAACAGGTTTGTTTGTAGGCGCTAGTATACTAAGTTTCGTTGAACTATTTTTTTTCTTCACGGTCCGACTATTCAATAACATTTGGATAAAGAGGTCCAAAAAGAAGCATGCCAGAAGAAATAATAAATTATGTAAATCTCTTGAAGAAAACATGCTAAGAAACTGGAGAAAATTGTATTTGAAGGACCTTAATAATTGTCGACGTTCAAAATAGAACTCAAATCTTATTGAGTTACAGCGATTCAGGTGTAAAAAAAAATTTCTTAGAACTGTATAATAACCGCTACCATAGTCGCCTTTGGAACCTTGATAACGTTTTTAAAAATCATATGCATTCTTTTCTATTTATTCTCAGTAAATAAGTAGTAGTAATATTTATCCTAGAGCTCATCGTGTATCATTAATTTTGATCTTCTTTTTGATGTTAGTTTTCTAACACTGTAGCGTATGTCTGAACTGAGTGTCTGAACTTATCAATTTATTAAAAATTCTCTGTGGGCTTAAGATTTTCTGGTGTAAATTCAGGTGATCATATTCTAATGTAACAACTGTGACAGGTCACGTTCTGTTCATTAAAGATACATATGTTAAGATTTTTTTTTAAAGATGCCAATTTTTAATCAATACTGAAGCCAAAACAGTGTTTTTTTTCCTATGCAGGCTATTTAAGGAGATTTATAATTTCTTAACAATAATTGCATGCAGGGTGGGCCGCAAAGCTAGCTTCTAGAACTTAAGATGGTCTGCAAGACAGTGGCAACTGATCCTATCTTTAGTTCAGCCTGAATCTCTTCGATATGTTGTGTATAATCTCCCGCAGTAGCCTCTCTTGCCTGATGACATTTTCAAGGGTTACCGCAGTTGTATACATTAGCCACTATCAAGAGTGAACATGTAGTAATATTATGAAAAACTTCAAAAAAATAAAGGTTCAGCTGTATCTGCTCCTTTATTGCTCCTTGCTTTGTTTCACAGGGGCATAGCCGAGAACTACTTTTTTCAATTCGGTAATAAATAAAAAAATGAATGTTCTTTTAACTTATCAAAAGCTTATGAAAATAAATTTGATCTCTCTTAATATCTTAAAATATATTTAACGAGCTGACTCTGTGAACTTCGTGCTGCTATTCCTAAGTTTCCGAAAAACTTGTTTTACAATGTAAGTAAGTACGTACACCTGAGGTTGCCTTTTGCCTTATATTTTCTTCTACACAAAGCTTGCCCTGACAGTAATAAACACATAAAACAAGGAATCATCCAATTTGGTAAACCGATGAGAAGCTAAGCACGTACATACACTTCGGTGATTAATTTTTATTTTATAAGATTACTCATTTTGATAGGTAAGCGTTTCTTTTGTTTAAGCTGAGATGTAATTACATATCCTTAGATTGTGAATAACATTTTTAAAATATATTAAACTCATTAACTAATAGTTTTGATTTAATTATTTAATAGGAGATGTAATCACAATACTATCAAGTTTCGTCCACTGCTGAACTGGCTCCTTAGAAACGAGGATTTGGTCTACTGTGCCACACTGGCTAAAGAAGTTTGTATAGGGTTTGTTTTAAGTTCTATATAGTGCTGTTGTAATTCTTATTTATGTTACTTAATCTCCTCTTACTCTTACGACATCCATAGAATGTATAGGAGTCACCACCAACACTTACTTTCGTTACTATATTTGAGAGTGAATGAACATTCTGTATATCCCTCTTAACTTAAGTTGTCTTTCAAGTAAGAATAACCACCTATGGAGTTTCTGGTGTGTTAGATAAGTGCATTTCCTTATTACGTCGCATTAAATGTTTATCAGATTAATACACACTACGTCGGGTAGTTGTGTCTTCTTGTTATGACATAATAATGTAACATGATTCACAAGAACTTATTTACAACATGTCACAATCGCCAGCTGCACAAATGCAATATACAAAGGTATAAGTAGCTTCTGGAAGCGACCTAGTTACTAGTTAGAACGGGAAGCCCATTCATCTCCACGGACAGTTGGAGTACCTACCTAAAGCGATAGTATAATTGTGCTTAGATACACTACATAAATATAGTTAGTTTCTTTATTGAGCAACTGGTGTTAGCGAATGATGAACCTTTCAATTTATCTTTTGTAGATCTGTCGAAAATAAAACCACTATTTCAAGACAGTAACTTTACTTTCTAATAACTGTATGACTACACTAACTTAAAAATTATAGATAATTGTACGTTATAAATGTAATAATACTGACAGTTAAGTTACGATTTATAAGTACTTAAAGAATAGACAACACTTTAGAAAGTAAATAGACCATACCTATTCAATACATCATAAAAGCAATTTCGACGTTTGTGACTGATATCCAGCTCAAGACAGGTAATTATTAACAAAATTATCGAAATAATTTAATAATATTTTGAAATAAAAATGGATGTATAACAATGGTAATTAACATTTGAAAATATCATAAACGTTCCTTTGAAAAATCAATATTTCAAAGGTTTATCCAGCGGAATGAAATCCGACCCCCGATAAAGGTAGGGTGTACCTGACAGGTTTTTTTAGGACAATTCCCGTAGTAGGAATACATCATGTGTTGCGGGGGATTTTACAAACATACGTGAAACGGACACAAAGTACATCCAGACTGAAAACAATAATTTGTTCTTTTAAACCAATAGGCCATATGTACAGTCAGTTCTACCATACACAGTTACACCCGTCAGGTAAACTTGAGCTGAGAAGAGGGCAAATCTGCAAAAATTTTGCAACTCTTTAACTGTACAAAAAAACTTGTCAGATATACCCTAACATGTATGGCTACTTCAACGACCACTGCCACTTATGGCCAGTCATGGGCCTTACACAAAGACATTCTCTCACTTAATATATAACAATTATTAACGAAGTAATTATTGTTCTAATCAATTTTACCTTAACTAGCTATTACATTTAAATAGTTTTTCTACAAAATAGATGTTATGTAATGGGTAGTAATAATATATACGAAATAGAAACATTTATGCGCACAACAAACGTACGCGCGTGCCCCGTTTGAATTTAATAACTTTTTTAATACATAGTTCGCAAGTAGGCTTTTTGATTGAATTGAAATTACAAATACGTTTTTTAAGTAATTCAACTAATAAGATACCTATGCATTAACAAAAGATTTTCTTTAATTATTTTGGCACAAAAAGTACGTGGCTACGTACTTACATTTTATTGTTCACGTATGAATTTTTTTCTTTAATTTTAAACTTTTAAATATTTATGTGTAAAAGTGTTCTGACAAAAGACAAGTCAAAATGTTAAGACATATTTGTATGATATAATTACACATGTGATCTTATAATTATAATACAGTAAACAGCCTCGCCTATAAAGAAATCAAAATAACGAATCAATGAATATTATTATAAACAAAAAAAAGAAATAATGGACTAAGGCTTATACGTATGATAAAGTTTCATAAAGTATTCAACAGATACTCAAGTTTATTTAACTGAAAAATAAAAGTAGCCGACGTCAGTCAGAATTTTCGAGAGTTTGCAAGTGTCAGAAATTTCGAGAGTTTCTTGTACCTGAGCCATCAAACAGCATATCAGGTCCTCCGCATGAGAAGCCATCGGCTGCAGTGGCCGTGTAGCTGGAACTTTCTGTATCTCATACAATGCCATTGTGGGACCTGTTGCATTCGGCGGAGAGCTTCCATCTGAAATGAGCTCTTTGTTTACTATTCCTCTGAATACTATTCTTATGACTTATGAGTAAAACTCAAATAAATAAACAGTATCTTCTAGGACATGAATTTGTTATTTGTATTTATACAAACTATAAATATCCGTACGTTCATCCTCGGAAACCTGCGAATTGATGTACATGATCTTGATAAATTTCGACCTTCAGATGTCATATATTGTATCTCGAATTTTTAACACATAAACCACAATTTCTACACTTCTACATAAACTATTTATCATTCAAAATTTATCATTTTTCCGTCTAAAAACTTGTTTGGAAATGTAAAAACTACAATAACAATTAAAACAAAACCTTATAAAATTCTTCCTTATCTTCCCAAATATAAAATACTACGAAAATAAACGCTTTATTTACATATTAATTCTACTCACATAATCTATGTTCCCTGCCGGATATGGATACGCTTCGCACGTTATAACAACGCTCAAGATAACTCCGATCAACAAACACGCGTATTGCAACTTCATTTTATTGCACTGTCAATTTCTTAAAAAATGCGCCAAAGGATGAAATCTTTCCAGGCGTCTGGTTTGCGCAAAGCTGGTGAGAGAAATGTCTGGATAGATGCGACTCCAAAGTCTTATAAGGGAGCAAACACCCACGCGCTTTCATCCCGCGGCGCGCATCCAGACAGCGTTTCTGCCAATGACAAACAACAGTCTGCGATTTTAATTAGTTAAGATTACTGAGTATGAATAATTGAACCACTTTATTAAATGTTCTTACTTTATCTAAATATACAAAGTAAGGATGGGTCTACATTGATTTTTCTTCTAACCGACCAAAAAACTTTAATTAATTTAAATGAACAATAGTACAGTATAACACAATACGGGTAAATAAAAGGACAATATATTTAAAAAATAAAATGCTATAATGTATTATTAACAACTAATACAGGGGTAATAGAATCGAGCAGGAGTCCATTATCGTTGAAACTCTTGATATTATACATTATCAAGAGCCTCTGATAGTCCACGATGTCGCGCTGTCCAGGTGAATTGGCATGTGATACTAAGACTGCGCCGCGAAGCACCCGATCGTCATTAATGTCTCTGAATTTTTGACCCGACTATGGTGAAACCAAAAGAAAGGGTCATATTTTTGGCAGTTAGTCTACGTATATTTGTATGTACCGTAACGTCTAAATTTTTTCAGATTCAGAGGTTCAGACTTTGAGGTGTGAATAGATTTGTAACAACGGCCCAGGAGTAGGAGCCTACATAAATTTTATCAATAGTTTTTACGTGGTCGGGTTTTAGTATTTAAAGTTTTAAATAAATACAAGTTGATAAGTGAGCATACCGCTCCTAGTCGATTGTTTTACTGACGGGAAGAGTACAATAGAGTCTTCGCGGTCAGATAATCTATGTGAAGCAAGTCTTTGTTATCTACGTTCTATCGTCGTCGTCGCTAACTATGAAAAGAAATTCTTTTTTCTTTTGAAGCATGCTGTCAGCATTACAGAAAACACTTTATAAGTATATGTAGTACTTATGTATTTAATAAGTTTTTATTTCTGTAGTCTGTAGTCATCACACGCTCTTGCATAAGAAATGTTAAATATTATTATTAAAAATTCCTACTGGCCCTACTGACTAAATTAAAAGATAAATTAGAATAAAATTATAAAAAAATAACATTATAAATTAAATTATATATCGAAATTATTTATTTATACATCACTATTTAAACCGCTCAATCGAATCATATATTTCAAATAAACATTGAAATTGAGTGGCTTAAAATAGTGACGTCACAAGTGTGTATTTAATACATTTTTCATACAAAGTGATCGTTTTGATAGATGATAAAAAGTAACAAATTTGACTAAGGTGTCAACTATCCTATTTAGGACAACCAGAGATCCTTGATGATTGACTTGATGAGTGACTTTGATTCCTACCTAGGACAAAGATACTTTAATTTGTTATACTATTTTATTTGAAACGAAAATGTTCTACAAAATATAGAGTCTTCTTCCTCTTCCAGTATCTGGAAATTTCTTAATTCTCTTGGTATTGGTAAAAAACAACACCAAGTGTTCAATAACACAATCAGTTTGAATGATATCAACCACCATTTCTCGTCTACACCTACGCGGGATCTTAAAACTAAGTGTCAAACGCTGAAATACATATCTGGTCTCACTAGTCCTACTACCAACTCATTCGTTTCTTCTCCGATGCCTCCCAAGGATATCAAGAAGATCATTCTATCTATCCATTCTAATGCCGTGGGTTTGATGGTAATAGCCGTCGCATGATTGTCACCATACTAGACTACATTCTTCTAGCAGTCACCCATTTAATTAATTTCTCTCTTGATCCCGAAACTTCCACCTCGCTGTGGTGCAAGGCTTATATTATTTCTCATACAAAAATAAATAATCCTACACTCCCTGAACACTTTCGACCTATCTATATTCTTCTTTTTCTTTCTAAGGTACTCGAAGTCTGTGTTCATAACCAACTCGCACACTTTGTTCGTACAAACCAGCTATTAAGCCCTCTGCAATCCGGCTTTAGGGCCGGTCACAGCACCGTTTCCGCTCTTCTTAAAGTGACTGGCGATATAAGGAGGGCGTGGAAGATACTAAAGTTACAGTACTAGTGTTAGTTGACTTCCCAAATGCCTTCAATACCGTCAGTCATGAAATCCTTTTATCTATCCTTACATATCTTATGCTTACATAGCCTTCCGAGGTGCTGGAATGGTTCTCCACTTATCTTCAGGGGCGACAGCAGTGTGTTCGCGTTGATATCTCAACATCGAGTTGGTGTATCCACCGTGCTGGCGTCCCCCAAGGCGGTATTATATCCCCTCTCTTATTTTCAATATTTGTCAACCTCATTACTCAACAACTTCGGAGCACGTATCACCTGAATGCTGACGATCTGCAAGTAAATTCGCAGGCAACTTACTGTCACTGTCCTCGAGGACATAGCACAAGCTATCGACAAAGTCAACAGGGACTTAGAGATCATAAAGTTACACCTTCCCTATATACACAACCAATAGAATAGATAATATGGTATCAGTACTTTAAAAGTTAAGAGTCGAAATTATGTTTAACTTAAATTACATAATTTTAATTCAAAGTAGTAGAGCCACGCCAATTTCAGCACGAACGGGCCGGTTCGACCAGGGCGCTACTAGCATCGCTCAAAAGATCAACGTAAAATGAATGCGAGACCGGAGACCCAATGAATGAAGAATGATGCAGAAGTATCATTAGGCCGCCATAGTGGGGGTCACCATGTTGCATTGTTTGCATTCGCAATGAGTATGGTGACCACCACTCTTGGATTCTGCTTAAGCCTTCCATCAGGCTGAGTAGAGATATTTTGGCAGGCCCATACGTAAAAAAACATATTTTAATATATATGGCCATATCAAAAATACTGATATGTATAAAATTTTGTACTCATTTTGATTTTTGTAAAATATGTTCAAAATTCGTAACAAAATATTATTTTATATTTTGTAAGATGATAATTTTGAACTTGATTGCGTAAAAGAGTACACTTTTTGAAAACAATTTCCTTTTATCATAGTTGGTTTAGAAAAAAAGCACTAACGAAATATTAGTATTAGTGTGTGTGGTAAAATATAATAGATTTGATTAACGTTAAAATAGCAATGCAGCGTTACAAATAAGAACTTGCATTCTTTCTATTTTTGGGTGAAATTAACTCATCCCGACATGAGTAAATATGATAACTCGTTTTGGATACAATCTAAGTATTCAACAAATCGAGGAATTATTTTGACAACGACTGATGGATACGGAGGAGAGAGATTTATTTAAACGCCCAACAACTTCGGACAACTTCATTACAAAGACAAGGAAAACTTGAATAAAAACTTTACCAATCTGTCTCGCCAGTGCTGTATAGTTGACTAAAGCCAACGATAACTTGTGGACTAAGTATTAAAGGCTATTATTGATGTGGGTATGGTGTGTACAGCAAAATGTTCGAACTTTATTTGTACAAAAATGTAAAGATACAACTAGGTAACTACTTTTGTATCATGTCTATTAAAATGTTTGCTTGTAACTGGATCACTGAGACATGCGTAATCTCTTCCGTGAAGCACATTGAGTCATGTCATAATTGGATTAACCTTTACGTTTGTGAATTCCTCTATGATGTGACGTGGCGCTTAATATTGACATGACATGAAGATTTCCAGAACGTTATGCAAAAAGGGAGAGCAGAGATTGATTTAGTGATTAAATTACCTAGATGACAATTTATTAATTTAATGAAATGAAATTGTTTGATCATTAAGATGAGCAGGGACAGTTTCCTTGTCCCAAAAGATCGTAAATGCAAATTAATAGAAGTTTTAATTTGCTATTCGCCGTGCTGATTCACTACACAAAACAATGAGATATTGATAAAATTTACATAGATTGTGATACTTTCGTAAAACTACAGCATAACTTATCGTCTGGACATTGATTTTACAACTGCTTCAATCCATATTATAAATGCAAGTAACTATGTCTCGCCTACACGGCTAAACCACTGCACTGATTTCAATGAAATTTGGATTGGAAACACTTTGATTTCAGCGGAAGGATATATTTTTATCGCGATAACTGACATATACGCGGACGGAGCCGTGAATAAAAGCTAGTACTTATATACCTTGTGTTTTGGACGACTTTCTAATTTATATCACTAATCTATCACAATTAATAACGACCAATGTCAATCTTTTATTCTATATTACTTTAAGTTGTGGGTAACTGTTTTTCTTTTATTGTAATCTATAATTAAGTAGTATTAAATCTCTTTTACTTTTTGTAACTATGTGGCCTTAACTCCAAACACTGTGTTGTTAGATGTAATGGGCACGCATTCTAGGTAATATTTCTGAATAATATTTTTTAAGAGAATTTTGTATGTGTGCTGTTGTCATACCATATGAATGAATGAATAAATAAATCAATAAATCTAGTCTAGTCTCGACGGATAATCTTGGGCTTTTTTAAGTTCATATGTCATTGGCATATCTATATCTTCGGGAATCTTCAGGACGTGCTACAAAAAATTGCATAATCTGTTACAAAATCAACATAAGTCAGTAGTTTTTTAATTATTTCACCGACTTTTAATTGCGTTTTAACCGTTGTAGGGTTTATTGTTTATTTCATTTTGCTGTTTGTACACATTTGGAATGCATCCTTTGTATTTTGTAGCTTTCGCTATTGGTTTTCACATCATCAAAAACCTATATCAGTTCACTGCTGAACATAGGCCTTTCCTCAGAATGGAGGTGTTGGCTTGCAATACTTGACTTGACTACACGGTCGGCCTAGTGGTTTCAGTGGTCGCCACGCCACTTTCTACTGCGCCAAGTGTTGTGGGTTCAAATCCTACATGGGACAACACTTTGTGAGCGGGAGTTGTCTTTAGAAAAAAAAAAAATACCACGCTGGCCAGACTGGTTAGAAAGAGTTTGATTAACTTTACAATAATATAGCTTGTACATCAGAGTAATACGTAGGCTACTATTTGCCGCGATAATCAGCATTTACGCGGGCGGAGCCCTTGTTTCAAATAAATTAAAAGAATGTATTTGGGTGTTTGAAAGTCGTCTGTGTTAATAATGCTGTTCTAACCATCAAACCCCCTTAACGCTTAGCAAGCCATATATTTGTTTGCTACAACAATGTAGAGGAACTGTTTATCATGCACAAGGTTTTCCGCGTCAAGTAGATCGTTTAGTACGAAACCTTAGAAATTAGTAGGCATTAGAGAAAGTACTGTGACCATAATAACGGTTAGGTGATCTAATACAGCGTTTTTATCTATTTCTGGTGATTATAGTCCTCTGTCCCGTAAAAATTTCAAAGCCTGATGTACCTTTAGACCCGTCTTACATTAGCAAGAATTAAAAAATTAATAAAATTGTTTTAAAAAATCTATGTTACATCTTTCTGGGTCAATTAAATTAAAACCAATGGCGCGATTTTTGACGATGGTATTTTAAACAGTTATTCTGTTGTTATTGCTGCACTTTTACAAACAAAACCGGAGGTAGCCCCACAGGGTTCAGTTAGCTTAAAAAGTAGCCTACGTTACTCCTTATATTAACAGATATCTACCTGTGAATGAGTCCTATCAAAATTAGTCCACCCGTTCCAGAGATTAGCCGGAACCAACAGACAGAAAAGTTTTTGAAATTATATTTTTTGATGTAAGTACGGTATGTTTTATGCATTTGGTAGAAATCTATCAATGTGGCAAGACACACTACAATTTTATATACTTGATAATTTTATAACTAGATAATACTTAGCTTGTTATATGTTAATACTTGTTAAGTCGTTTGTGTGCATATAAATAAAGAAACTGTGTTATCGTTCAAAGGTGGAGCCTGGCCACCACCTTTGGCCTTACACCAGGTGAACAACGGTTTCCGGATGGCGTAAGAAAGCGGTTCCCGGGTCTCTCCCGTCTCAGGCGCAGAGTGGCACACCGTGTGGTTTTAGTCGATTCGATTCCGACACACCGCCCCGCCGCAAACCGCGGTAGGGTGAAGGGTACCCACACGTAAAAAAAAAAGGTGAACAACGGTTCCAGGCCCGGGAAAGGGCTTGGTACCGCAGGTGACTCGGGCGTCGGAGATCGCAGAACGATCTCAAGCGCAAGTCTGAGGGTGACAGATAAGGCCATCTGTCACCCTGGCAATAGCAGGCTCGGATAGAGGCGCAGACGCTGCGGAGCGTGCGCGCCTAGGCGGATGTCGGTTCAAGTCCAACATAACCACCAGTCGGTGGTATCCGCGAGGACTTCCGTACAAAAAAAAAGGTGAACAACGGTTGACAGGTGTGTTTGTTTGAAACTTACACAAGGTAAAAAAGTTAAACGAAGTATATGCCCATTTGTAGTCGATTCTGTAGCATAGAGCATTACAACCGTGATATAGACACATTATTTACTCGTAAATATTAAAGTTATTATTGTTCAGCCGCGGCTCGCGGTAATCATTTTTCAGGATATTACATAGCCTATGACTTTCACAAATAACATAATTTTTATTGGTAATAGGATTTTCTAAATCGGTTATCTAAACAAAAAATTTTCGCTAGCAGACTTTAAAACTCGTGCGTAATAACATTACCTCTACTTAATAATTTCAAGTCGTCTATTTTCTAATTGCGTATATTATTTAGTCCAAAACATTTCCCTGGCAATGGTCACCCCAACCGATATCCCATATCGATCGCGAGTGAGACAACAAAGACTGGGTATAGCTCTACACCGCTCAGTTTGCCGCATAAACATGAAAACGCGATCTTATTTACCTGCTTTTTCGGTAAAACTATCAGTCTAGGGCTAAATATTACCAAAATTCGATATCTAGTGCAAAACTTCGTGATTCGGGAAGTGAAAATGTAGCTGAGCTGTGGAGAAGCAATCTTGAATAAAGATATCACATAATCGTAATGATGGTAAGACTTAGTTGGCGTTTTCTTATATCAGAATTTTAGGACATAAAGTTTCTAAAATGATTAGGGCATTTATTTCTAAGGAAAATGTGAATGTATTATATTACGTATGGGTAATAACATCCATATAAATTTAGCTGTATTTGTAAATTAAAATAAAGTAACATAGCCAATTATTAAAAACACAGCTGACTGGAAAAAGCACACAAATATAAACATGGTTATTACGTCAGTTAAATCATGACGAGATATATAATAAGAAAATTACAATGTTGAAGAATGTTATTTTCAGATTGTTATTAAGAAAATTGGTGTAATTTTCTGTGTGTATCGTTGAGATGCGTCAATTTATATAAATGTGATCATTATGGTTTTTCACTTTAAACCATGAAATCATAAAATTTAAAGAAAGTGTCTTTTGACTTTCTTTACTGTTTTTCTTCATAGTATCTAAGTAACTAGTACTAATTTCTAACGATTTTAACGGAATTCACCTCCTGGTATTAAAAAACTTGTTTAATTGAAAAATGACTTTAATTTTGATTTAAAAGAAGTCAGAACATGTCAAGTGAGCGCGGTGAACCTAACAAGATGAGCGGCGCGCTGAGTGCGTTCAGCAGGGGCGAAGCCTGCGGAGCCCGATGGACGCTAGGCGCTCTTCTCCTAGCTCCGCTTGCCGCAGCTAACTCTAGCTACTGTGCGGTGCCCGCTGTAATACTACTCGCCATTTTTATTACTATTGCAAGTAAGTCTTTTATGAATTTAGACACATCGAATATTAAGCCAAAATTATCAAACAAACTTCTATAATGACCGATGAAAATTGTTAACTAACGTACCCATATTGATTCCGAATATATTACGATTTGAATTATAAGCTATATTAGTACAGTGCTAATATAAATAGAAATAGTTTATAAATAAAACAAAGGATGTGAGGCGCCGCGTCGTGGACGCTACGTTTAACAGAATCTTAAGAAAAAATCTAGTTTCTAAAAGAAACAAATCACAATAAAGAAATATATTTGTAATTCTTTTTAAACAAGCTTCTATAGCGTTGAATGTAATACAAGAAGTGTAGGTTGCTTGTGAAATTAAACACTACTGTTGTTTTTTGTCTGTTATCTAGATTTTGAACTATCTGTTTTCAGAATTTTTAAGTACGTTGATATGCCATCATCATCAACAACCCATAATGTCCCACTGCTGGGCTCGGGTCTCCTCTCAGGAGAGGGTTAAGGCCATACGTACCCACGCTGGCAAGAATACGTGTGGCTACATATCTTGACGGTTGGATGTTTCTGCCGTTTGGAAGGCCTCCAACTAAGCTTCACGACTGTTATCGTATAATAACAGCCGAGACTGACTGCTTAACGTGCCCTCCGAATCACGGAGACGCTCACGGTAACATGCCACCAGTGGTCACCCATCCATGCACTGACCCCGCTGTCGTTGTTTACCCTCGGTGATTGTTTCTAATCGCCGAGTGCAACTGGGCAATGAGCGCCTCAATATGCAATTTCCTTTAAGTAAGAGTACGTTACTAGTACTTATTACTTTGTATATAACTAGATCCGTATATGACTTATGTTACAGCATTTACATGCAAAGACTTAAGGAAGTTGGCCGAAATTCTACCTCCACCGAAGACAACTCGCGGTCGTAGAGAAAGGAACTTACGCTCGTTCGCTGATTTCATGGCAATGTGGATGACTTTTCTATCGCATTTGGTGGCTGTCGCAATCTGTGCCCGAATTCTGAGCGCAACTGCAGATCATGTGACTGGTGGCCGAACCAGGAGATGGTTATTTGGTTATGAAACGCGTTCACTGGGCGAGCCGTGGCCTGATGTATTGGGAGTGACGGTTGTGATGGTCGTTTGCGCCATGTTTATGTGTGGACTTGAGGTGAATGTAATTTTTGTAATAAAATTTTATAACGTGATATAATTCGTAATTCATAGCCATTGAAGTCAAGGTTTGATCATCTACTGTGATTACTATCAATACTTTCACAACTTTAGACGTTGGATTAGTTCATTACTCTTGGTCTTGGGACGAACCTATTGATCTACTCAAGATAGTTAGTGATGCTGACTGAAGCCAGGGTTCGTGGGTTTGTACCCACTAAAAGATTTGTCCTGGGTAGAAATTGTTTTTACCCAGGACAAATCTTTTTTTGTAATGTGTCTGGTATAATTTATCAAAAATATGTATGTATTTTGAAATGTTTAAGTATGTTATGTTCAGACCTGCCGTCCCGCATGGATCTGCATGTTGGTCGATAAAGAAAACGTATGAGAGACGCCTGCGTGTAGCTGAAATGCGAATGTCAAGAGACACGTGTGATGTGTCTAGAATGGATGTGGTGAAGAATGGCTACATCAGAGGAAGCCTGATAGTAGCACAAGTGGATAAAAATTTGAGAAAAATGTAGTTAAGAAAGTTTAAAGTATGGAAGTCGACTAATAAGCCATATACGAGTAGAGAACGACGGGACGAAGGGAGTAAGCAGTGAACTGACGAGTGATAAAAGAGAACGGACGGAGAGAGGGAGGAAAAGAGAGGAAACTAAATGCACCGACCTCGAATAAATAGGCAAAAGGGTAGGGAGATGATGATGATAATAATCAGCAGTCTGGTTACCGTCGCACAGGCTTTGCCTATTTTGATATCAAACGAACGTGTGTAAGATGTGTGAAGATATTAGGTACTATTATTATTACTAGAAGAACATCCACTACCTCAACTGTAATAAAGCTTGTTTTTAATACGATAATAGCCGGTTTTCAATAAGATAAAATTCGGCAACTCGGCAGAATAAAATAAATAGCACCCCAAAACGTGAAATTACAAAAAGCCTTATAAAATAGTTCAGAAAATGACTGGACTAACTGATAATGATTTGTTTATAAAAAAATGGAGATGTAAAAATTTGCGTGAAATTGCTAGTGTCAAAATACTATGTGAATTGGGTTAAAAAATAAATGAATAATAAAAAGAATTTTTCTCTATGCAACTTATACTCTTGATTGTCGGCACTTGATGGAACTTGTTGCAATACATTCTACAATCAAACACACGTGTACTTATTCCACTTGTTTAATTAACTTTACACCTGACCGGTTTCGCCTTATGGCATTTTTAAACGTTATAAGATATAATAAAATATAACCATTTGCACCATTAGGTGTATTGATTGACGGAGTTATACCTACAGCATTCTGTACTAGTAAACCACTAGGTTATGCCGTGAAAGACGTGCATTTATATTATTTGTATTAGAATAAACAAACTCAACACGATATCATTTACACTCAATACATAAACCTATAATACTCACTAGAAATAATACACATTACACATTCAACCAACTAAATACATTTAAACTTAGGTATTACATAAATATGTACTTCCAAACATACGCAACAAAAAATAATATTAGATATATTACGTTCATCTGCAAGATTCTGCCAGCAGCTATATAGGTTTTACAATTTCATTACTTACGTTGTGTTATAATTATAATAATAATATCTACCTAATTATTATTATTATATACTTTCAGGAGAGCATGATGTTTACATTCATGTTGTTAATTCTGCTATATATATTTAGTCAGTTTTTTGCAATATTCGGTCTTATTAACTTTGATATTGCAAATATCAATATGCCAATACCGATAACTGTTTATGAGGTAACTATACTGGTTTATATTTTTTTACATTCTAATATGTGATTTGAATGAATGTGTAACTAAATTAACTAGTTGTAAATGATGCGCATTCAAAGTTGAGAATTGCTATTAATTTTATACAAATAAATTGTTGTTAATTTATTAATGTCAATTTGCAGCTCTTTGTAGCAGGTGCACCTATTTCGTATGCGTTTAATGTCGCAATTCCCAAAAACAATGGAAGCACATTGAAGAAAAATTTGTTTCTCATGATTGGACTGCCTACAATTATACTATCCGGATTGTGTTTTCTTTACACCAACATGCTGAGAGGGTAAATACGCTTACATAACTAATTTTCTAGTTTCACTGATCTAGTTCCTTGACATGTTTATACATTATATAATAAGAAATACTTACTTAACCACATCTTCTATCATTACTTCCTTATAAATCACAGTAATTGATAGACCAACGTTATATATATAGTTACTGTATAGTGTAATCGTACATAACTGTTTACATCCTCATTAATTCAAGTTTTGAATTACAGGAACAGCATTAACGCAGCTTTGCCCATCACTACATTACTAGAAGCAAGGGCGACAGGTTGGGTTTGTCCGGTATTAGCTGCTGTAACCGTTGCAGGTGTATGTCTAGCTCTCACAGAGCTCTGCCCCCTACTCTTTACGGTATTAGTGGCACTTGCTTCACCCGAATGGAAAGTACTCACGAGGTCAATGACTTATGAGAGTGCTACTACAGGAAGCCCGGTCCTCGCTGTCTTCACTGCTGGTGAGTAATGTATTGGTTGCAAGTTATTGTGTAATTATACCATATTTTAATTTGGTAAAGTTAGTGAACTTCGAAACTAATTACGCTAAAAGCTGATAAGATGATCGAAGTACCTAAACCTGTAAAAAACTAGGTTTTTCCAGTTAAGGGCAGGCGGATATATTGAATGTCTTCTGTAAGTTCCACAAAATTGTCTGACTGTGACGTTTACCGACTGATACGATGAAAGAAAGACCGTCGGTACTCCACACTCCTATTAAAGCAACGTAATTCGGACTTATGAGTTGCGATTGTCCATGAACGGTGTTATGTGTTTTTCAACTTTAAATATTTTACACAGATTGTCAAACAAAGAAAACCCAACTACTATCCGAGCGTAAAAAAGTACGTTAAAATAAAATAGAAAAGGCATTTCGTTCAAGAGTTTATACTATATGTGCTAAAGTTAAGAAAGAAACCAGCGGCGTACATCTATTTATTCCATCCATTCATGCAAAAAAAAAGCAAACCACCACCAGTTACAGTTTATGGCACAGAAGACCTAACAAAATTAACAGAGTTATTAAATAAGATTATACCTAGTGACAGCTATTCATACAAACGAGAAATCAACTAAGGACGATGACTCAGTCAACTGAAATATAGTGCTAACAACCATTCACACAAAAACAAAATAAATGCTACCGAATTGTAAATAAAAACTTACATTACACCATCCCTAAATTAGCTATAACAGAAGCAATAGAAATAACAAGGATTGAGGTGAGATTATATGTGCGATATCCAGAAAAAAACAAAAAGCCCATATATACATTCTTTTTAAACTTTGAACCTAGCCCTAACAACCAGAAGATGCAAGGAAATCCATTGAAATATCACTGTGTAATAGGTGCCAACAACATGAGCATACCAAAAATAATTGTATGCACCTATACGGATGTGTCAAATGTGAACAAGGACAGAAAACTACTGACTGCCAGAATAAGAATAAGAACTCGCCAGCCACCTGTGCTCTTTGTTGAGGTATACTACCATAGGTACCCAGTCACGTCAAAGGTTGCCAAGTCTACAAAGGCACTCTCACAAAACTCCGAATCTCATCGATTCCTTTATTTAGGAAAAGGAGGATTTCAGGACTGTGCCAGGTGACAGGAAAAAGTGGAGTCATATCTAGATCGCGTAAATTGTCTGACTGGAGGACGTACAGAGTTCCAAATACAAACAACTGCGTATTTCGACTGAAAGGAATGCGATTAGCGTCAATGTAGACCTGCAAAGAAAAGGAAGAGTTGACACATCACAGGATGTGCAATTTCCATAAGTCTAAGAGCACAACATCCAATATGATTGGAGCCGATGGGCGGATATAAAAAAACTGTCTATACAAAGGTTTAAATCTTTCGCTGATTTGTAACAATGAGTCTCTAAATCTAAATAACCGATGATATCATACATATACGGACGCCGTCATACGCGTGAACGTTTAATAACATTTAACTACTAGCTGAAATTTAAGCCTTATTAGCATGATACTCTTTATTATACATAAATTATTGTTAGAATTAATTGAAAATGACGTATTGTGAGAAAATAATTCCACTTCTGACTGCGCGTGCGATGGTCATGTTTGAGGTCTCAGGGTCTATTTTCGAGTCGGATTTTACGAGTTCATTTGTTAAAATATAATACAGTACATATTTAATGTTTATGTTACAGGAAGCTTAGCAGCTATTCTTGCTTTTGCTTGTCCCTTGTCGCATATGATCACTCTTATGAATGCGAGCCACTTGCTTGGCATTTCTATTCAGGCGTTCCATTTCATCATAATGCGATGTGTGCCTACACTTGAGCAGAAAGAGGCCGGCGGTAAGACTATTGCTTTAATTTTTCATAATTATTTAAGCCAATAGTAGTAATCGAACAAATAATTCTAAACTGTCCTCAATATGTTACAGATATTGAGTACAAGCGTTTAGGAAGGGATGGTGGACGTAAACAATCCTGTACTAGTAAGAGACGGAGTCTTTGGTTCATTCCATCTGCTATACGTCATACTAAAACTTTAGAAAGCATCAAATCTAAAATGACAAAAGGTAAATATACTCTAGTAAATGAAAACACTAAATAGGTACAATAGGTCAAACAAAAATTCGCTAATTTCTACGGGGTTAGTTTACCGTTCAGCTCAGTCGTTTTAAAACATTATCATTATAAATATTAATGTTAAATAAGTTGTAAAAGTAATGCAAATTATTTACTGCATATTAAGAGTTAGCATATAGCAGAACTTTGTAATTAATCTGACCCGTTTAGACAAATATCATAAGTACAAAAGCTAATGCTAGCATTAGCAAAACGAACACAACATGCATACATCTAGATGTATACATGTTGTGTTCGTTTTTTTAATAAGTCCCTCGAAAATTTCACACACCCATAGAGAGGCAATTTGAGTTGATTAAGGCTACCACGAGTTGTGACCTCATGCAGGCCTTATAATCGACGATGTTAGTATATAAATTGTAAACATAATGTTTTTTTTCAGAAACTGAAGAACGTGAGTGTCTGCTTCTCGATGAATATGCAGGATGTCCAACGGAGGAAGTAGAACCTATGACCAGCAGCAGCAGCGGTATTAGAGAAGCTGTAACAGTGGAAGTAGGCGACCCTACATCCGACGCCGAAGCCAGTGAGGCGGAGTTATCTTCTGGCGACGACTCAACTGATATTGACGCAGTAGTGAAAGAGTACAGGGACAGAATTCAAGTAATAACCAGGTTTTCTTGTTAGTTAATGGCCATAACTGTTAATTTCTAAAAAGAAACAAGACATGTTTTAAACATGCGAGGCATAAGAGGACACATTAGGGGACATATTATAACTACATTGGACTCCACATGCGGAGTTGCATGTATCGTGTACCATGTCTGGAAAGTAGCATACAGTTAACGAATTTTATTGCTTTGACTCTCGTGTCGAAAATTATACCTAATAGTTCGAAATACCTACTATTATCTACTACTAACTGACAAATTTTCATTTTAAAATCCTTTCTTTAGTAAGCGCGTCAATAATTCTATTTCTTATATATACCTACACTTTTACCAACACGCTAAGTATAAACTAAAAAGTCCTTTAAACAAATAACCAATAACCTATAGGTTTTTATAGAATAAATAAAAAATAGTAATAATTTCTGGCCGTTTCCAGGTAGTAACATCCGTTCCAGAGTCAGCTGCACCCTCTCCTCCATGCGTTCGCGGAGCGCGATTGTCGGCAGCTGGAGCTGTTCTCCAAGTTCTCGCTGACGCTCTTATTGCTGTTGCGTTCTTCAATGAACCTATAAGACTACCCATGTTTGCTACTGGAGTACCACGTAAGAGTTTATGACTCCTTAATGTCTTCTGTAACCTAGATCTAGATTAAGTGGGTAAAAGTATTTATGTCCAATGACTAACTTACAAATAAAAGGATATAATGTCAAATCTTATAGTCTATCGGAGTCTCAATAGTTGGGACCTAACAAAACCGCACGCTGTTTCTGATACACAAACTTACATTCAATATTTGTATATTATTTACTTAAAAAGCACCTGTGGGGTTACACAGACCTTAGGCCTATTTAATAAAACGGACACTTTGTACTAGTTTACGTTTATTTAGCTTAAATCTGAACTTTTATTTTCAGTATGGCTCTTCGCTACTGTCTTATGTGCATGGCAACCCTCACACAGTCTGGGTATGAGGCACGCTCAAAGCCTGCAAGGACCTTTAACCATGTTACTTGCACTACTGTTCCTAACACCGTTACTAATAGATTCTTGGCCAGCTATTACCCTTTTTGCCGCAGCTGGTAAGTAGAAATTTATATTCTGAACTGAATTTTTCAATATTTTTCTCATGTAAGTGACGATTGTCTTAATGTCACAATGCAAGAAATATGCTTATGCTGAGAAATTTCAGGTGTCGTAATATATGCAAGATGCGAGCGATGGTGCGGTGACCTGGCTGTACAGCAAGCGCGGAGTGCTTTAGAGAGACGCAAGCTGAGACCGGTGTCTGGAACCGTACCACTCACTAACGCCCACCTAACACATATTGATACTGTGTACATAGCCAGGTTCGTTTCTATAAATTCTAACTGTGCAAATGAAATTTTACACACATCATACTCGTAAAACTCGTGGTTTCTCATGAGATCAATGATTTCATTAGAGATATTTTCTGTAGATATAGTTATCTAAAAATAGTACCTAATGAAACCTGTTAAAACGAAATTAATAGTAAGTATTTACGTTTTTATAGGCCGGTTAGTAACTTGGCCAGATTTCGGCGTAATGGGAGTAAGTTCGCGCATAGTACACTTAATGCAACAAATCAAAACAAACAACATCGATGTGTGTTCGACTGAGGCTCCAATCGCTTGCTCGGAACGGTGCTAGAACAATCCCCACGTACCTCTATGAATCAAATAGACCAAAAAAACGACTTCTGCGCATCTAACGAATCTGGCCAAGTTATGTGCCGGTCTCTATAAGTACCTACCAATTTCCACTTACCTAATGCACGTATGTTGAAGGAGCCATCCCGTCTAGCCAGCTTGGTAGTAAACCAACACTTTCTTTTCAAGAAAAGCCATCTCCAGCCAGTGCAGTTGTAGAAAGTGTTTTGATGATGATGTGTATGAAAGTATGAAAGAATACAACCCAAATCTACATATCCTGAATCAAAATATCAATCTCTTTTCAGATGACATGACGATGACTCGGATACGAGTCTGGACAATTTATTAGACGCGGAGGATGAGGAAGGTGATCCTGATAATGAATGACAACAAGCTGAAGCGATTATTATCATCGCACCGTAAAGCCATCCGTACTTTTTTCATACAATATGTACCTACGTATACCATTTTTGTGGATGTTTCCTCTCATTAGAAAATAAGTAGGCAACATTACTACGTTGTGATGTTTGAAATAGTTTTTAATCACAAATAATTGCTAGTAGGTAATTAAATTTATTGCATTAACATACCTACTTTGTACTTATTGAGTAAAACAAGCTGCAAGCCAAGTGTTGTAAATTAGTGCCTAGATGTTAGAAAAAACATAATTGTATACCATGCCATTAATAAAATTAATTAGACACATTAAGGACGTTTCTGAATAAATAAATTATGTATTAAGTACAGCAGCTAGCTTCATACCATATACTTTTTTAGAATTCAATCACGTGATGTATGGATTGGACTTGTACATAAAATAAATTATTTTTTAAATTTGATGTAAAGTTTATCCGTCCATTTTGCCATTGCCAGCTTTGGGCACGCTTTACCTTCATTCAAAACACAAAAATATTTGTAATCTCAATTAAAATTTACTGCCTTAAAAGCCACATTTATCAATACTTGTTTAGAAATGTGATAAATTTCAACATTGCGTAGCTGCAACTTTAAAAAAAAACAATGTAATCTTAGATAAATCTGGCCTACATAGTGCTAAAATAGTGAGAAATGTATTCAGTTTAGTAATAAAAATAGTGTTTCGCGTTAAAATTGTTTTATTTGATGAAATATATTACAACAAATTACTTCTTCATTATTATTTTTCTAACAAATGCATTTTATACAAGTCTTCTGTCTCCTTATCTTCAAAACAAGGGTTAAAATTGACCTTGATAACTTCTTTAAAGCCTTCGTTTGTAGATGGTTCAGCGAATTTGTTTCTGTAAACAACACAAACCGCAATAAGTCGATGCTATGACTTGCAAAACCTATGTGCCTACATATTGATGTAGGCACATAGGTTTTGCAACGTATATATAATGAGTATATACAAGTATAAACTCAAATAGACATGTGTAGATATTTTGACGGGATTTTTATATGTAACGTAGCTAGCCGACAGTATGTAGGTTCAAATATCTCCGCAGCAAATTGCTTGATAAGCTTGGTCGTGTCACGTCTCAGTCTGGACACAAATAATGTTGATATTGGCATTGCAACTTGTAATAACTTGAAGTAGCAGTTCACATACGAAGACAAAATTATTTTATGACATAATATTTTATTCAGAATAATAATCCTATAAAGACGAACATTCATTTTCGTTTGTGTAATTACAGTCAAAACCGGATATAACGGCATTAAAGGGACCGCATATTTCGGACGTTATATCCAATGGTCGTTATAACCAATATACACAAGTACATAGTCATATTAATAGTCATATGTCTGTTTGTAGTATGGGGATAGGTTATACATATGAACTTGTTTTCAAATAACATATAAGTAAAAGAAATAAAAAGTTTACTATGAATAAAATTAAGTGCCTATAGTACAGTTCACAGACTACACTTATTTTTTAAAGTAATCGGTAATTTTAGTCTGGTTTTTTGTAAGCTGAGTCTCAAATTTATTTTGAATTTATGTTTCATTATCATCAACGTATCATCAGTATTAAGCTGGTCGTTAAACCTATCAAATTTTTGCAAAACTGTTATAGTGTTGTGAGACTCCACATTCCTTTGCAATTTAACTATTTGACTCGCCATTTTGTAATCTCCATATAATATGTGATTTTTCTTCTATATTCAACATTTTCCTTTTTCTGTTTTTTCTTTTTGGTTTTGCGACATAGTGACGCGTCAACACACGATCTAAACCAAAAGTTTTAAAATCAACATGTGATTCACGCGGTCAACTGTCGCACTGAATAAGTCGTAAAACATACAAGGTCAAATAGAAAAGAGCGGGAAAGAGGTTCGGATAAGGTAGGAGAATAATAATCCTTCTTAGGCTTAATAGTGAAATATATATATAGCAACATATTCCTTCATTTTATTAGTTTAAAGTTGAAAATTGCTCGTAACGTTTTGTTTTGCTGCAGTTGGTCGTTATAGCTGATGAATTTTGACGTTTTAAGCCCAAGTTTCGTCGTCTTAAGCGATATGTCACTGTGTCCGATGTCGTTATAAGCGGTATGTGTACTTATAAGTTTATATGGAGATTCGGCCGGGACCTTGCCATTCGGTTGTTATAACCGAAGTTTCGTTATAAGTGATGTTGTAATATCCGGTTTCAACTGTATATTGTTTAGACTATTGTTAAATTGACTATTGTTACCCTAGCGATTGTTGTTGTACCTTAACAGCTTCAATCGGGGTTAACAACGCGAATCTATTCTTAATTATAGGCTAGCCTATGTTACTCCTTAAATAATTGGCTACCTACCGGCGCAGGTCCCGCCAAAATCGGTCCAGACGTTCGTAAC
The DNA here is from genome assembly GCA_003709505.1 of Hyphantria cunea. Lineage (NCBI taxonomy): Eukaryota > Metazoa > Arthropoda > Insecta > Lepidoptera > Erebidae > Hyphantria > Hyphantria cunea. The sequence continues at coordinate 1,004,807 of PKRV01001356.1, read as the reverse complement.
ATGAACAAACTGACTAAAATTTTGAAAATTACTTTTTTGTTGAAGTACTGAATATACTTACATATGCATTTAGTGATAAGCTGTTAATGTGAAATTACAAACAGACACTTTAATTGTATTTATAAATAAAATGAACGGTGAGTAAAAGTTTACTTACTTGTAAGTATGGTACACAATTTCAGTAACAGTCAAATGGTTAGTCTTCACCAATTCTCTGAATTTATTGTTATGCTTTGCGTGAGCCATGCTTGCTGTCATTACTATACAACGGCAGTCAACATTCATTTGTTTAGCAAGAGATACCCAACGCGCCCGAGATTCTCGATCTGGATTAGTACTGTCTACTATAACACTTTTACCTTGCTAAAAAATTTACTATATTAGTAAAAGTACATAAAAAAATTATTAATTCTAGCACTTATATCAATTATTATAAGCCTTACTTTTATTAGAAACGCGAAAGTAACTGTTTGTCGCGCTTTCAATCTAAAACTGCTGAATAAATTTAAATAAAATTTGATAGAAATAATCTAAAGCCTAAGAAAGGACGTAGACTATTTCTTACTGCGAAAAAAAGCGTTTGAAAAGCAGGATGAGAGGTTAATGTTACTTGATTAATGTTACCCAAAGTCCTATTCCACGCGGAAGAATTTGCGGACACAGTTAGTAATAAATAAAAGATAAATATTTCGGACTTCTGACTCACAACGCCATCTAGCTTCAAACTAAGCAGAGCTCGTACTATAACAGCTAGATTGATTGAAAGAATTGAATTGATACTTGGATACTTTTTTTTAAAACACATATATATTCATAAAAAGCACAAACTCCGAAACGAATATTTTCTAATCATACTAACGTTTATTCAGGCTCCGGAAATCGAACCCGAGATTTTAAGCACAACAATCGCAAACGCTCCCCAAGCATATGTTACAACTACAGCCACGAGGCTGGCAATTTTTATAACTTAAATAATGTTTGGTAACTCTATATAGTTAACTAGGTGTATACAGTCAATAATAATTCGCAGATAGTTAACTAGGCATATATAGTAGCCCTGCCCCCTGACCAATCAGATTCCAAGAAATTACAATCAGTGTTTCATACGAAATCAAGCGAACAGACAATAGATATAAAGTAATCTTCTCTTCAATTCCAATGACTTTATATTCCATGCAGTGTTGCATTAAGAACACAGTGTTTTATTAGCCCCGAGGGTGTCGAAACAAGACTAACAGAGCAAAAACTTGGAACAAACTCTATATCAGACTGCCTGTATCTGGCCAATGTGGTACAATACGCCAATACCTCCTTTCTAAAAAGGGGGCTATTCCAATTTGAAGTGTTATCATCTACTATGTAATTACAAATACAAACCTGCAAAAACCTTTTAGCATCTGATGCACAATTCTGCCAAGAACCAAGTATATCCCGGCACACGGTACAATATGCATATTGAGATTTTTGTTCAATTTGTTTAGCTAAAAATGATTTACCACTGCCAGGGTATCCGACCAACACAAGAACCTGCAAGAACAGAAACTTATAAAAATCACAATATAATTATAAAAAAAATCCAGTGCTTGTTTTTGCCTTTAACACTGTGTGGTGCAGCTATCTAAGTTAATTAGCCTAAATAACCCCTTATAACATCAGCTATTTGCCAGTGAGTCTTGTCAAAACCAGTCCAGCCATTCCAGTAATTAACCCGAAAAAACTTACAGGCAAAAAATTTAAAAATTAGGCATTTTCTGAAAGTGAAGAGCTATTAATTTGGAATTACAATCAGACAATTCAATTTTATTTATTTTGTTAAAACTATTTTATATTTTTTTATTATGCTTTGCTCACCTCTTTTGCTTTACTAATTAAATCATAATTAAAGTCACCAGAACTTAATTCTCTTGGGTTAAATTCTGGTTTAGAAATTGGTATATTTGCAATTGAATGTCCCAAAAAGAATTGTTCTGGAGTATAAAACTGAAGACCCAGATTTTCTGCCAACAATTTATCAACCATTGAATGATCTTTCTTCTTGCCCGGTGCCCACTTAGCAGGCCTTCCTGCAGCATCACCACAATAGAAACTCTCAGCCTTGTCTATATTTTTTATTCCATCATTTTTCTGCTCTACCAAAACTTTCCACATACCAGTTAGTGGTTTTCTATAAAATCCCTTACCCGTGGCCAGGTAAACTTGCATAGGTACATCCAATTTCTTCACAATGGCCTCAACTTTTCTTTTAAAATCCTCTATTTTAACTCGTCCATTGCCTATTGGAGCTTGATTACTAAGTATTGCCAGTTTGAATCCATTTTCTAGTAGCTCTTTTAACTTTTTACCAACAGATGGAAATGCTATTTGCCAATCATTAATGTCAACTGGAAAAACTCTACCAGACTTTGTTGTAATAAGTGTGCCATCCATATCAAAACCTGCTATCTTAGAACTAGATTTTACACCTTTTGAAGTAAACACATAAAGTTGACCTTTGTCAATTTCCTCCCAAACATCATCAATTGCAGGTTTGATAATGGAAATAACTTCCTTTGATGCCATTTTTATACTCTTTTTTTTTGCAGGTGACTCTTCATTTGTTTCTAACTTTCTTTTAAAACTCTGTCGTTTGTTATCATTTGTATCAGGAGGGGGGTCAAATTCAATAACATGGATATAATTATTCAAAAGGATTTCTAAGCGGGTACCATGTTCTACTTTATATAACTTTTCTTTGACTAAAGCACACCCGTCAAGGCCTGATGCATTGATTCCCAGCTGTTTGACATGAACTATGCAGTTTTCACAGTCAGCTTTGAGGGACACTGTTGAAAAGATAGTATAGGAGCAAAAAAAGGAATACTTTTTACAAAAAAGGTGAACTTAAAAAGTGTTTTCATCTTTCAGTATTGAGTGTTGAATAACAAGATAATAAATTATTTGTTACTTACACTGTGCTCTTGAACAAGCCTGGTCGGTAATCCTAGTGATCTTACTTCGACCTATAGTCATTTCCACATCGTGCAATAACTTTATAGGAGCATGGGAGTCCTTTAAACATTGTAGGAAGCAAGAACGAAGCATTGTGAAATTACGAAATAACTATTAAATAAACTACACAATACAAACATGACTCGAACTTCGACTATTTATTTGTTAATTTTTCATTATAACCAATAAAAACCTAAAAAACTACAATTCATACAGAATTATAGCAATTAATAAAACTTTTTTATAAAAATCTTGACGGCTTGTAGCAATCGTTGTTGTAAGCTTATGTAAAATATTCTGTTAATAAGTGATTACAATATTTGTTTGTGTATAACTGTATTTGTGACTGACACAGAAGTTCACTCACAGTCTCACAAAATCGCAGAACACATCGAATTGAATCTGTCTCTCTCTGTGACAGTTTGACACGAACGCCAGGGAGGCCTTAGAGCTTTGAGAAGGGTTGCAACTATTAAACTATACTTTTCTATTTTTACTTACAAGCCTCTCTCTTACAATTCCATCGCTTTTAAACCATTTATTAATAAAAAAATTGGGAGATGGGGAGGGAAATGGTGGTGGGGTTGGAAAAGGCTTCCGGTTTCCTCACTCACTCGGTGAAGCACAGTGCAAATGTACAATATTTCTTATTCTTATTTATTTATTTTTTATTAATATTTCTTTTTTTATATATTTTTTTGGTTTCAAACCAAAAAAATATAAAAGAAAGAATTATTTTGAAAATTAGGAAAAAGTACATAATATTTTCTGTGCATAATATTTTCTTAAGCTCGATATATGTCTTTAAACTAATTTAATTTTAGTTAATTTTCTAATCGTTAACATATGAATTCTGTCATGAAACTACATTTAAATAATATGCCACCATATGCTACTATAAAGGTTCTGCAGCCCTATCGTAGTCACTTGCAGTAACTTTCTTAGTGGATCTGGGCTCTCTCAAAATGTGAATCTAGTCCAGTCTAACTAAACATTTAACAAATAAAAGACAGGCAAGCAAGTGCCTTTCACTTTACTATAACAAAACAAGGTCGTAACGTCGCAATACTGTTGCTAGTCTCTAAACTAAAGTTGTATTAAAAGTGAATTATATAGTTTTTAGCAACTATCGTTTTAACATAATTTTCAAGTGTTAGGAAAAATCATTAGGGGTAAAACAACTTGGTAACACTGGAAATAAATTCATTCGATACTTCAAATCAAATCAAACTTCAATTGTATCTTAATCTTACGCGAAGTGGTCTGTGTTGTCATTCTGAATTTTATATTATCTCGGATTTGTTTTAGCGTAAAAGATTTATAAAAATATGAATGATTAATGATTGACTTAATACTTCAATAGAAAGCACTAATAGTTATTTATTATAACTTGACTATTTACCGTAAAAATTAAGGTTCGTCAACTAGTAAATTTGATTCAAATGCACTGACGTGTAAATATTATATTGGTGGTGTCATGTGGATTTTCCGTTTTGTACATCTACCATCAATTTTCAGGCCTTCCTCGCTACTGTCATGCCGTTAACTAAGCGAAAACAATTAGGTGAAAAGGAAGAACTATTAGAAAATGGTGACAACAATTCGGCACAACATGAGAGAAGTAATATTAAGGGAGATGAATTAAATATTGCTGTCTTGTTGTTCTTGTATACCCTTCAAGGTATACCTTTAGGACTCGCTGGCGCTGTGCCCATGCTACTACAAAATCGCGGCATAACTTACACGCAACAAGTAAGTGTATTTTCATTTCATGAAATTTAATAATTCTCTGACACTAATCTACCGAAGATATTAAAACGTACTGTTTCAAATTGTTTAAAGCATTCAATTATAGCTGTGATTAAATACAATCTTTCATAGCTTTTTTCTTTTTTAATTCAGCAACTGATAATATTTTATAGCTAGGTAGACTTTACTACTATATTAAAGTCAAATAGGTACATTTTAATGAATATTCTTTTACATAATATACCCAAATATTTTTTATTTATTATTCTTTATTTAATCTTAATTAGTGTAACCTAAATTGATTTTGTGCGGAAAAATATATTTTTTTCCTAACTTCCTTATATTATGAATAAATTTGGTATTCTACTAAATCGTATCTTATTGACTTTGGAATTTAAATAACTTTTATTTAATTAACTAAAATAAAGAATCAAGATGTCTTTTACTTAGCTTTATACTACGCCAAAACCTTTGAACTAGAATAAGTTTCTAAAATTATCATCTTTGTCTTTTATATAATTTTGAATGATAAATTTTATGTAGCCTACTAAAACAGGCCATTATTATGAAACTATTGACACATTCATTAAAATCAGTTCAGGAGTTTAAGTGCTATGGTGGAGCAGATAAACATAAGTAGGTTGTCAAAACTATAACAGTACCTTTTGGCTTCACCATAGTTAGATAAAAAATTTATTAATTTGCTAAACATTTTGATTGCAGGCTGAATTTAGTTTTGTCAATTGGCCGTTTAGTGTAAAGTTATTATGGGCGCCAATAGTAGATGCATTATTTTGGCCCGAGTTTGGACGAAGGAAAACTTGGCTGGTCCCTGTACAATACATACTGGGTATTGTCATGATCATAATGTCAAGCTCTATCACTGACTGGCTTGGATCTGAAGATGTTGCTCCCTCAATGATGTACCTTACAATATCATTCCTGTTTTTAAACTTCTTGGCTGCTACTCAAGACATAGCCGTTGATGGGTGGGCACTTACTATGTTGAAAAGGTAAAATCTTTTTTAAATTCTATTTATACTTTATGTTAAGAAGTAGTTACTGCACGGACAAAGTAATAAAGAATTAATATTACTACACTTCTTAGTTTTATAATCCTGCAGTTATATTTAAATAAATAGGTGCATAGGCATAAGGCTATGCACCTATTTACTTAAATTTCTCTGAACAATTGTATTGCTACATTGAGATATGCAGAGAAGAACCATATGTTGCTGTTTGCTGCATAGCTTAAAGTGGTGCGTGGCTCTTAATAAATACCCCAATTAAAGACTCCAGGAAATGAACTTTTTCAGATTACCAAACATAAAAAATTTGTACAATTTTATCTTAAAATTAATTACCCCAACATAGCTAATACTACTAGTGCATAGTAATTTTTAGCACAAGGTATTCGTGTAAGAAAATACTGTTTAAATGCAAACCTTGTGATAAACTAAATTACCAATAATTTTTAGTAGCATGCTATTTATCAACATACTTTGAGGAACCCAGTTCAATCCTTTTCTGGATGATCCATAGCAAAGCTTCAGCTTCGCCTTTGTACATTTTTAGGGCTGCCAACACAACAAAATTATTTAAACCAGTACTAAAATTGGTATATGCGTTTAGTATAAGTATCAATTTATATTTTTCAGGTGTAATGTCGGTCATGCCTCAACCTGTAATACCGTGGGACAAACAGCAGGATTTTTCCTGGGTTATGTCCTATTCCTTGCCCTGGAATCACCTTACTTCTGCAACAAATATATTCGTTCAGAACCTGCAGCAACTGGTATTGTTACTTTAGCTAGCTTCCTTTTATTCTGGGGCTGGATATTTATTATAACCACTACTTTAATAGCTGCATTTAAACATGAATCGAATGACACAACCGTCAAGGATAATAATGAAACAAGAGGTCTTAAAGACGTTGTTAATGCATATAAACAGCTGTATACAATTATGAAACTGCCAGCTGTACGTACATTAGCTCTTGTTCTTTTTACTGCTAAGGTAAGTTTCATTATTAATTACATAAATATTCTAGAATTGTATAAATATATTATATAATTAGTGACTTTGCCATATTTTAAGGAATTCCTCTAAAATGAATCATTACAAAAACTAGAGCCCATTATAGCTCATAGCAGTATCAACATATTCTGTAGTTATAATTCAGGAAGAAATAAAACTTTTAAACAAAGTTTTAACAGTTTTAATTCTTATTTAATTAAGTAGTAATTAAATTACTCTGATAATAAGCATGAGTTTTTTCATTGCGTACACATAAAATATATGCAAATTGTAAGATTTGCCAAATCATTTAACTATGTATTAACAACATTACGTAAAATTTTAAAATTAGCAGTAAACACAGTAATTAAGAGACATGAATAGAAAAATTAATCCCATTTATCGAGAAAAGCGCACGCTATGACTGAAGACTCCTATACATTATGCTGTCGGCGGGCAAGACGTCAAAAACCCGATGGCCATGCTGTCAACAAGCCCGGCGTGAAGTTAATTTGCCGTGCAAACTAGCCTCCGACCGCAAACTAATGTCGAAAGATCTGATTTTACGACGATTTGAAGAAATGGCAACCGGCATATTGTGTAGGAGCCGAGTATTCATGAAATGTTGTAAAACTGTATTCTTAAGAGATGCAGATATTAGTTAGTATAATCTAATATATCAGCATTGAAAGCCAAATTGCTTATCCCCAATCATTAAATAGACAAATTTTGTTTTCCAGCTTGGATTCTGCGCCAGTGATGCAGTATCAGGTCTCAAGCTTGTGGAAGCTGGAGTCCCTAGGGAGGACTTAGCTCTATTAGCAGTGCCATTGGTCCCAGTACAAATTATAATGCCCGTGGTGAGTACATTAACACATATTTAAAAATACTTCAATTATTTTTGAAGGTCAGAGGCTACATTAGAACCTTTTTTCATGACTTATGAATACAACTTGATAGTTGCTTAGATGTTTTTAATGCCGACTAGAGAAATTAGATTAGTTTAGAATGTCTTGTTTTGTTTAGTCCACCAGTAAAACTTGAGCTGCCATTGCATAAACTTAAGTGCTGTATTGATTTAAAATGTACTGGACTGATACTGTTATAAGGTTTTACATGAACTTTATGGTACCTAATGTTTACAAAACTTTGCTTTCTCCATTTATGACATCCTTCTTCTATCATTCGTGATATCCTACTGCCCTGTTCATTTAAAAAGGATTACCACTACATATTCAAAAACAATCAATAAAACAAAGTGCTCCACCGCGTATGTATGTCTGTTCGCGATAAACTCAAAAGCTACTGCACGTATTTTTATGTGTTTTTTACTAATACATAAAGTGGTTCTTGAGGAAGGTTTTCATATATAATTTGTTACATTTTTGTATACATTGGCTAAAGTATAACGATATTTATAAAAGACGTCTGAAAAACTTAAGCCGCTCATCTACTCAGAGCAACATAGGCTATATAAAATTTTCCGTATAGAAACCGTGTGAAGCCGGAGATGATATTTCATGGAAAAATTAAATTTGTAATTCATTCTATGTTCATCTATACTAATATTATAAAGCTGAACAGTTACTTTGTTTGTTGGATTGAACTCAGGAAGTTATTGATCCGATTTAAAAAATCTTTCATTGCTAAACAGCTCAGTTATCGAGGAAGGCCAATAGACTATAGCCTATTTTAGCGCGATACATATATCATTACGCTACGACCAAAAGGAGCCGGGTATCAAAAAATATGCCGCAAAAACGGGGCAAAAATGTTCCTTTTGAGAGCTTTATTGCGTGCGCTGCGTAAACGGTTATAGTATCACAAAAACAATGTATAAAAGAATTGTTCCCCTTTAAAATACCCGAAAAAAGCCCGCGACGGCATATTATGTATATCTTTTGAGGTTAACTCACTTTAACCATTTGTATGTAAACCAAAGTTAAAGCTTTATGGCGCTAACATCATGCTACGGGCGATAGGAGACGCAGATGAGGTTGTGGGGGTCAGTTAGACTCACAACACTGGAGCTCTTCAATAACTCCTAAACGAAAAGATCTGCTACTGAACTCTTTTGTTAACCTATTTACATGTATACAGATAATAGTTATTTTTCTTTAAAACAAATCCCATTATCATAACTAATAAACAGTAACGATTACCTATTGTGTTCTTACCACAATAGGAAAGACTACTCGGAATTAAATGATAAAAGGGGAGATGTATTTTGCAAGCTATTTGTAAACATATCATTCTACACGTTTCTTTAAACAACAATGATTTCATTGATTTTATCTTTGGTCAATAATATCATACATATTTTTATCTAAAATCGAGTCTTATCGGTATTAACATTTGTGCTTCAGTGTTCAGTTATAATGCGTTATATCTACGTATAAGATATATCTTAATTAATGAAAAAAAATGAGTATGTGTTGTATTCTAGTTATCAGAATTCGACCTTATTGCATTTTTTTTAGCTTTCTGCACTCCCCTTCTCTATAAACTTTAACTGTGCAATATTTCATACATATAGATTAAGTATGGTAATAGATACCTGTTTTCTAGCAGAAGTTTTATTTTCAAATAGTGCCCAAGTTTTAGATTTTTATTTTATTTGTTAAAATCAATTATGAGTCAAAAAAGGGAATGCTTCATTCATCTAAGTAACTGTCACTACACTAAGCTATTGACGAGATTCAGTCTCCAGTGACAAAAAATTCCCATTGCAGCAGATTTGTCTGCATGGAAAGCATAAAGATTAAAGCGTTAGCCATGCCACTCTCACCTAAATATTGTGGTTCGAACCCCATATGGAACAACACACACAGTATTGGTTGGAATGGAACAACACTGTGTGTGCGTTGTTCCATATGTGTATTATCCACAAATTGTTGTTCTGAGTAAGGGAGTTCTTTGTGTCCATTTCGTGTATAAGTATAAAGTCCCTCGTGACACAAATATATATGTATTCTTTATAAGGGAGTTATCTTTAAAAGAAAAAATACACACCATAGCAAACTATTTCAGATTTTAGCAAAGCATACAACGGGTCCGAGACCTCTATCGCTGTGGTTACGTGCTTTCCCGCTGCGCTTGTTGGTGGGTCCGCTCGCCGCTGCTCTCGTGGCCCTCACACCAACTCTCCTCGGTGATTCCGGACCCTCATACTTCTATCTATTCCTCTTACTGTGTCTTTACGTATTTCACCAGGTAAGTTCATTGAAATAAAATGTCACTGCTAGCAATTTCCTTCTCGAAAAGACTATACCGATAATAAATAAAAAAAAAAATTTCGGACATCTAACACACAACGCCATCTAGTCCCAAACTAAGCATAGCTTTCATTGTAGGTACATGAAAACTGTTTAAATACATATACACTTATTTTTGTAAATACAAACATATTATACATAGAAAACACCCAAATTCTGAAATAAATATTTGCAGATCATAAGAGAAGAGATAAAACTAAAAAAAATCGAATACTTGTGATGAAATCAATTCACTGAATAATCTAATAATAATATGTCAATGGTAACAAACATGCACGTGAAGCTAATAAAAGGGTGAAAAAATCTGAATACCCGTGCTAAATACAGTTTCGTACATGCTCCAAACAGCAAATACTTTATGTACTCTAACATATCATTAAATAATTAAAGTCTAAATTATTAAAACTTATTTTGAACTGCAATTTTATTAAAATAATATCTGCATTTTTTCTACTTTGTTCCTTCCAGACATGTCTCTACTGCATGTTCGTCGCTGTGATGGCGTTCTTTGCCAAAGTTTCTGATCCAACTGTCGGAGGCACGTACATGACGTTTTTGAACACTATGTCAAACCTTGGTACAAACTGGCCCAACACATTGGCGTTATGGGGCATAGACCACCTCATGTACAGGACTTGTACGGCGCCAGATTTAACTGACAACACCTGTTCATCGCCTTCAGAAGTAGATGTAAGTATTTTTTTTAAATAACTTTAATGTGTTGGCTCAACAGATTGTAGTTTCATTACACAGCCTGTGTGTTTAACGCCATTCTTGGAAGTAGAGTTATATGGTAACGAAAATAACATAAATTAAATATGTGGAACACCGCTAACACCAGCACCAACAGGTCAAGGTTACTTCATCATGGTAATGCCACTACAGTGGGTACAACAAATTTCAAATCAATCAGATCTATTCACCAACTAATAGCAACAGAATGTCGATCACGCCAATCAAAAATAAAAGTTACAGGATTGGTCAATCAGTTTAGGAGCCATGATATCATAAATGAATGACATTTTTATACCGCGCAACTAGAATCACTAACGTATGTAAACTTTCGAAAGTGCCTATTGGAAGGTTTTTTTTTGTTTTGACACATAAAAATAACACTTCTTTATCGTTTTGTATTAGAGGTTAATAAAACACTAAATCATGTTCCAGTTTTCAGTTCCATTGTATTTTGCTTACAGTTATGCACATCAAACGAAGGTCGCTGTAATGTAGTCGTCGATGGTTTCTACATAGAAACAGCGATCTGTCTTGTCGTTGGATTTCTCTGGTTGCAGTGGGGTAGACCGACTATTAACAGACTCCAACGACTACCAGCTTCAGCGTGGCAAATTAGTCTCTACAACAGATAAGACTGAATCTCTTAAAATTATTCCCTAATATGTATATAGTGTAAAGATATTCAAGGAACTACATCTTCTAAACTGTTTTTGACATTTCATTTAGTTTCTAACAAGTATTAACATGTGGCAATTTCCAAATATAGCACATTAAAAACATATTACAGCGCCATCTACCGAAGACAAACTGAATTAATGAAAAACTCCTTATACTGTATCGCGATATAGAAATTCTTAAGCCGATTAGCCTATGAAAACTTCCAACATCATCATTTGGGCCGTAGGTAGCCAGGCATTGTCACCTTGCCTAGTCGTAGGATCCTTCCTCCCTTGTGTTTGAGCGAAATTACGCTCATTGCTCCATGGCTTTTTAAACATTTCCCACCAAGAACGAACTTCTTAGTGCAAATCGTTTATAACTTACAAATATTGATAGCTGCGTCGGGTCCAAGTACAGAGAGGTTTCTATATACTTAGCTATACCACAATCTTGTTGCATAACCCATGGAGTCGTAAGTGGCGCACACATAGAAAGTTGTAAACATTTACAGGTTTTTACGCACACGCATAGCACATTTTTAAGAGTAAAACACACTTTAGTTCTCATTAAATTTAATATATGTTTAAGCAAGCATTAGAAACGCAAAGCCATAATTATATTGATTTTCCAGGTGATTGATTTTAGCCGTAACAAATTTTTATTTAAATCAATATTACTAATGACATTTTTTTTTATTTTGACTTCTGTCCTTATTTAAGTGTTAGAAGATCGTTTCCTTGTTAAACGTGTAAGGTACTCTTTAGTGAAAACCGAGTCTCGTTTAACGAGTCAACTCTACGTATATTATATGAGTATAATAAAAAGTTTTGTATTATATATTATTTTATTATAATCAAAATTGGTATTAAAACGATTTGTTTGAATGAAACTTTATTTTTGTGTGTACTTTTTTTATTGTATACGAGGCAAACGAGCAGACGTATCGCCTGATGGTAAGCGATTACCACCGCCCCTGGACACCCGCAACACCAGAGGCGTCACAAGTGCGTTGCCGGCCTTTTAAGAAGGAGTACACTCTTTTCTTGAAGGTCGTATTGATCCAGGAATACCGCAGGCGACAATTCATTCCACAGTTTTGTTGTGCGAGGCAGAAAGTTCCTTGAAAAGCGCACAGTTGTGAACTGCCAACCATCAAGATGATGGGGATGAAATTTCTGTCGCGAAGGACGTTGTCGGAAAGAGGCGGCAGGAATCAGCCTAAACAATTCCTCAGAGCACTCCCCATGGTAAATGCGGTAGAAGATGCACAGTGAAGCCACATCTCTACGCAGCGCCCATGGGTCTAGCCGAATTGAAACTTCTTGGGAATCGACGATTCGAGTCGCTCTCCGTTGAATGCGGTCCAAAGGGAGGAGCTGGTATTGGGGTGCCCCCGCCCAAAGATGGGGACAGTATTTCATGTGAGGCCGCACCTGTGCCTTATAAAGCAAAAGTTGGTGGGCTGGAGTGAAATAATGTCTCGATCTGTTGAGCACACCGAGCTTTTTCGAGGCCAATTTGGTCTTACCCTCCAAATTATCACTAAACTGGACTTCGCTTGATATGTCAATACCAAGTATTCCAATATTGGCTGAGGCAGATAGGGAAGTATCTTCAAAACGAGGACATATGACCCACGGCAGTTTTTTAGCAGTGAACGCGCAAACTTGTGTCTTTGTAGGGTTAAATTGGACTAAATTAAGTCTACCCCAGTCTGAGGTCTTATTCAGGGAGGTCTCAACTTCAGACGCAAATTTGTTTCGACTCTCAATGACGTTTTCCCGAGAAATATTGGCGCGGCTGGTGTGAAGAGCATCGCCGGTGCTGTCATCCGCATAACAATGAACGCCGCTAATTTGCAGCATGTCATTGATATGGAGGAGGAACAAAGTAGGCGATAGCACACAGCCTAGACTCCATACCTGTGAATGCCGGTGTCCCGCGGGACGGTTGCGATATGGACAGATATGGAGTCAAGAGCATTTACCGTCGACTACGACCTTTATGCTTCTATCTGCTAGAAAACTGATGACCCAATCGCATAATTTCTCGGGTAGCCGATAAGAAGGGAGCTTCGAAAGAAGAGCTCTGTGCCAGACCCAATCGAAGGCCTTCGCGATGTCGAAACTAGCTACTTACTTGTACTTACTTGTTAATGTTTTAACAGGCATAACATTTGGTTAATTCACAGTTTAAATTTTCCCCATGGAAAGAATATGTTTAGATCTCTATTGGTAGAACTCTAACGTAATATAAGTAGCGGTTCAAAAAGAGTGCAACACTGTAATCATTCACATCACTGCATGTACGCACTTGTGTGTCGTTTGTCGGTAAAAATAATAATTAAATAGGAACACATTAGTCATTCCAAGTTCTATTATACATTACACTCGCTAGGGCAGAATATATTATTATATAAAGTATGTGCATATAAATTAGTACCCGAAACAAAGTATGTACCATACTTACTACCGAAAATACATTTTTATGAGCCCGTTGTGTTCTATTGCTGGGCAAAGGCAAAAGAATTTTTTTATCGCAAATTATCTGCCAAAGAATGGTAAAGCACTAGTGTGTCGTTCTTCACAGTTTGAAAAATCTCTCTGTTTGTGTTTAATAGTGATAGGGATCGTTGTTTTTCCCATATGCGAAGAATTTTACCATAGGCCATGTAATATTCCATTGCCACTAAATTAGATTGGAAAAACATATAACTTTGGAATGTTATTTCAATATAACTTATCTATTAACTTTAAATTTTGTTTATTAAATAATAACAGTTACATCAAAAGGCCAAATTACGATCATTAGCTGCTCTCGTTAAGGACTCGGGTTTTGTCCGTCTATTAATTTTGAAACTTATGGGTAATCATAGACGAAGATATTTTTTATCTGTATTAGTAGAAATAACACGAAAAATAATTACAGCATCAATAAACTGGATGGTTACCTATTTATCATAGTTTAACTTGTTATCCTTAAAGTTCCAAATTTAAAACTTTCTATTTTGAATTGTCTAATGCATGCAGACCCCAAAAATGTAAGATAAGGTCACAGTGTATCTATATTCGTTTTTACTGACAAATATTCCATTACATCTTCAGAGAAATTAAAGTGTTGAGTAGCAGTGGGTCAACATAATATACTTACCTCTAATTACTACTACAACTACATTACACTCATAAATCATTTATTTGTTTTAAAGTAAACTTTCTATAGTTTGATTGTCTGTCTGTAGTCAGTTGTCCCTAGAATTCTTTGATGTGTGTAGGTACTCACTACTTGATTTCTCTGAAGTGGTGTATTAAGTTTCATAAGTTATTAGATAAAATTAATCGTTACAATGAAATAGTGAAATTAACAAGGTTGTTATACAAATATTTATTTTATTTATGTTACGTCTTATTTAAAATATTATTTATCATGAAATTATTGTTTTCGCATACGGTTATTATTTAAGTAGTAAATTATAGCGTTAAACGTCCATATCTGAGGAACATTGTTTGTCAATTTACATATAAGTTCTTATGATGTCTCTCATTTCGATAAATTATATCGATTTCTTATCTTTTAAAAGTATAATTTAATTAGATTCCTTTAGAATAATATTGTGTTAAGGTCTTTCTTAGACTGCGGTGGTAGCTTAGCGGTTATAATAGCGGAGATCACGGGTTCATAGAAGTATTAAATATGTTTAAATCGCTCTGTTTTCCTCTTGGCCTAACCACCGCATCACCGTGATGGTCGAGGGGACCGTCTCACATTGTTATTCTCTTTTTAATTTCGCTAGTCTTATGTTTTTATTGGGTTTATATGGGTTGATTCCAATGGTAGCAGTATATAACTAGAGTATGCAGTTCTGGACGGATTAAGCATACCTACAATCTATATTTTTTATAGCCTAGCTATATGTTATCAATCACATAATAAAGGTTTTGTTATATAACTGTCCTGGAGAACTAAGTACCATTCTAAAATTCCTTTAGTTGTACAAAATTATGTGATTGTTAAATATTAATAAAAATGTTATACTCTCTGAGTGAGCGTGAAATACAGGGAAGAAAAAATCAAAATATTTGTATTGTTATAATTTCTTTATGTACACATCAACACTTAAAATAAATATTTATAACAATAATGTATTCATTTATAAATTTTGCGCAATTGTATACACAGTAAATTTATGTGCGACGCATTGTGCTATGATATTCTTTTATCATTATCTTTAAATTATTTAAAAATATAACATAACCAAGGCTACAAGAATAATTATAATTAAAATAGTATTTTCAAGATGACTGATTGAACAAACTATGTCTGAATGTATATATTTTACATCGCTCAAAATATCTCAAATTAAAAAAAAATACCTGCTTGTCTATTCCAAAATATTCCTTCCAATAATATATCAGTAGCCTCAACATAGTATTACATTCCAAATAATTAATAACGCGTAAATCCAATTGAATAAAAAGCAATGTTGAATTGTCGGAATATTTTGTTGCTTATACAAAGTTAATTGACCCTGTTTAACTTGACAACAATGGCACCAAAGTGAATTTTGATTGACAATAAAATATTTTTACTGTAATTTTTGTTTTATATATGCGTTTGACTCGATTTTATGAGTTCTCCCACTCAATTTTATTCATTATGGAAGCCACGATTGACATCAATGGTCGTTGTTTTTTCTATATAATTTAATGATAAGAATTGGAAATTAAATTAAAATATACGCATTCACATTTCTCATCTGTTAAAGATTTCACGTGAGTATTTCAGGTATGTCCAAATAAAGTCTATTCGCGGTAAGAATGTAGTGACGCATCGATTAAGCCCCGTCCCCTGACCAATCAGAATCCAAGAAATTATCGTTCCGTACAAAACTTGGAACGTGATTGGTTATAGTGAGGGGTTTTATTAACGAGTCTACTATGATCCGACGACGAAGCTACATATCGTAATGGTGCCAAGTAAGTACTTACAAGCTTTTCTTTAATAAAGATGATTAATATTTATTGTAAACGCATAGAGTTATGTCATGAATTATTCATCACATTAATGTCAACTTTTTCCAACCGTGTGACAATAATTTCATAAATAACATACACTGTTTTATATAATAATTATCATAGATCAATATCCTCCTGCCTACGGCTATTTTACTAACGGTTCAACAATAAACATAGAAAGCTATTTTAAATCTCCTAAGTACAAATTATTTGTAAAACATTTATTCTTGTTTTTATTGAATAACCTTCTATTTGAGATCTGAAGATATATTTTTACTATTGATTATATCACACTATCATGTATGTCAAACAACTATAAATCTTTAGTACAGTTTCTTTATATTGTGATTATATTATAATAATATTTCAAAGCACGCAAATAATAGTGCACCTAACAAACTGCATCTTAAATCATTAGAATCTAATTTATGTAATATTTTTTTTAACATTTATTAAGCCTAACTTTAAAGCATAACAAGATATGGCAATTAAATTAATACGTACTCAGTTTCCATAATCGCGCCAGATTGTAGCTTAATTTAATTATCGTTTAGGTAGTTTGAAATAATATTTAAAAGCTAGAAGCGGTAGGGCAATATGTAAGTCATCAAAAAAGTTTTTGCAACCTCACCTCTAGTTAATCTTATTAATAAATAAATAAAGTATTTAAGACTATTGAACACACATAGGAGTGCTGCTCTTATGAATGGGTGGTTTGATACAATGAAATGAATCCCATATATTGTGTAGGGCGGCGATGAAAAATTACTTATTCCTGTAAGAATGCTAAAACAAAATTTTAAGGGACCAAGGCCTTGTTTTGAAATTAACTGGTTACTCGTCAATTGTATAATCTGAGAAATTAAAATTTTAAATGCATAGGAATACGTACATGGGCTCTGAATCACGGGTCGCGTCTAGACAGTTCGTCGTCGCTAATGATAGGTTTACGGTCATCCCCTTTACCGCCCCGCGCAAAACGTCCCACTCTACGAGCGATGGCGCTGGTCTTTTCCACTGCTCCCCAACCACCGCTGTGATGACCACCACCGCTTGCGGATCTAGACAAAAGGCCGGTCACACCCTCGCCTAATTTGCTGTGATGGATACCATATAAAAAGTAGAGGAGTAGTCCTGAAATGTAACACAACCTATATTATTCAAGACTCTTTTATTAAACAAACGTTTTATTGGGGAAGAAACTATTCCTACTTTTTTTATGATATAGGTGGCAAATGAGCAGACGTATCGCCTGATAGTAAGCGATTACCGCCGCCATGGACACCCGCAACACCAGAGGCGTCACAAGTGCGTTGCCAGCCTTTTAAGAAGGAGTACGCTCTTTTCTTTAAGGGTTAAAGGTCGTATTGGTCCGGGAATGCCGCAGGCGACAGTTCATGTCACAGTTTTGTTGTGCGAGGCAGAAAGTTCCAAATTTATTTATTCCCTTTAATTAGTTTGTTTTCGTTATAAACACAGTAATTGTGAATTCTTAGATCTCTGAAGAAGGAAATTGCCCATTTCGTGAAGCACCGCAAACGAATTAATAAAAATAACACTATTTTTACCATCTTGTGACGAAATTATGTAATGTGTACCATAAATACAGTACCTAGGTGTGATAATAATTGTTATCTGTATAAATAGTATAAATATATATATATAGTATAAATAGTTGTCAAGGTAATTTTAGCGAAGTATCTAAAATGTAAAGAGCAGTATTCTAACCAATTATTTTACTGCTGCTTAATGGTAATGACTTCGCACATGAAGCACCTCTTTCAAAATTATCTTGTTAATTGTGATTATTAATATTAACGGAGTAACAAAGTATGAGGGCTGCTAATAAGTTTTGAAAGTTTGCAGAATATTTCATTTGACGAATTAAAATTTGCTTAATTTTAAACGTGTAAGGCGATAAATTGTTTACCAACCGAAGGTCATCCAAATAGCGAACCGGGCCCAAGTAAGCGCATTGAGATTGATCATTAGTTCCACGTTGAGGATAACACTTGCAGCAGGAAGCAACGGCACCCACGGTACTCGGAATGGTAGGCGCGCTGGGCTTTGCTGATGTGCCCAGATGACGAACAAACCTGGAATCACACAACCTCGTCTGTTAGCCATAACAACATTGTTCTGTAGGGTGCTCCCAAAATAGAAATAAATTCCTTTACGTTTTTTTCCTTTTCCTTTTGTCTATCCAAGAAGAATATTCAGAAGTGCTTTGTAATTGATAATATAATCTAAGAAAATAGGTAAACAACTAGTTCTACAAGTGCTAGCAGAGTTTTAAATTCATGTCATTTACGCAGAAGAAATTTACTTCCTTAGATTTTACCATACAGAAATGGTAATAAACTTCATTCTTTAAGATTCCATCCTTACGCGCTACATTTTTCCTTCAAATTCCTGTCTACTACGCTCAAGGTATCGAGTGTCAGTGGCGAGTGAGTTAAAGACATTTATATATATTACAGCCGCTTATATATGCTCTCAAGTAATTTATTCTTGTGTATTAGTTTTTATCATGGTTTTGTGTTAAGTGAATTTTATCATAATTCTCAATGAGTATTAAAATCTAAATTGGAACGAGACTTAAAACGAGAATTTATGATATAGTTCTGAGGAAAATAATTAATTAAAAAGTTTTTCCTTTCCCGAAAAACAACGAACGCTTAAAATACGATTTAAAGTACTGTATAAAATAACTTACAAGCAACGATGACGAAAGTGAGGGTAA
The DNA here is from genome assembly GCA_003709505.1 of Hyphantria cunea. Classification (NCBI taxonomy): domain Eukaryota; kingdom Metazoa; phylum Arthropoda; class Insecta; order Lepidoptera; family Erebidae; genus Hyphantria; species Hyphantria cunea. The sequence goes on along the minus strand of PKRV01001356.1, from coordinate 985,629 downwards.
AATCTGGCAGAAGTGCCCATAGTCCAGCTGGTTCAGCTAGGAAGTGGTTGTGTGCGCACAATGCTGCGGCGGCAATAGTAAACGTGTAAACGCAACTGGTAACCGCGGCTCCGGGAGCTCGGCCACCTGCCAAGGGCTCTAACCAAGCGTATTGAGGTCGCAGGCGACCCACTGTCAGTGCCTCAAACATCTGAAACCGCAAAAACAAAATTAAATATTAAGGTAAAAAAAAGTATACTTAAAAATGGCATTAACGTTTTTATGTATTCCTAAGATTTCGTGTAGAAACTATAAGGGTATAAAAGTTTTAATAATTAAATTAGTACGTATTATGTTTTCGTGGGTTGTAGGAATGTTCTAGAAGTCTAGAAAAGCAAACAGAAAAAACCTATGTTCCTTATGTTAGTCTCACAAACATTCAATTTTGATTAGGCAATTTCGCCTCACCAATTTTTTTCCCTGACCAATGGGGAACAAAAATAAAAAATATATAGAGACAGAACAAAAAAATACACAATACGTTTTTGCTTTGGCTTGTGAGTTCTATATACTTATATACCTACTTTTAAAAACTATACTTTAAAAAATACTGTTATACTATAAAAAAATATACTACTACTTATAAAAAAATATTGTTATATTTTAAAATATAATAAGGATAATCACCTCAGACGAAGATGAACCTCCATCAGTTCCGGGAGTGCCGGTTGCAGAACTGTCTTCTCGATCACATGGCGAGTCCAATTGGGGAGTGCCAAAAGCCTTATCGTCTATCGCTGGTACAGGGCGGTAACGTAAAATGATGACGGCTGCACTCACTATTGTATAGGCAAGAAGTGTTCCTATTGACATGAACTCCACTAACTTCTCCAAATCAAAGAAAAGAGCTATCAAAGCGGACGAGAAGCCTGATATTATCAAATTAGCAATAGGTATCTGAGATTTGTTGTTGATATCACTGAGGAAACCGAATAGAAGACCATCCGCAGACATAGCATAGAGACAACGAGGTAAGGAAAATAGGGAGCCTAGTAAGGTAGTAGTCATTCCACATACAGCTCCTACGGCAACTGCATACTTGGCCCAATCAGCATGTACCTCACCAAGAGCAGCTGGTAGAGCAGCATCAGGATTGATGTTCTTGTAAGAAACCATTAAAGTCAGGGCCAAAGCAACAAGAATGTATCCAGAACCAACTATTGCCATCGAAAGGATGGTAGCAATAGGAATTGAGCGAGATGGATCTTTAGCTTCCTCGCTGGATGCAGATATACTATCGAAACCCACAAATGCATAAAAACAAGTGGCTGCTCCAGCTAATACTCCACTAACACCAAAAGGCATAAATCCGCCGTTCTTTGCCGACCAGTTTGTAGGATCGGCATAATAGAATCCCAAGAATATGACAAGAGTAATTACCAACAGGTTAAGAATCGTAAGGCCGTTGTTTATGTAAGCTGATGTTTTAACACCAACCGCTAGAATTAAAGACGCTACAATACATATAAGAAATGCAAGTACGTCTGGATATCTGCTCAAAAGGGATTCATGCATTTCCCCCGTGATGGAAATTGTAGCATTACTTATTGCATTGTCTAGCATTGCGTTCAAATACCCGGACCAGGCTCTAGCCACAGATGCCGCTCCTGGAATACACGAAACATTTGTTTAATGTTTTCGATAAAATGACTGGAGTATTTTTTTATGAAGTTAGAGCTTACCTATCATATATTCCAGTACAATGTTCCAACCTATAATGAAAGCCCAAAATTCTCCAATACTGACGTAGGTGTATGCATAAGCACTCCCTGCTCTAGGAATCCTTGTTCCAAATTCTGCATAACACAGCGCAGCTAATGTTGATGTTATGCCAGCCAGTAAGAAACTGAGGGCCGTTGCTGGACCTGCCATATTTTTTGCGACAGTTCCCGTCAGTACATAAATTCCTGCTCCGACCATGTGGCCCACACCTAAAAGTTAAGAAAAGAATTGAGCAACCAGAAATAGGCATTATTACAGATAGTATGTTTTCATTATTATATCAAAAATCTGGAAACTAATATGTAATCGTTCTCTTAAAGTAATTATTAACAAACATTTAGCTTTTCCCTCTACTTTGCTCACGTTAAAATACTTTTCTTAAGATGACCAATGTAAATCTTATGCATTTAATAACCTTTTCTGCGATATTGCCTACTGCGGTAGAAGGAAGGTTATATTTTGCGAGCATAGGTAAGTACGTTTGTACGTAAGTATATTCCCATAACACGCACTGTAGTCTAAAAGTTTGATAGATTTGAGTTCGGAATGTTTCTTTAGATTAATAATTGTGAAAGTGGCAATAATTAGATTTACGAAAATAATAACAATTAGAATAGCATGGTTTTGGAGAGGTATATTTTGAAGCAGAAAATCCCGTTTCTATTTTTCAGTACTTGGCTTGCTACCTAGACTAATAATTGATTACGAATTTTATTTTTAACGCCTTTTTAGTAAGTTCTTATATAAATTATGTAGATGGCCTGTTTTATTTATATTACTCGATACCAACTAACTGGATACCTAGCAAAAATACGTTTTGGGTTCATAGATCGAACAACAGAGACAAATTGCAATGAAGATAAGAATGACTGATTTCCAATTTAATCTCATCGTCGCACTCAAGCAACACAGATCTTGATTACATCAAATATATCTTTCTAAAAGTATCTTAACTTATCATGACTAAGATGAAATTGACAGAACGAACTATTTATTTTTACAAGCTCGACTTCCTAGAAAACATCGAGTTTTTAAATGTAACATTTTCCTGTTGGTAGTCTCATAAAATTTACTAATACAGATGCTGTATCCCTAAAAGCTAAATGCAAAACTTATCATATGTTTGTAGGTATACTTCCTTTCTGAATACAACTTTTAGTTAAACCTATATGAAGATAAACAATCTCAGATGGATTAAATTAATTAAACTAATTAAGAGATTCATGTATCTCGTCAGTTTCATCAGAAAGACTTGATTATCGGTAAAATACACCTGTATTAAATTTTCATAAGTAACTTTGGACCTATGTCGTGTAGCAGTACCATTAGCAATATAGCAGTTGCCAGTAACCTTTGCAATTTCCGATTCTTATCGATGTTCAAAACTGAACATTTTACATATAATAGGTACTATATTACCTTTGAATTTACCGTACCTACACTACCACAAATGGATGGTTTTCGGAAAACGAATTTTTTAATTTATAAAACCTTTTTTATTTGTCAAACCTGATGTTTTTTTTGGAATACAGCACTATTCAAATTAATTCAGACAGAACAAAAACCAACAAGTTGAAAGACTAAATCCTCATATTTTTAGCTTCTCATAAGAATGTGACTGTTACATATTCATATGTAAATTTTATTGCATTAAGGACACTACGCCAGAGAAAGAGGAGCAAGTTGTAGTTTCATTTTCTGTCCAACTTGGAATAATTAATTAAATACTTAACTAGCTGGTTTTTATTATTAGGATGCCCTTGTATTGTAAAATGATTAGACTTTCTAGTTCGAGTATAAAAATGTAATAAAAAAATTTAAAAGCCATTTTCCAAAAAAATTAAACTTTTACGCTAATTATATATAATATCATAAAAATGAAATTTATAATACAAAATTCAATAACCGAATTATTGATTTTTGTATTATAAATTTCATTTTTATGCATGTTTGATGTTAGATTGCTGGTTTGACTTACAGAAGAGAATTTAAGTTCAGCCTAAATTTAGGAATAGGTTTATACTTTACGAAATGAGAATTGATACCTGTGGCACTCGGACCTTTCGCATACGTAATACCTAAAAACTTAATTACCCTTCAATCAACAACCCATAATGTCCCACTGCTGGGCTCGGGTGTCCTCTCAGGAGAGGGTTAAGGCCATACGTCCCCACGCTGGCCAAGTGCGGGTTGGGGACTGTTAGGGACCCTTAGTAATTTTCTATTTCATTTATTTATTTACCGTTCCTATTTCATGTAGGTATTAAGTCCGTATTTTATTAAAACTTAAGGATATAAGGATATCTTGGACAAAATAAAGTCAACCCGAACCACTTTTATGGGCTATTAAGGCTAATGGTGGATATTTAATCCTAACTTTGCCCGTGAAGTCATAAATGGGCTTTTGGGGTAATGAGCTTTTCCTGCAATTTTTAGAGTTTCTTACCCAGTAATGTTATATCCAAGGTTGTGAGACATCGGTTGAGTGGTGTGTCCATTGCATCGCCATACAAGGGCTTACGACGATTCACTTTGTGGCAGAAACCAGAGAGCACATGCCCCAGGATTTTATGTCTTGCGCCTGGCATTGTGACTTCTTTATGAAATAAAAAAAAAATTTGTTAATGAAACAGAAGAAAGAACAGCACTTTGTCTATTTTTCACAAGTTATAATCACTTTTACGTTGCTAGCTCTTTACGAGACCCGACACTTTAAGGATCATAATTAGGTCACAACTTGAAACTATTTTTAAAAGCACTTTTATTGACTGCGATAAATCTAAACGCACAGACTTAGAGGATCACTTGAGAATCATTTTCTCAGTCTAACCTGTAGCAAATAATACTTTCTTAAAGTTTCATAAGCTATGATCTGTTTATATTTAATGAGGGATTTTACGAGAAAGTAACGGATAGCTAACAGTACCTTTTGGTTGTTCGAAGCCAGCTGACGATATTTTCATTAACTGAGCCCTGGTTTAGACTGGAGATAATACCGGCGCGCGCAACTAATCGATTTTATTGTAGGTACAACTTTATTTATGTTTTGTACGGGAAATCCTAGTGGGGGGATTTTGGATAATGAGATATAGTTACGTATTACATATGTAAACGTTGCAACCAAGAGTTGTAAATGGAATTAAGTACACAGTTATATGAATTACTCGTTAGAAATCCAAATAGCTTTTTTAAATTAAAGTATATCATTTTTAAGTCATAAAAGGTAACTGCTAGGTTGACTGTATCACTGAGCAGGTAATCATCGGCCTATAGCGGTCCACTACTGGACGTAACTCCTTTAAAAGGAGGTTTAGTTGTTGTGCATTTATTACCCGATACCCGATAGAACCCGTGATGCCTATTGGTTAATTAAAAGTTTTCTGTTGTGTGTGTGCCTTAGGTTGTAATACTTCCCACATGGTACCTATATGTACAGACAAGGAATCCTATGGACAAAGACATAAGGAAAATGAAACGCAAAGATAAACTAATACACATCAAACAATAATATACAGCATGACGAATGTTTATAGTGTCTTTAAGAACACGTTATTCAAATTCATTCTATGGGATGGTCTCGCCAATGTAGAGAATTATTTTGGTCGTTTATGCAATAACTTCCAATTGTTTTCAGATGTTTAACATCATGCAAAAGATATCTTATCATTATCAATTTACGTATTATTGTCACCATTTTTTGAAGTGAAACTTCTTTACGCGCATGAGGGTAAATTTGTTACAAATGTAACGTCACGCAAGTATGCAACGGAAGTGTCGAAAAAGAGAGAGAGAGCGATCGAGACCGATTGAGAGAGAGTAAGACAGGGCGAACGTATCATGAAGCAACTAGCGATGGAGTGAGAGTAGGGAGCAAGCAAGTGAGAAAGATCGAGAGAAAAAGTGAGATAGAGTGATTGTCGTATCACGCACAGTGCCATGGAGCGAGAGGTGGGAGAGAGCTAAGAAGTTTCACTTCTGACATGTGTACTTTGTACGCACGCACTTTTTTATTTATTTCTTTGTCCTTGAACATTTTCATGATGGAGAACCTCTGCTTCTTCAAAATAACTAAATTAGCTGGTGGGTCTTCTAAACAAATGTCAAATGACAGTTGAGTGTACCTACCTACCCATGCTCTTTTCTTAAAGGTAATTTCAGAATACCACTAGCAAAGTGGCGACCATCTGTTCTACGAATTATTTGTGTGCAAAAAGTTTCTTAAAAGCCCATAATTGCTTAAAGTCCAAAATCAATCAATCAATCGACAACCCATAATGTCCCACTGCACTTTTTAGCCGCCCAAAGGCCTCCAACTAAGCTTCACGACTGTCCTATGATAACGACCGGGCCCAACTGCTTAACGTGACCTCCGAATCATGCAGACGCTCATGACAACATGCCACCAGCGGTCACCCATCTACGTACTGACCGCGCCGTCATTGCTTACCATCGGTGATTGTTTCTAATCACCGAGTGCAACTAGGCTATGAGCGCCTAATGAACGAGCTTATAGTCCAAGTAGGTAATAAACATAAACAAAAACCACCAGTTTTTGTGCAAAATGTGCAACGTTCCTTCGCAAGATCACCGGCGTTCTCCTTAAGCATTTGTACTATAATATAATAACAGCTAATAGATTACTGTAAAAGATGCTAATGAGCAAGTGTGAACATAAATAAAACATTTTTTTTTCAATTATACGTTCCTAATTTAAAAAATAAACACTGTGCCAATAAATCTTTTGTGCAACGGAGTATAAACAAGGATCGTGAAAATAGGTCAACTGTAAAACGCTAACGAGTTAACTAACTAGACTGCTAGTTAGCAATTTAAAAAAAGTTTATTTAAAACAAATCGCTTTTCTACAGCTTTATTAGTGTTATATATTTTTTATTATTTTTACTTATTATATGTAAAGGTAAAACTCAAGCTTCAAGCTGCAATAATCTTCTGACCTACACATGATAGGATGTTACAAATTGGTACAAACCTCCGCTTGTCTATTTAACATTATAGGCATAAGTATATAAACAAGTTAGAAAAAATCTTAAACATTCCTACGATGAATAGCATTAAAATAAAATAGATATATTAGGTACTTATAATTGGTAGGAATTACGATAAGTAACATTCTGTTACCTGTATCTCTTTTTGAAATCCCAATTTCTATCCTCACAAATGGCGCGATCCGTGAAAGGGAGGCATTGGTCACATCACGACCTCCCCCCCAAAATGTGATAAGATAGTACCTACCTACTGATACATATTGGCACTAATTGGCGTACAAAGTCAGCAATATATTTGCCGAAAGTGAATCGAACTGTTCCACTATTTTATTTACAACTCATCACACTGACCGTTTGCCCAACACGTACAGCACAATTAATGTCTATCTAAGGAATAATATACAAAATTTAAAAAATGTGCTCAAATTGGTAAGTAATAAGTCAATATCCGGGTACTGAGCAATCAGAGAGTTGAGCTAACTAACTGCCTGGTTCGTGGGAGCGTATTTTGCCGTACATGTCCGCACCTGCGGCGCGGTGAGGAGACGGCAAGATCGTAGCCGTGTATATTGGTTTGATATACACACAATATGCAACTAGAATGCAAAATGTAGCATGATACTACAAACATGGGTTAGTATATATATTAAAACGTTATTCTATAACCTTATTATTTTCGTTTATAAATAGGTATTCTGCTCCAAAAGAAATTATTTAAGTAATCTAGGTGAAACATACAGCACCTGCGTCCCATGTGCATACTATTCGATTGAAAACTTCTACCAGATAATCCTGGTAGATGGTAATACGTAATCCTGGTACAAAAGCAAACGCAAATGCAATAACGGATGCTCGAGGGAGTAATATACCTACCCAATTAATTTAAAAAAATGCTTCAACAAATGCACTGCCAGTGTCAAGGATAGGTACCTTATTACGGTTGAGAGTTGAAATAATCTACTGTCTTTGATTGGGATATTGTACACTTCAAATATAATAAGACCACTACTTAGCAAACTTTCGCGCCAAAGAACTTTAATCATTATTTTCACTAACGTTAGGGATTTTTAGGTCTCCACGTTTAGGATTGAAAATAGACTTTGATTACTTACATTGCGCTAAAGTACTATATTTAATTTATTTCTTACTGCTCCGAGTGTTGTGCGTTCTATCCCCACATGAGACAACGTATTGTGTGCAGGCAAACAAAAAGTGTAATTCATGTGATCAACCTGATCAGACTGAAAATTAACGATATCGTAGTGCCCTAAACAAGCACCTATTCAATATAGGTGCAACAGACAGACCTCTGTGCACGCCGTGCATGCAGGCAGAACACGTCCTCCCAGAATGTAGAAGTGTGACAGAACAACAGGCAGATATCCTCCAATCAACATTACTCACGGAAACATGTACCGGTATTGTGTTCCACAAATTGTGGTTCTTAATCTGGGTATTCCTAATAGGTTTCTATGTAAAGCCCTTCGCGACAGGTACAGGAATATTCCTATACAGGTATTGTTTTTTAAAAAATCTTCAGTCATTAAACCGCTGTAGTACCTACTTAATTGATGAAAAGCTTCGGTTGCGATCAATTTGCAATTTATTGATAAGAATTTGTTTTGTTGTGTATATGTATCTCCAGGAAAATATTAGTAATAAATTGACGGCAGTAGGTTAATAATGTTCTATATAATCCAAGTCTATACGGGCCTCAGTAGAGCAAATGAGCAAAAAACTATCATTTAAAATGATCAAATTGAGGCGAACACTGTCGGATCTTTAGCGTACGCCAAAAAGAATGAACGATATTACAAGTGATATTCTTATCGCAGAAACGATTGACTGAGACTACAAACGAAATTAAATGATAGTGGATGCTCCTTCGTGTAAATTGGGAAATAATATTAGTTTAATGTTCGTAAGTACAAAGTAATTAATACAAAGGAAAATCTGTCTAAATAACTGTAGGTACAGTATATCTTTACACAGTTAGTATAAAATGAAGTCAATTTTACTGTCCATTTAAATCTTTTAAAGTACTCTACGGATTTTAATATACCTTTCAGGAACGGTTACTTATTCAAGAGGAAGGTTTAGATTAAGTGTAATACAAGCATATTATAGTAGTGAGAATCCGAGAATTTGAAAGACCGAATAAATAGACATAAAAAAATGATACAATTAATCATCTAAATCGCTGCACACATTTGATCCCTATGTTTTCTGTGGTTATAATTATGAAATATATTCTTGTCTTAGGTAGTAAAATGATATCACAATACAAATTGCGGTGAAAACTCAGGTCAATACATATATTATTAGGGTCTAGTAATTTGTGTTACTGACACTGGTTTGGCCACTATAATCGATTTGAATTTTGATAACAAACAAAACATTTACATGCAAATTATTCAAAATTTTATCGCTAAATATTGGAATAAGGCAGTTCAAAAAGATATAAGGGTTTGTAGATGACCTGTCCTTTTTTTGTTAAAGGGGTCCACCCCTTTCCTATCCTCATGGATATGCTTGGCCCATTTGAGCGAAATAATCTTTTAGAATCTTACCCAACTAAATAAAACCGCCCCGGTGTTTCACTGCTTACCAATAGTCGGAGGAGCGAGAAACGCAATTGCATTACTTTGCCACCCCCGAACATTGACCCGTCTCACTGACGGGTCCCATTACCAGTTGCGACCGCCCTTGGTCGCAGTTCTCTAAAAGCACACACGGAACACTGCGCAGCCTCTCCGGTCTGTATCTGTTCATCTCGGGCATGTATTTGTACTACCTTGAGTTAATTTCTCTATATCCGTAACAGTAAATATGACCAGTTTTACAGACATTGACTTAGCACCGCAGTTTTACATAAAGGATAAAGTATGAAGTGATTCCAAAACCCCGCTTCACTAAAAAATAAAAAGAAATAAAAAATCAGGTTCTTGAAGTCCAAATTTTCTTGATTATAATTTATGTTTTATATTCATTACAGGCAGCTGGTTACGAAAGGTTTATGAAGTTATAGAATTATAAAATATACAGAGATAAAAGAACAACATATATACCTAAAAGAGCATACAGGTAAATTATATGATTTAAGTATCAGTCTTAAATAATAAAGTATTTTTATAGAAAATAAGATAGACACCGTCTTTGATTTTATTTATACGGCTTGGTTTCTATGATCCACGCCAAAGCGACCAATTAAAATTAAGTGCAGTGCCGTCATAGTCAATAATCTTCACAGATAATGAGTCGCTACTGTTGTCCTACTTCAAGCATAAATGCGTAAGTTATGACCAATGGCTGTTTGATATACGATTACGATTTACGACAACAATTGCACAGATCTGAACGAAATCAAGCACATAAAATAAATAAATAATTATTTATATATTATTACGTACATCTAACTCACAACGCCACGTCGTCCCAAACTACGCAGATCTTTTATTGTGTATTATGTATTTACGAATAAATATCGTACGTGTGTACTAATATGCATAGGGTATTCAACTGTAGGTATAAAATTAATGTCTATAAATCACTATTATTATCTTTTTCATTTGTTATTATATTCGTTTCTGTTAAGTACGCATGACTATGTTCTTACATTTCTCCACTATCCTCTGTTCACTCAGGGTTTGCTGGCAGAAAACTCAATGTTGTATTAAGCACGCCTTTTGTACATGACACTTCCTTGTATTTCTTTCATACTTGTATTTACAATTTAAAATTTTTAAACTGAAACTGATATGAATACAAAATTACCTTTTTTTGGAAATACACACATATTATATATAGAATAACACCTAGAACTTTAGTCCGGGGAGCGTACCCGAGATCTCAAGAAACGTGACATGGCATTTAGATGCCATTTCATATTCAATAGTGTCCATCAACATTTTCATGAGCGAAACTGATAAAACGAGTAAATATCTAATAAATTGTTGAACGAAATGATTGAATCAACACGATGCTCTACTCAACTCAATACGCCAGAATACGAGACTTAAAATCGTGGTGTGATTAATCAATGGCCCACAAACATTTAATTTTCTATCATAATAATATGTACCGAAATTATGGCTTTAATACATAGTATCGCCATAACGTAAAATTAACTTTCTTTAAAAATTTTGTTCAAAAAGTGTTTTTGAAAGAAATAATATTTTATTAAGTATTTACACAATTTTGACTGCCAAACATTTTATTTCTGGGTACAATTAGATAAAAATAGGTCACAACAATTCAACAACTGTGACAATGTAATAATTGATTATCTTAATACATTAATAAAGCCATTTAATAAGTAAATATATTTAAAAAATGTAGACATGTAATAATTTTGACGAATTCAATGGTCCCAGATTGTAAACATATTGGAAGAATACATAAAAATAGTTTCGAGTAATACAAGCTACCTATTAGGATAGTGACTAGACCTTTAACTTAGTTATTTAACATTGTATAATTTTAACAAGAAGTACGTATGTATACAATATAAAAATAATATTAATAGTCTTCCCATCGTAACTTAATTAAAGATAGTGCTTAAACCAGACCGTCCCATAGAAAAAGGTATACATTTAGATTCAATAAATACATTCAAAACACCTGTATTATTAGTTAAAATCGTACGTAATTATCATATTATATTTAAAACAGTTTAAACTCTGCAGCTATCTTGTTCAATAAGATATTTACTGCACAATTACAGAATCGCCATTCAATCAATGTCATTTAATACAAAAAGTCAGACAAGAAAGAATTTAGAACAATCCGTCACACGCTACAAATAAATAGATAGAACTACTGGCATTCTTTAATACACTAACGTTAAATCTTGTAATTTATATAAGTCTAGCTTTAAGTTGCATGCATGCTATAAAATTTTAAGGGGGCAAAATAAAATATGCTTAAATATAAATAAAATATATTTATTCAGTTACTAAACCTGTATAATGTAGATACAAGTATCATGAAAAACAGTAAACGAAATATTAATTTTGTAAAATAGATTAGTTAAGTACTCGACCTTTAATAAAGAAAAAAGTTTCTTTTGGAATTTAATATTAAAACAAGTTGGCAGTATATGTCCTCAGTAATTATGTTAATGTAAATAAATAAAAAATAAATTAATTTTCTGAAGTTGGCTCCGTTATCCAAAATTAACAGACAGCGATGTTTACCGCTTGACATGCCTTAGGCTTCATTTATACATTTTAGGTATAAAAACGTAATTAATTCGACACAGTCTAAAAGTCTTTCAAATACTACCTACCTGAACAATATTCGGTAAGTATATTTTTTGCCGAAACTTTACACGAGTGTGTACTAGTCCAAGAAGGTTTCAATATGCACATAACATTCTTTATTTTCAATAAGGAACATCGAAATTTCTACGCCAATGAACGACACCAATAATATTCTAATGATAGCATTCTCAAGATATAAGCGCAATGACAAATTTTAAAATTTAAATAACAAATTTATCGCGTTTAGTTTCACCTGTAGTTTATAATTAACATGCTTATATTCTAATGTCCTGTATGGGTTTATGCATCTAGTGTATTACTGAAGTAGAGTTATTTAAATACTACGAATGTAGTTAATGAATGAATGCATTTAAGCTAATATATACGAGATTGACATTAATTTACATTTTTAGTTGTAACATCTGTGCTACATGATCCACTACGTAATAACAGACACTCCTATTCGTCAACTAATACATAATATACTAGAGAGCTATTGCTAATATTATTGAATTTAATTTCCTTATTGACAAAAACAAATTAATGATTTGCAGGTACTAAATATTATTCCAACTAGATACTTCTATACATATATTAATAATAAAGACGTAAAATATTATACAAAAAATTCTGTGTGAACGGTACAAATAAAGTTAAAATTAAATTTATTGTTTTTTAACCAAAGCACATTTCTTATGATACTTTTATAAATTTTTGTGCGTGGGTCACGGGTTTTAAAATGTAACATTTTGAGCAGGTTCCATGTAAAGCTTTAAATTAATTACATTATTAAAAAAAATGTTTACAAAAATAAGTTTAAAATATGTTTAGATTAAAAATAGTAGAAAAGTAGAACTTCTCGCAAAATAGACTAGAGATCAGTAATTTAATTTCTAATTGTTTTAATCGACGAACTTTAAAGAAATGGAAATGAAGTTTGGAGACCAACAAATGAAGAAAATTGATAACGAAGGTATTCAAGACGACTTTATGATGATCTGAAGATTCAACATAGAGAAACGGAACTAGATAATCTAGTTAAAATTTGAATAGAATTTTTCAATAGAATATCAGTTATATCGTTATTCACATTTTTTTTATAATTTGGAAGAAAACCTGTCGCTGCCCGCGATAGGTCTCTCAAAATGGACGGAGGAAGATATTAAAGTGATAAAATTAATACTCTTAATATTTAGTTTATCAAAATTTTGAGTCTATTTTAAAAGAACATATAAAACGTTTTTATAGTAGGCATAGCAACTTTTGAAATACTCTTCAATTTTTTTTATTATATCATTAGGTTATGTAACGCACGACGTAAAACAAGCCGTTTATAAATGACGACCCATAATTGTAAAACTTATTAAACTATTAAAATCTTTTGGTTAAAAAATACCTTTTCGCTCCCGAATATGGTCGTAGTTTTGTTAGTCTAAAATTCCTGATAGCGTCGTAATAAATTGCAAAATCTCGTATTTGACCAGATAAGATTGAACTGATAGATAGATAGATAAGATTTAAAGGGAATTCCTTGCAGCGGTTATAAACGTTATTTTGTTCGAAGGTAATTCATATTTGCACAATTTACCTGTACCTGTAATGTTTTTATTAGTAGCGGAATACGCCTATTATAATGTAAGTAGGCCGTGACCTATCAAAATAAAAATAGACTAGTGTATATTTGATTTTTTTACCATTTTTACGTATAATATTGCATTATTACAGTTTCAAAAACATTATTACCGATATTGAGCAACAATAGGCACCTACTACACTTGCAATAATTACGAAACAAGATAATAGATTACAGTGGTACGTTTAGCAAAACGCATATTTAGTCTTACACTTGCCTTAAAAGCTCCGACTTAAAAAGAAAATTGTATCGACTAGTAAGCAAGGATACAAAAGTAATACATTGCACGTATCTAGCAAAAGGCTATGACATGCCGAGAAGACAGAGTTCATTTACGTAATTATTATTTAATACCATGTCAGTAAAATGATATGAGTCTAAAGTAATGTCAACCCATTTTCGATATCATTGATCCCTCGTAATTTAAAGTAAGCAATAATTTATTAGTTTTTTACTGTGTTGTTGTTTTAAAACGAATATTAATAGTTTAGAAATTTCCCGACTCAATTAAGTATTAGTTAGTAAATTTTTTAAAAACATAAGTAAAATACAATAAAGTTCTAACAGTGAGCACGTAGATCTAAATTCAGTTTTTTTTACTGATGGCCGCGAATTTCCACTAAAAGGGTAACGAGATTTTGTTGCCGTTCTCTACTTCTCTACACATAAAGTGGAAAAAGTAAATATTGTGTTTTTTTTTAACAAATAGTATTTATTTGCGTACTGTTGCTTTAGTTAGTTTCAACTAATCCCGTCGAATTTTTGAATATATCACATCACTATTATAAAGACAGAACAGACAGATTGTGTGCGTTTGTATTTTGTTCTTGTTCAAAGGGCTGGGGCTCATTTTGATAAAAAATTGGTATGGAGGTAAGAGTGTCATTTGGCTTTTAACAACATGGCTACTTTTTATCTCGCCAAAAATCTAGTGTGTCTAGTGAACAAGAAAATGACTTAAACTAAGTCAGTTTTAAAAAATGTATCGAACCTTTCGAATGGTATGGAAATGAAGCAACTGCAAAAAAAAATACCAACTGTTAGAACTTTACTACCAATGGGTAGCATAATGAGAAAATAATACTTTAAAATTACTTACAACTACTATTTCACTAATACTGAGAAATCGAAAAATTTAAGTTTGTTCATAGTCCGTTGTGTTGACAACAAATAATATTATTTCTCTATCATTCTATTATTCTTGTAAGTCTGAAATAAACATATTAATATGTTTCAAACGAGTTCATAGACTATAAAGAAATGTGCTAATGGGTAAGAATCTCTTATGAGACAATTGTAAATTAAAATATACAATATTTACATAGTTTATGACACCAAACTGCTTATATTAGTCCATTAATGATACATAGACAAATATCCACCTAATTACAAAAATATACACTTATCGTCAACATCATTTAAACCATTTTATCATATCAGAAGTAGTGTGAACAAGAACATTAAGCTTTAGGCTAACATCAAACTAAGCCCTACTATCATAATGGCAAACACCTTACCACTTTCTTATCTTGAAAGTAAATAAAATCAGACTTTACAAAAAAATTGAATGAGTACATTAGAATGCCACAATGTTAACATCACATTATATTATACTTACATGTTGGAACAACATAGTTGTTACGAATTGTACTTAATCAGTACCTACCTCTTTTGTGTTATTGGTATCCCATTAGAACCATAACTACTTACAGGACACTTTTTTTTTAATTTGAATAAATTCAACTTTTATAAAATATAAATACTACTTTGAATGATATTCCGACAACAATATGATCCATCCCTTAGCACCTTAACATTAGATATTACCACATTGTTATTTTACACAATCATATCACATTTAAATTGCACATGCATATAAAAGAAAATGAACATTAAAAAACAGAAGAGAAGATATCATTTTCAATCAATACACACATCCATTAATGATGTTCACAATCACAAGAGTGCACTTGTTGGAAAACTCTAGGTTTTCCATGTATGTAACACTATCCACCAGTTCCATTGAAATACTGTGCATGTTTCGTGTAGGGAGCTGCAATGTGATACGGTGGAGGCTGACCTCGACCGTAAACTGGTTCTGAAATGCTAGGACTGTGTCGGTGGTTAACCACACTAGGGTTAGGTGAAGCTGGTATGGCATCATATATATCATACATATTCTGAGTAGTTGGTGAATGCATGTGACTGTAGCTTCCATCGTCCGAGATCAATGGTGTATTTGCCATACGATAGGGGTTAGTTGTATTTGTATGGCCTGTTGGTGAGTATAGTTCTGGAGACTGTGTTGACACATAAGTAGGACTTGAAGCTGTCATGCCATAAATATTTGCATTTGGTGACTGCGTTGGATGCAGCGGTGGAGTATACTCATGACTATCTACAACAGGACCAGTATAGTTATTGTATGAGCTTAAATTTGGCATTGTTGTTGAGCTCACCACTTGACTAACAGTATGTACCCGTGAACTTGCCAAATCCCGATGCACATGCGGATGATAATTTAAAGCATCGTAATTTCTTTGACTGTAAATTTTTTCTTTGGCATGTGCACAATTTTCAGTCTCATATATATTATCATGATAGTTATGTTCCGAGACAGAATGGCATATGTGATCTTTTCTAGCATATATGGCATCGAAAGATGGTGCATTTTCCAACGTAGATCTATTATTATAAGTAGTATCACTAAAATGGGGTAATAATATAGTTTCATTATTTGGTTGCCTTTCTTGTGAACTTAAGCTTAATCTTTGTAATCTACTATGTGTATCAGCTAAGCCAGCTCGATAATTCATATCATTTGACATAGCATAATTTGTTCTCTCTTTGTTTGGTCCATACATATTTTGTTTAGAAGTAACACCCGTTCTGTCAATATCTTGTCTGGAACTGTAGATTTTGTCATTATGTTTTGTGTTATATTGTCTTTGAGCTAAGTGATAATCTCCACTGTCTGTTTTAAAACCAACAGTAGCAGTTGTATTTTCAGAGTACAAAGCGTGATCTACACTTTTGTATGTTTTGTCTTGTTCATATGTAAGATCCAAAGGTTTATCATAAGCATTTTCTGCAGGCAAGTTATCATAGACAGATATTTTCATCTGATCTTTATTTGTAGTTCCTGAATTAGCTTTTCCGGTACTGTCCACTTCTAATTTGTTGTCAGATGCAAATCTTTGCTGTAAAGTAGGTGTTATTTTAGCAGCCTTAATGTGTACTGCATTCTGCATAGGCGGGGAGACATCCTGAGCCCCATCTTTGTGAATATTTCTTGCATGCTTTGCTAGAGCTCTTAACTCCTTTGGATAAGGTGTCGGAGCTCTTCTCAACTGGCCTGGTTTTTCTGTTACCTTGGGTGTAGCTTTCAGGTCAACAAAACTGATATGGCGGGCAGACGGTTGGATTTCCACATTCTCTGGATTCTCATTTTCTTTCTTCATTTCAACAGGGGTTAAAGGCACTTGGGGGAAGAGGAAACAAGTGAGGACTTGTTCATATGTATGGGGGTCTACTTCAGAATGCATAGGCACTAAAGGTTTACTTTGGTTTTCAGAGAGCCAGAGAGCAACTAAATTATCACAATTCAACAAGGTTTGAGGGAGACAGCTTAAAGAATTTCTTACTAAATTTAGAACACGTAGATTCGTTAAATGGCCTACTTCTGGTGGGACCTTAGTCAACTTGTTTGCTCTCGCTGATAACACAGATAACTTAGTACAGCTCCCTATCTCAGGGGGTATTGACATCAACATATTATCATCAACATTGAGGTATTGTAATCTACGTAACAGTCCCATTGTAGATGGTAATTTGTCTAAAAAATTACACATGAGCATCAGTTCTTCCAGATTCGTCAAATGTCCTATACTCTCTGGTAAAGAATATAACCTATTATTATCCAATTTCAAAGTAGTCAAATTACTTAGCTGGCCAATACTATCTGGTAGCTGTGTCAAATTATTCAGGGACAGGGTCAAATCTGCCAGGCGAGCACAAAATCCAATTTCAGGTGCAATTTCTTCTATCATATTATTACTTGCTTCCAAATGTATTAAATGTTCTAAAGGTTTTATAACAGATGTGATACATGTCAAACTATTACTGTCTATCCATAATTCTTTTAATTTTACAAATTTTCCAATGACTTCAGGAAACTGTTGGAAATCATTTTGTCCTATGTCTAATCTCTGCAGTTCTGTTGATCGTGACAGTGATTTTGGTAATATCATCAAATAGTTGTCCCTCAATTCAAGTATCTTTAAATTAGCCAGCCTTCCAAAGTTTCCTGGCAAATATTCTAGGTATGTATCATTAAGATACAGCTCTTGAAGAGCAGTAAGATTTGTAATAGCATCTGGCAGTTTTTCTAATGGATTCACACTAAGATCTAAAAATGCCAGGTATTTTAATGCTTTCATAGTTTCTGGTATACATGTCAGAGTGTTTCTACTTATATTTAAGTGCTGGAGGTTTACTAAAGAGGAAATTGCTGGTGGCAATGTAGAAACCTCGTTATCACTGAGATCCAAATATTTTAAACCATGGCACATGAACAATTGTCGCGGAAGTTCTGTTACACGGTTACTCTGCACGAGTAGAGTTTCTAGCGTTCGTTCATACACGAATACTTCAGTGGGGAAATCGACTAGTGATTGATGTGAGTAATCCAACTCTACCACATCTTCGACGCCAGGTCTCACACAACACAGAAAATCGAACGGCATATTAGGACTCACTTTCAACCTTGCACATCAAATTACACAATTTTTTACTTAAAAAAGCATCAAACATAGTAACTCCAACTGATCAACATCGTTCATAAAACTAATATTTGCACTTTTTATTTAATAAACTCATTTTAGACGACTGATTGCTCGTCAGTAGTACCAAATTACTGAATTATGAATCACTCAAACAAAATAATGATAACCTTCCCCACCCGACCATTAAAATATTATTCTCTTTGCACACGATCTGTCACTATACCTCTGTCAAACTTTATTCAAAGACAATGAATGAACATAGATTATAGAATGCAATCTAATAGTTTTCTAGTTATTCCAATACAAAATTTAACAAAAAAAACATACTTCAAGAACCACCACTAAAGCACCAGTTTTTAAATAAAAAATAATCATCATAATCGGTTCACCCAGTCGAAAGTTTACACTCGAATTGAGAACGCCCTTCTTCTTCGACGTTGGTTAAAATATAACTATAACGTAGTGTTTGTTTCATTTAAGTTGATATTAAATGAAGTTGTTATTCGAACCCAGCTGTATTATTTATTTATTTATTTATTTAATACATCATGCATTTTAGGTGCAATGGCGGACTTAATGCCCAAGGCATTCTCTACGAGTCAACTATCGGATGATGCAGAGAAGACAAGAAGAAGTAGGTGCATTTTGTAAGAAAAAAAAGTATTTAAATAAACAGAACTGGCAATATATCAAATACAAGTAATATATAAAAGCTAATCTACATACATACAAGATCTAATAGATACTATACATACAACTAAATATAACTTAAATAAATACATACATACATGAAGAGATGTACTAGGATTAACAGGTGACAATTATGTAGATGTTGATTCTGCTAGTTGTTATTTAAGGTACTGCATTACTTTTATCTTAAAAGAATAAGTATTGGTGGCCATCCTGATTTCGAGAAGGAGCTTATTCCAGAGTAGAACGGACTGAACAACGAAAAATGAGCCAACAAACTCTGATGTATAGGAGGAACATCGAAGAAGGAGGTTATTAATGGACCGAAGGTTTCTTTCTGTTGTGGTTGCTGCATAGAAGTTGGAAGTAGGAAGTAAAATATTTTGGTGAGGACAGGGTATTTAAAATTGAGTTCAAGAAAGTTAGGGCTCGTTGTTCTCGTCGTAAGCGAATAGGTAACCAGTTGAGTGCGGAAAAGGGAAATATGATCATACTTACGGAGATTAAAAACGAATCGAATGCAGTTATTATGAAGACGGTCAAGTTTATCGAGAAGATCTGCATACAGGTCATTACAACACACGTCGCCATAGTCGATTATGGGAAAGATAAGGGTTTGCACAGGCATAGTCTTGGTTTTTTGAGGCAGAAAACTTTTCCGGCGATAAAGCACCCGAAGAGTGCCAGTGACTTTCTGGCACTGGTTTGTAACTTGCTTTCGCCAGCTTAATGTGCAATCCAGGTGTAAGCCAAGATCTTTCACAGACTCGCAAATAAGTATAATGGTTCATTAAAAATTATGGCCGGAAGAGTTTCGGTGACTATCCTGCTCATCAGTCGAGGACTTTCAACTATAATGGCCTGACATTTTAATGGGTTTACTGTCAAGCTGAAACTTTTGAACCATGTATTAATCGATTCTATATCTCTGTTAACCATATCTATTGCTGGCGAAATACCTTCAAGTTTAGCTTGCGAATAGAGCTGAAGATCATCGGCATACAGATGATACGCACAATGAAGTTCCAGGGTCAGGAGATTAATGTATACATAGAATAACAAAGGAGAAAGAATATCGCCTTGAGGGACGCCAGAGTCAAGTTCACACCAATCTGAGGAAGATTCATCGACAGGGACAAACTGCTGGCGTCCCCAAAGATAAGACGAGAACCATTCCAGCGCTTCCGGTGAGATCATAAGATGAGAAAGTATAGATAGGAGGATATCGTGAGTGACGGTGTTGAAGGCATTAGAGAAGTTGATCAGCACTAACACAGTGACCTTGTGTCCTCCATACCCGCCCTAACATCGCCATTCGTTTGAGAAGTGTAGAAGTAGTGCTGTGGCCAGGCCTGAAACCGGATTGTAACGGGCACAGGAGGCTATTTTCATAGATGAATTTAGAAAACTGTTTAAGCACGCATGATTCTAGAACTTTGGAGAGGAAATATCATACATATCTCAACTTAAAAAACTAAACAGCCAATTAAAAACAATTAGATGTACAATGTAGTATTAATGTAATTATCACATTTATTACCACCCTATTTGTTTCTTTTTCTTCCTCTTAAACTGATTTTAGAAGGAAGTTCTCAATTCGACTGTTTTTTTATGTTTGTTACCTCGGAACTTTCGACTGGATGAATTGATTTTGAGGATTCTTTTTTATTTGTAAGCTGGTGCTTCCCGTGTGGTCCTATTGCAATTTGATCCAGTTCTTGAAGTCCGTTTTATTCTGTTAAAATTTTAGTTAAAGGCGCCATAAACTTTTCATAGTCTAGAAATAAATGAAATTGAAGTGTCTGTTTGTAATTTCAAATTAACAGCTTTTTCACTAAATGCATATAAGAGCATTTTTTTTAAATTTTATTATCTGTCTGTGACGGATATCCTTTGACGGGACTTTCACGGGCCGATAGCCGATGATATGGGACCGTAATTTTACTTCGAGTCAAACTTTCCATTCATCAAAGATATGACTCTCGGAGTAAAATTACGAACCCAATGATAAAAGGTGTGACTTCAGGCTACTTTTTTTAGACTAGCTTCGCCCTTCGGCGTTACTCGCTGTTGTTATTGTACCATGATGCTCAGTCTCAGTATGAAATAAAGTCGCTTAAATCTTTTAAAGTACTCAACGGATTTTAATGTAGTTTTCAGCATATATAATAGATATAGAAATTCAAGCTTTTTACTTCTACTTGATATCACATTGCATACATCGAGAGTAGCAAATTAAAAAGTGGAATGTAATTTTATGTAAGGCATTTTATTTTCATTGCACTATTTATTTCAGTTACGGAAAATAGGCTGAGACTGGGGTAGCCCGATACGTAGAACCACGAGTCGACTTCTTTTCTCTGTAGTTAACTTTTGGTAAATTTATATTTTCTTTGCCTTTTTGACTTTGCTGGTTAGAGCTCTTGTTCTTAGCGTCTGTAAAATAAACACTAATTTAATACTTCTAGTATATTTGGATAGCACAGTATTAGGAACTCCTTTTCGTATTGAAATTACTTGTATCACTTTAGGCATTGGCCTACATAACGTCCGCATCCTTAGTCTTTCTTCAGAAGACATATCTCTCAATAAAAGTCATCTAGTCGATTGATGTCATGTAGTAATAAGAAATCGATAGATAGTCGAATATTTTCTTACTGGTTTTAGTGTATAAATATTTTAATATGTACCTTTAGCAATAATAATTTTGTTATCATTCGCAGCAGGTTGTAGATACTTTGGATCCAGGCCAACTTTACTAATTTTTTCTTGGGTTTCAGGACCAGGCGATTCTTCAATGTTTGATCTAGTACAAAAAATAATAATATTTAGATTGTTTTTACTCCTTTTTTTAATAAAACAGCTTTTTTAGTTCTAGTACTAGGAATATTCATGTCTCAACTATTTTACAAACACACATAAAACAATAAGAAAGAACTTAGACTCAAAACAGCACTCTGTGGTTCACACAAAGTGTTTTCCCACGCGTTTTCCCTCAGCGCAGAGAGGTAACCGCTAAAATAATTACGGCATATTTATAACAATTTTTAGTTAATTTTATTCCGAAATAAAATGTTTAAAACCCTTAGCTTTTTATTAACTTATTAAAAAACGATGACAAATTACACAGAAGATATCATAATTTTAAAAATTTCAAATTACATTATAATATTTCATTCATTCACTTACGATTTGGTAGTCCCATAAAAGTCTATAGATTCTTCTGATATACCATGCAGTGAATCAGTATGATTATTATTTCTTGAAAGAAAATATGGCGTAGAACTGCTTGCCGTCAAAATACTCTGTTTTTGCTTACTATGAGATGATATCGGAGGTTCAAAATTATCCATTTTTTTATGTAGCCACTGAATCACTGTAATTTGTTAATAATATTACTAACTTTGATTTTTTAACAACAATTGTAATAAGAAAAAGATTCTCAGTTAATTACTTAATATTGTTATTTAAAACATAAACAAACAACAACCCATAATGTCCCACTGCTGGGCTCGGGTCTCCTCTCAGGAGAGGGTTAAGGCCATACGTCCTCACGCTGGCCAAGTGCGGGTTGGGGACTGGCAAGAATACGTTGTGGCTACGTAAATCTTGCCGTTGGATGTTTTTAAGCCGCCCGAAGGCCTCCAACTAAGCTTCACGACTGTTATCGTATGATAACAACCGGGACCGACTGCTTAACGTGACCTCCGAATCACGGCGACGCTTATGGTAACATGCCACCAGCGGTCACCCATCCAGGTACTGACCGCGCCATCGTTGCTTACCCTCGATGATTGTTTCTAATCACCGAGTGCAACTGGGCTATGAGCGCCATAATCACTACAAATTATTCATTGCCATAACAGCCCAAGCAGGGACTTATGTGTTTGTTTAAGTGGATAGAGATCCTTATTTATTTTTACTTTAAAAATTAAGGTACACTTATTTGTACCACTGTATGCTAATTTTCCAACTTACAAGTAGGTAACTTAGCATACGATAGAAGCGAATTAACAACCCTCTTTGAAAGACCTGGCATCTTCATTTTCTGTTCTAGCACTCGGCTTACATGGTTATGTTAGTATTATCAGTGTGCTATACTGTTTCTATACAGACTTTTATGAAAAAAAAATATTTTAACAGATTCAAACATTTCAAATTTAACATAAATCAAACTATTACCCATATTATTATTCTTAATAGTTTCATCTCTTTCACGAAGTGCATTTTCAATACTTTCATATTTTTCTCTCAAATCATCGAAATCTTTTTGCAGTTTGTTCATGCTTTCTTCTGTGTTTACTATCTGCTTTTTCAGTTCCTCCATATCTTTCGAATTGCGTTCAATGACTTTTTCTTGTTCTAGGGCAATTGCAGTTCTGCATAGTAACTGAAATGTTTAAACGACCATATGAGATACACGAGTTCTTCCCCCGCGAAGTAAATCTTTTTGTTCATTAAATTTATTATTGATGATTATTGGAAAAGGGATGGATCCGAACATCTATCGTCGTTTAAGTCATACGAGTGAATTTGAGTGAATGAATGACGAAACAAAAAGGTGCTCAGTATTTTTATTTTTCTGCTACCCATGGTCCCTAATTCGTGGTGTTGAAAGAGCTGGTGCCATTTCCGTGGAATGGTCGCAGTGTCTTTTAGTTTTTCCTGTCAGTTTTGTTGACGACAAAGCTTTTTCAGTACTAACACTTTCGGGTCCGGCCAGATAACCCCGAAAAGTGGGACCAAACCTGTCCCGCGCGGGACATTAAAATTTCTATTCAAAAATCGGGATGACCCGCCTACTCAGGTCCGGTCATCAACATCTCAGCCGAAAGTTATCCACGGCTCGAGATAGGTCAAGGTTCGTCACATAAACTGATCCTGCACTGCCCTTTTTCAACAGCTTTGGTCGTGCCTTCGAAGAACCTCGTGAGGAGCTTACCAACGAATTCGCTCTTTTCCTACTTTTCCGGCACTAAACTCAGCCCATTCAATATTATACTTTGCCTTTCATTTTCCAAAAAATATTGGTGGATTTAATTTTTTTTTTAAAGACAACTCCCGCAATAGTAATATACATTCCTGTGTCACGGGGATCTTAACAAACATACATGAAACGGACACAAAGTACACCCAGACTTAGAACAACAATTTATGGATCACACAAAGTGTTGTCCCATGTAGGATTTGAACCCACAACACTTGGCGTAGTAGGAAGCAGTTTGCCGACCACTGAAACCACTAGGCCAACCGTTTAGTCTTAATTGTGTCATATTTAGCATTAACTTCATCTGACACATATTGACGATGATGATGTTCTCCTAGCCGATAACTGCCACGGAGGCCAGTCTCAACGTAGACCAGCCAACTACGCAGGAGATATTATAGTGCGCAAGTGTGTGCGCAAACACAGGTGCACTCTCTGTTCCCTCACTCCCATAATCCGATGGGACAGTTAACCGACACGATCAGGGAGAGATCAGTTGCAGGACCGACAGTTTTACGTGCTCTCCGAGGCACGGGGGGTTCAGACCCCCACTTCTAAACTCCGAGCTGTTATTAAGTATTTATATAATCAGAAAAACTCAATAACACTTTTGGCAAGACCCGGGATTTGAACCCGAGACCTCTTAATTGGCAGACGCATACTTGAACCGCTAGATCAACGAGGCAGATAACATATTAAATAGATACACACACATACTACACACTAGACACAAACCTAACTTATCAAAATATTTCTAAAATTATGTATGTTCTTAAATTACTAAATTACCTTTTCTTTCATTTCTATGAGGTCACAATTTTGTTTAGATATAATTTGGTTCGCTTTCAGTAGCTGTTCTGATGTCGAATGAACAGCATCATTGTTTTTATTTACTAATGATTCACTTATTGCCAATCTCTCCTCTAAACTTTGCTGTAACAGAAAAATAAGAATGACTTAGCATATTTTTCTACAAATCAAAACTATTTTTTTTTGCTAAATTAAAAAAAGCCACCAACTAACCTTTTCCTTTTTCAATATTTGTAAGCTGCTATTCAAATCCTTTATTGTATCTGCATTGTCTTTTATTGTCTGTAATAACACCACATTAGAATTTATAGTGTTACAATTCTCAAGGCATAGTTATTTAAATTGCAACACTAGTGATTCAATACAACTTGTATTAAGACGTATGAGTTTTAAATAATATTAGGTTTAATACAGATTTAAATTATCACCTAAAAATTGTTACGAACGCCTGATATGTAATGTGTATTACATATACACATATATATATTTTTACCGTGGGAGAGCCACGCTTCGGCATGCATGGGCCGGCTCAACCGGAGTGATAGAAAACCAGTGTGAAACAGCGCCTACGCTGTGTTTCACCGGCGGTAATCGCTTACCATCAGGCGATACGTCTGCTCGTTTGCCCCCTATTCCATAAAAAAAAAGTAAAATATAACTTTAGCTTTGAGACTATGTTGTAGTGACAATCTAAGAAAGATATATATGGTTGGCGGTATTTAAGGTTTTTATTTTTCTTGATTTTATGAAAGATTTGATAAACGCGAATGCAAATCTTTGTCAAGATCATGGTAATTGAATATGGTCTAAGAGCAGGTGAAGATCGACTTAAATCCATCTGACAACAAGATGAGACACATTTAAAAAAAAAAAAATGAACACCACTATGATAGTTTCCCTATCGCAAAGCTGTCAAGCCTATTTTATTTATAATTTTCATTTATTTATTTTTTCTCAGGCTAATCTATACCATTACATAACTTATTAATTAAACTTTATTTTGATACCAATTTCGTTTTTTCATTCAATTAGTTATTAGCTCGGTGTATTTACCTATATTGATTTACCTGTTCATATAGAGATAAACACGTAACTTGGCCTGATTCATTAGATGCGCAGATGTCGTTTTTTAGGTTCCTTTGTTTGAACAAGGTTCCTGTTTATAGAGGGACGCGGAGATTTCCGAATGTCGTTAGAAAGCGGTTCCCGAATCCCTCCCGTCTCAGGCGTAGAGTGGCACACCGTGTGGTTTTGGTTGATTCGATTCCGACACACCGCCCCGCCGCAAACCCCGGTGGGGTTAAGGCCTTAGGGGGTTTCCGTACGTAAAAAAAAAATGGGACGCGGGAATTGTTGTAGCACCGTTCCGAGCAAGCGACTGGAGCGTCATTTGACTATACTTTGATTTTGTTTGTTTCGATTTGTCGTAGTAAGTGTAATATGCACGTACTAACCCCTACTACGCCGAAATCTGGCCAAGTTACGTGCCGGCGCCTATACCTGTTGCCAGGAAGCTATATAGAAATGATCTGCAAATATTTGTTTCGGAGTTTGGGTGTTTTCTATGTATAATATGAATGTATTTACAAAAAAAGTATATATGTATTAATATCAGTTGTCTAGTACCCATAGTACAAGCTCTGCTTAGTTTGGGACTAGATGGCGTTGTATGCCCGAAAATATTTTATTTTTTTTAATTTTATGTAAGCCCAAAAAAATTTAGTCCCAAATGTTAATTTTCTATATAGAGAATTTCTGAATGCCTAAGTAGGCTTTACTTAGGCATTCAGAAATTCTCTATATAGAAAATTAACATTTGGGACTAAATTTAGGCAGTTAGTAATACAGTGAAAATAATGAAAAAAATGTGTGACAAATTCATTTAATTTTGAATATAGTCGTATATATAGAAGTGTTTATTAATTATTACAATTTCAAGTGTTTGATTAGGTTATCAGATGGGTGTAAGTTAATATTCACCAGCTCTTGTAGTAATACCATTATCTAGTTATCCCAGACAAGACAAAGACGTAAGAATATGACAAAAGAATTGTATGGAAATTTGGCTAATACCTTTTCTAAGTAAGTACATTTAGCATTGGTTTGACTATACAATTTATCCTTATCCATGTAATCTCTCTCTAATGAAGCATTTTTTGCCTTGAGCGTGGCTACTTCAATGTGTGATTTCTGCACTTCCTTTTCTAACACATTTTGACACTGCACCTTGTCACTGTAATTGTAAAAGATAATATAATATACTACACGAGCCCGAATCAATTAGCTACACAGATTTTTCATGTTTTTTTTTTTTACCGAATTGTGAATATAAATCGAATCCCTAGCAATAGACAAGTAAAAATCATTGAAATCGGTTCAGCTTTTTCAGGTTCGGTTCAGGTTTTATGACCGTGGGAGAGCCACGCTTCGGCATGAATGGGCCGGCTCGACCGGAGTGATACCACGGCCTCACAGAAAACCGGTGTGAAACAGCGCTTACGCTGTGTTTCATCGAGTGAGTGAGGATACCGGAGGCCCATACCCCAATCCAACGCCCCCTATCCCCCTCACCATCCCCCTTCCCCCCAGGCCGCCATAGTGTGGGTCACCATGCTGCATTGTTCTTTTTCGCATGGAGGATGGTGACCACCACTCTTGGATTCTGCTCATAGTTTCCATCAGGCAGAGCAGAGTCATTTTGGCAGCTTAAATATTAAAAAAAAAAAAAAAAAGCCGCTTAGGAGGAATTTAGTTACATACACACCCACAGAAGATTTAAGATATATAAATTATTTCTTGCGACAAATGACAGTATAAGTATAGAGAACCAGATATGTTTGGTTGTGAAGAGATATTATGTCTACATTATGTACATTTAGAGCTTTGGTAGGTATGTGTTGTATGCATGTAAATGAGTATATACTACTTTCTTACTTTACCTTTAGTAATCATGCAGAGCCTAAGTTAGTTTCAATAAATAATAAAACTTTTTGCATATTCATATATGAGCAGTGGTAGTGTATGCAACTGTAGTGCTTGAGGTCTCGAGTTCGATGCACGGGTCAGATCAAATGTTTGTAAGTTCTGCAAATATTTGTTTCGGAGTTTGGGTGTTGTCTATGTATGTTAGGTATGTATTTAGAAAAAAAAAAGTATATGTGTAATTATATCACTTGTCTAGTACCAACAGTACAAGCTCTGCTTAGTTTGGAATTAGATGATATTGTGTGTGGATTAAATATCCAAAATATTTATTTTATTGACTACACGGTTGGCCTGGTGGTTTCAGTGGTCGCCACACCGCTTCCTACTGCGCCAAGTGTTGTGGGTTCAAGTCCTGCATGGGACAACACTTTGTGTGATCCATAAGTTGTTGTTCTAAGTCTGGATGTACTTTGTGTCCGTTTCATGTATGTTTGTAAAGATCCCCGTGACACAGGAATTTATATTCCTAATGCGGGAGATGTCTTTTGTAAATCAAATAAATCAAATTTAATGTATTCCTATTATTCTTTACTATACACAACAAATTTATGAAAATAAATAAGATACAAGGAAATGTTACGTACTAAGGCAAGTTGAACCCAAAACTGAGTTTTCTTCTAGTAAACCATAGCAGCGGGGAAACTTAAAGGAATTGTCATGAATATGTCTAATATATTTAAATAGTATCAGTTCCTATGGGATAAATAGTTAACAAAACAAACGGACAACCAAATAAAAAAAACGTACTCTACTCCTATCCAAATACAAAATATATCACCTTAGTTGACTTTCTAAGTGGTTTATGTTTTCTTTCAACTGCTTACATAGTGAATTGATTTCATTAATTTGGGCTTCTTTCCTATTTAGACTGTCTTGATACGAGGCAATCTGAGTTTTCATGGCATGCTCTGCATTTTGTTGCCACTGCTGTTTTTCCTGAAACATGTATTGCCTGTGTAAATAACTTGAAAATGTTCTAACTTATTTTCTCCCAGTCTTTTTTAACAAACTAAGTTAGGGTTGATTTTAGTCTACTACAATATGGCTGAAGTCACCTATTAGCCATAACAATTTCCACAGATGTTTATATGGCAACCCTTATTACAGGTTATTACTTAACATTTTTAATTTCATTAATACATTTACATCTCTCAATTTTCTGTGTATTAGTTATAACTACGTAAGCAATGGCGGCGCGGTCAGTACCTAGATGGGTGACCGCTGGTGGCATGTTACCATGAGAGTCTCCGTGATTCGGAGGTCACGTTAAGCAGTCGGTCCCAGTTGGTATCATAGGATAACAGTCGTGAAACTTAGTTGAAGGCCTTTGGACGGCTTAAAAACATCCAACGGCAAGATTACGTAGCCACAACATAGTCTTGCCAGTCCCCGGCCCGCAATTGGCCAGCGTGGGGACATATGGCCTTGGCCCTCTCCTGAGAGGAGACCCAAGCCCAGCAGTGCGACATTATGGGTTGTAATGTTATAACTAAATTACCTGCATGACTTTGTCTCTCTCTAGCTTTAAGGACTCCTTGTAATCTATTTCTAATTTCCTTTTCTCTTCCTCCATTCTAGTAATATTATGATTATAATCATGTATTTTTCTTTCGAGATTCATACACTTGTCATTTAATATAGTTTCAGTGCTTACAGCTGTGCTCTTTATAGATGCTAATGTTCTCTGTAACATATTATAATCTGTATTAATAGAAATAATTGATCCACTGCTCGAAATTGGAAGGTTCAACATCCTCTTTTGAGGAACATGCCAGATAATCATTAGTTGAGGATAAACTAATTCAACTTGAAGTAAACTTTATGCATAGTATATTAAGACAAACCTACCGGCTACTAACAGTTTTTACTAGTATGCACTAGTAAAAACTGTTAATAATGAAGATGAAATTGCAACTTTAAGTGTACATAATTTTTAAAGTGTAAATAGGAATGTCTTTTAAGCAGATTATGTTAAGAAGAATAGCTTTATTGCTTTATGTCAACACAAATATGTAAATGGCAGTGTGTATACTGTTGTTACATTCATTGTCTGTAACACATGCAGTCGGTACACAAGTATTTTTGTCATAATAATGATTAATACATTACTTATTACTTTTAAATTCAGAATAGTATCAGCCATGTGCTTCTTAATATCAGCATCAGTGGCTGGTCCTGTCTTGAGTGATAAATGAACAAGTCGTTTGAATTCATTGTGCTCTATCACCTCAAAGTAATATTGCATCGGGTTTGTCTGTTGCATTATCAGGAACCTGGAAATTGGTACTAATGATAATATTTCATGACATATATATGATTATTATGATATATCTGTTTTGAATTATTTTACAAATATTTTATTTTTTTAATGGAAATAAGGGAGTTCTTGAGGGTTCCCTTGCATAACAATCTTCCAATACTTTGATTTATTTATACATTTACAAACACTTACATTTCTAATTGGTAAATTAATATTAAATAAAAAAATACTAATAATGTAATAGTAATGAAATTAAAAATAATGTAGTTGGATCCAATTGAAATACTAATAATAAATTGAAATAGGTATTGAAATAGAAGGTTTGTGGTAACTTTAATGTGTTATGTAGACTAGATAAGTTATTAAAATAAAATTTTGTACTCTCTTACATATTGTTTGAAGCACATTGTTGCAATAATCGAATGAGTTGTGATGGAAAATTCTCAAAATCTACCAGTAAGCCTTGTTGTTTTTTTAAATCTTCATAGTCAGCACGATTTATAGTCAACACAAATAAAAATGTAGGATCATCATCATCCGAGAGAGATATTTTCTGTAAATAGTTTATAAATTAAATCGGTATAAAATAAAATAACAATTTAAAAAAATATAGAATTTAACTTACCAAGACATCAGTTTCGAAAACTTTCTCAATTATAACAGTCACATCTTTTTTACTGTCTTCAAATCCTCTTTTGAACGAGACGTAATACTTGCTCTTATGAACAGTTTTACAAGACATTATTCCAAAAACATTATAACGAGCAAAAACATCGAACAAACAACATAAATTTCACTAAGTTTCACACTAAATTGCGCACACTAGTTAGTTTGTTCATTTAAAGAGACAGTTCAAAAACTTTCCAATAAGAAATAAAAGTTTCTTTAGTTAAAAGAAGTTTTTAAACTAGTTTGTTGTTATCGAAGTATAAAGTTTACATTTCGGGGTGAAGGAAACGAAATTTAATTCAACTGTCAATAGTCAGTAGACAAATGACAACTGAAACTAAACTGACATTTCTTTATCTATTAATAAGTAGGTTTTACGGCTCTGAGTTCTAGCTCTTTTAAGAAAGTCGTAGAAGTAACTATTTGACGGGCCCCCGTACGCACCAGGCGCGATTCCTAAAGCCCACCTCCATAAAGCGGGAATATCGCGAAACACAGTGCTGTCAACTCTTTAAGCCCTTGACTAGGGAAGTAAATTAATTGAATGCAATATTATTTCGAGTATTTTTTTATTAAATTGGGATTATATAAAGTATTCAAAGAGTAGGAGTTTAAATGTAAAGGTAATATCTTAAAATGAAACTAGCCTATTACAAACCGGAATCCCAGCACTACGGTGGATGTTGTGGACTTCTGCAGGGCTGAGAGTCTGTCGTGGAGATGGAATTTATGGAGGTACAGGAGCCCGCCAAAAAGTTACTTCTACGACTAGCTTAAAAGGGCTAGAACCCAGAGCCGTAAAACGTAGCGATCAACAAAAAAAAATGATATTCCCGCGTTATGTCAATTCGTGTCGAAACTTGTTGTAGATATAATTCGTTTATAGAGAGATAAAGGATAAAGTAAACGATCGCAAAACAGATAGACGTATAATACTAATAGTCCGTAAACCCACGAAAAAATATTATCCTGCTTTGGTTAAGCCCTATCTTAATAAAATGTGGAATGGTAAGTTTTCAAATTAAATACACCTGTTACGCGTTAGATACATATTATTAACTGTCGATATTTATTTTTTTTAGATCAGTCTGCTGTCGGTGGAGGATTTTTTAATTCGCCCGGACAATTCGGCAATGTAAACACACCTAATCAACCTCAAAAAGGAGTAAGTACCTTCTAAAGACCAAGATATTCCTTGCTTTGTGAAATGAAACTAATTTCATGTTTCTTCAGGGTAAAAGGGCATCTCGTACAGCACCTATTGTTATCAAGCAAGCCTTGCACTGTGGGGATGATGGTGTTAAAATATGGGGAACAGAAATTCAGATTGTGTCTATTGTGGCTCGTGTTAGAAACATTCGCATGCAAAGTACCAAGATAACTTACACAATACAAGATATTACTGGACGTATGCGCGCTGTGCTCTGGCTGGACCAAGAAGCAGGAGATGAAGATGTAAGTTCCATGGTATAATCCTTTAACAGGCTTTTACATTACATATTACAGTATTATTAAGGGTTTGGCCCTACTATGCCATGCTGAACAGACTGTTTTGTCACTTAATTACCTCTTACATTATCTGTATATATATTCTTAATCCGTCACCGCAAAGACATATAAAAATAATAAACTTGAAATATGACTTGATAATGAAGAACTCTACTTAAGAACTCGTTTACCCAAACGGTTATCGGTTCTTCTGCAAATGTGACCAGCCCACTGCCACTTTAGCCTGCTAATCCTGTGGGCTACGTCGATGACCCTGGTTCTTTGTCGGATCACCTCGTTTCGGATGCAATCCCTTAGAGAAACGCCCAACATAGCCCTCTCCATAGCACACTGAGCGACTTTGAACTTATGGACCAGTCGAACCATAAGTGTCCACGTTTCGGCTCCATATATCATTACGGGTAGGACGCACGCATTGAAGACTTTCATCTCTAGGCACTGTGGGATCGACTATGACAAGACCTGACGAAGTTTCCCAAACGCTGCCCAACCCAGCTGGACTCTTCTGTTCACCTCGTCCGATTAAATCTTTTTATGTTATTGTTATAGCATAAGTTTATATGACTTTTACTAAAATTAATATTATTTATTAGGATACGGCTACACCAAAGGTTCAAGTAGATGACTACATACAAGTTTATGGTAATGTTAAAACCAACAAGGGGAAAAAAGTTTTAATGGCTTTTAAAATTATGCCAATAACAGATGTTAATGCTATTACTTTCCATTATCTACATTGCATTCACACTAAGGTCAAGATGGAACAAGATTCCAAAAAGGTAAATAATTAAAATGATAATAACATATACATAACAATAATATCATTGACACCAAACCCCAGATAACATTTATATATCAAGTAGGTAGTGTATTTGTACAGATTTTAATATTTTAATAAAAATATATGGTGTGCAGTCAAATATATTGTCTTGACAATCTGTCAATACTAATAAGAACTTCATAATCATCTCTGCCAAAAGATGTGCACAGTTTGCTATAAACCTCACCCAAGGTTTGCATCAACAATCATCAACAACCCATAATATCCCACTGCTCGCCCTCGGGTCTCCTCTCAGGAGAAGATTAAGGGCCTTACATCCCCACACTGGCCAAGTGCGGGTTGGGGACTGGCAAGACAACATTGTTGATATGTAATCTTACCGTTGGATGTTTTTAGGCTGCCCAAAGGCCTCCAACTAAGCTTCACAACTGTTATTGTATGATAACAACCGGAACCGACTGCTTAACTTGACCTCTAAATCACGGGGACACTCATGGTAACATACCACCAGTGGTCACCCATCCAGGTACTGACCGAGCCGGTGTTGCTTACCCTCGATGATTGTTTCTAATCACCGAGTGTAACTGGGCTATGAATGCCACTGGAACTTACTGATATAGTATAAAATACTCTATACTTATATTATAAATTCGAAAGTATCTCTGTCTGTCTATATAATTTAGATGTCCGATTGCTAAGATAACCAACATACAAAAGCTTATCTAATATTTATACAATTTATGTTTTCAGGAAAAAGTGGTTAATAATAACCACACATTCTCAAACACCTTGCCATCAAATTCAATGGTTGGAATGACTGACAGTACTGCTTCAGTCAATGGTCTCAATCCACGTCAAATGATGGTTTTCAATCTTATAAGAGCTTCTACACTTGAACAGGGGATCAGTAAACAAGATATGTATACTTCACTGAAAGACAGAATGCCACAAATGGAATTTGAGTAAGTTAAATTATGTTATCCTGTGGTTGAAATTCATCCATAATACATTTAAATATATTTTTTAGCTTTCTGCAATCCTCCTTATAAATTTCTACTGTACTAATTTTCTTACTCTAATTTTTGTAAAAAGAGGTTCAAAGTTTTTGCTTCTAGTATTAAAATGTAGATAAGAAGCTATTGAATCCCTCTTAAATAAAATATTTTAAATATAAACATAAGAACATGCACACACAGACATGTATAGTATTGTGATAAACTAGTGTTGAATATATTAGTAATCTATTTATATTAAGATAAACCAACTCTTTCATGCTCGTTTGATGATACTATTTATGGTAAAAAACTTGTACCATTATATTTATAATAAAACTTGTATTATGTAATCGACTACTTTAAAAAAGAAACTACAAAAATAAACAGATATTTACAATAATATATATTTTATCAATCAAATAATGTCTTTATACCAATGTTTGCAATAGTTGAAGAGCTCATATGAAAATAATAATTTTCAGGAAAATCTTGGAATGGATGTGTGGAGAAGGTCACATATATTCAACTATTGATGAAGAACATTTCAGAGCTACTGATGCCTTCTAAAAGAAAGAATCTTATTAGCATAAGTAGTTGTTAAATAAACATATAATGTTAAAATAATATTATCTAAAGAAATATGCAGTGACAAATTTAATTTTTGAGCCCTACACTAATTACAAAAATTAACCCTTAATTCATAAACATTATTATTTTTATTTTTTTATTATACAAAGAGAACAAAAAGAATTACAATTTTTGCCTCCCATAACCTGGTTGATGGTGTTGATGTGATTTGACTGGGGAAAGTAAGTAAACAACAGTTTGGTATTATTTTCAACTTAACGTTAACATTTTTGTTACCAAAACAACGGGTAACAAAAAAAAAAGGAAACAAACCTTACTGCGGTAATCATAATGCTATGGACACTTTAGGCTAATGCTGAGTACAGAGATCGTGTCCGATGTTTTAAAACTTGCGCGTAAAGAAATATCCACTAGTTACACTGTAATTCGTAATTATTATCATTTAATCCATGTAATTTTTATCGGGTGCATGACATTTAAACTAGCTCGCGGTTACCTAATTAAATACTGTTGAATATGTTTATATGTGGGTATGTTATAAATTCTTAGCTTTTGCCTACGGCTCTGCCCGCATATATGTCGATCTTAGTAAAAAAAAAGCCTATGACCTTCCTCAAGAATCAAAGTATCTCCATGCCAAATTTCATTGAAGTCGGTGCAGCGGTTTACCCGTGAATGTGTAACAGAGTGACTTGAATTAATAATAATATTAGCACAGGGAAAATGGATGTAGATCGTCGTTGATAATGAAGATTCTTGTTGTTATACTCGAAATATTTTTGGGATTGGAAACTAATTGAAAACAAAACTTTTTTTTGTTTTAAAGTATAGATTTTAATATTAGGTCCTTATATATTAAATTAGCGTTTTGTCGCACTGGCCACTTTGATCGGAAAAATAATTCCAAATTCAAAATTATAAATCCATTTAGCTGGTATAATTGAGTTCGAAAACAGTCATTCATTTGTTTTTTTCCTCATTAGTATTTCTTTGTGGTCGCTCATCTCACACAATAGAACACTTGAATTATCGCTTTAATTATGAGTACCAGTTCTACCGTGACACCAGTGCTGCAGAAACAGTTCGAAGGATTAACGCTGTGTATGGCGCTGTTGTCGTAAAAGAAAACACAGAACGTCTTTGGTTCCAACGTTTTCGTTCTGGAAACTTCGACCTTCATAACAAGCCCCGTGGACGGCCGGAGACCAAAGTGGATAATGAAGAATTACCCGGACGGAAATTTTTCGGACTTTTTTCAGAAAAAGACTTTAAAAGTTTTAAAAACTTTCTCAGAGTTCTCCAGGTTTTTTAAAAGTCCGAAAAAATTTTCACAAGGGTAAAGGCTATCTTGGAAGCTCATCCCTCGTAAACCACTTACAGTTGGCTGCAGGCTTCGCTGTGAGTGTTTTAATCCACTTGAAGAAATCAACGAAAATAAAAAAGCTTGAACGGTGAAGGGATTTTAAATCCGGTCATTACTTGTGATGAAAAGTGTACCTGTACGATATTCGAAAGCGCTCGTCGCAATGGCTGAACCCTGGAGAACCAACCAAATCCTGCCCCAAGCGAAAATTAACAAAAAAGTTACCTGTGAGTGAGTGAGTTTGGTGGGCTAGTGCCGGTGTCGTTCACTAGAACTTAAACTCTAGTCAAACAATAACGGCAGATATCTATTGTAACGCACGTAGTTAAAATGGCGGCACAGCAACACATTATGTTTTTTTTTACGTGGTGGAATGCCTTTACGCACTTTGCCTCCCCGCGGGGACAGGGGGTTCGCTTTGTGTGGGACTCCTGACTGACTCGCCAGACTACCCACTAAACCACCACGGTGTGCCACTCTGCGCCTGAGACGGGAGAGATCCGGGAACCGCTTTCTTACGCCATCCGGACCCCCCCTCCCAGCGCTTGCCCGCACTGAAGCGGGCTCCGTCTGATGGTAAAAACTCTCAACTAAGGCGACGTACGGCACACGCGTAACGTCGCCCCCTCGCGGGTGGCCTGTGAAGCGGATGGGGAGGAAAACCGTCCCGCCCATCCGCGGCCACACTCAGGGCGGCATGAGGAGTTGGTAGGCGCGCCTCCGCCGCCCGGTTCGCCGGCGATATGTATATCCAATGCATATCAAGTTTTTTTTTATTTTTTTATATTTATGCTGCCAAAATGATTCCGCCCTGCCTGATGGAAAGCATGAGCAGAATCCAAGAGTGGTGGTCACCATCCTCAATGCGAAAAAGAACAATGCAGCATGGTGACCCACACTATGGCGGCCTGGGGGTAAAGGGGATGGTAAGGGGGATAGGGGGCGTTGGATTGGGGTATGGGCCTCCGGTATCCTCACTCACTCGATGAAACACAGCGTAAGCGCTGTTTCACACCGATTTTCTGTGAGGCCGTGGTATCACTCCGGTCGAGCCAGCCCATTCATGCCGAAGCGTGGCTCTCCCACGTTTTTTTAGGAAAGAAATGCTTATATAACAACGGTACATAATTTGGACGAAAAAAAGACTATCTCCCATATAAAACGCCAATTTCATATGTGAGCACATTATTAACATGTATGCAGAACAAAGTTCGTTCGATTAAGACAGAACCGTCAGCGACGATGAAGTAGCGAAAACCCCTAGGAATCTCCACACTGTCACAAAATAATACTGCTAATTTTAGATATCAATTAGTTAACAGCATAAGAAAGTTTCTAAGTTACCCTCTGCATTACTACAAAAAAAAAAACCGTGACTAATGGTCCTTGCAACTACAGTGCATATACCTTCTTACGAATATTACAAATGCTAATGTTTATGAGAATATATGGATGTTTGTTTTTTCATCCTTAAACAGATTTTATTTTCGAATAATACGTAAATTTACTTAGTATTTGGGACGATAACTGACATATACACTGGCAGAATCGCCGGCAATACCTAATCATTGATTAAAAATAGTAGAGGTTGAAAGGAATGGGTAAAAAATGCACTTTTTTATATATATTAATATATTATAAAGATCTTAGATTTAATTCTTATTTATAATTCGTCTCTTAGTGATTTGTTTTTTATATCAGGTTTCTTCCCTGGATAGGTTTGACTTTCTAGTTGCACCTCCTTTAATTCCTCTTGTTCTAGTAAAAATTCTTTCGCAGTCCATGCTTGAGATCCGTCTTTGAACATGAAAATAGCTCGATCATCATCAATGAGATATCTGAAACAAAACATACAATTGTACTCTAATGCCTGGAATTTTGACATTATTCTAATGTAGGTTATAGAATATTAATTCACAATGCTGGAAAATAAGGGTACTCTTACTTTTACACACATGTGCTGATAAAGGTAGAAAAATACTAGCAGAGTATATATACCACATGCTGATAATTATAGAATAAGAATTAGAGATTATTATACAATCTTTTTTTTTACTTGATTTTAAGTAATTCATTTCACTCGATGATGATAAACTTTATTGGGATTGGGACGGAAGAAAAGAACTTTTGTTAAGAATACAAAATTAGATGCAGACTCAAGTCTGTGTTCAAGTCAAGTCACCATGACACAAATAAATATAATACATAGTTAAAAAAAGAAGCTGGTCATAAAATTATTTCTTGTTTGCTTGTTTAGTTCCTGGATTGGAGCTATAAATACTAATTACATTTTGTGAATATCCAAATTATGGTGGAGACGCTTCCACACTTGATATTCATAAAGAATAGACAATAATAATAAATTACTTTTTAGAGCATAGATCTCCAAGCTAAATTAACAATTGCTATTTATGTGTTTCAAATTATAAATATTATATATATTTTTTACGAAGATAAAATATAAAAAAGGCCTACCTTTCCGCCTGAATATGGTTACTCCACAAACTAGTTTGCCAAATCTTGGTTAATTCTTCAGATCTTGCTCTTGAGGGCTTATTAGCTACAGTAACAAACATCATCAATGTTTGGCCCTTTTTAGTAGCTTTCATAACCTCTTCTGGCTTTGTCATATCTAACTTAGTTAAATCTAGCGCTGGGGGCTTCCGGAGATGTTCTGGCAATTCATCTTCAGGTAAAGGTTCTTCATCTTCTTCCCATTGATCAAAGAGCCTAAAATAATTAATTAATTATTTTATACTCAGTACTACAATTTAATACAAAAAAGATTAAATTAATAAAAGGCATAGAAACAACCGCTAAAGCCTAGTTTATACTCTCGATATACCTATATTTAAATGGTAAAATAATTAAATTTACTTGTTTCGTTAGCGCTGTGAAGCTTTAATAATAAATAATACTACTATTACTTTTTTGCACGTCATATAAATGTAGGTATTGTACATAATTTACTTCTCATCTGACGAAATTACCGTTCTAAATCTGCATCGCTATAATCTCTTATATCTTTCTTAGCCCAGGCTGGCTTTTCTTCACCACTGTGTTTTTTGCCTAAACTTATTGTAAAATAAATTAGACACAAAAGGAAAATTGTTTTAGACATTATATATGAATAAAAAGCCCAGACCGAACAAAAACATGCAGCATGGACACAAACACTAACTAAATAAATTGATTGTAGTTCAACAGTTCAACTGGACCACAGACTACAGAGTACATTCAAAGACATAAATTCAAAACCTCTGAGTTTCTGTGTTCAAGACTGTTCATTGGTTGGCTTGGCGTTCGAGTCAAGGTCGCGACTAAGACTAGGGTACGGCTTAGGTAGGGCATAGACTCATAGTAGAAACCACTACTTTGGTTTCGAGACTACCGTTATATATCTTCAAGAACGATGTTCTATTTTGATATCCATTCAGTCTATCATTATTTTTCAATATCTTTTCATATTTTGCTTGGCATCTAGACATACACATTACATTTCAAAGCATACATAATTGTAGTCAAATTTATTATCATAAAAAACTGTTGAGTTTTGACAGTTATAGGTTAAGCATGGGTTACGAATCGATACTGAGAACAATTGATCTATAGTACCCAGAAAACAAACAGCAAATAAGCTGGCAGTGGTGAGATGTCTTTATAATTTTAACATCACAAAATATTTTTGGTAGAATTTTTTATGTTTTTGTTCTGTTCATGTCAAGCCAAAAATGGTCAGTCATCTTTAGGAAATAATAATATAGCCGTTCAAAGATTAACCTGTAAGTTTTATGAAAAATGTACTAAATAATTAAATTATAGTTGTGTGATAACGTAAAGAGTTGCACACCTTCGTAGCCATTATCTATGTCTGTCTCTATTATTAAGTTAGTAAATGACTAGTTAATTCTACCTAACGTTGATATTAAAATTAGAGATCGTTTTTTGTTTTTTCCAAAGACGATCTCCATTTCATGTCATCCACATTTTTTATATTTTTTATCATTAATTTCATCAGGACAAAGTTTTCAAGACTTTAAATACTTGACATTGGCAAAAACAACTGATCCACATCAAATGTATTTCTATATCATCGTTTATTGGATTTTCCTTAAACCGATTCCCCCACAAATTGTATGAAAATTACCTCCTCTTAAATCATTCTTCCCATTGGTGAAAACCGCACTAAAATTCATTGTGTGGTTTAAAAAATCTAAGCGTACCAGAAAGTGTGGAGGAACAGGTATCATATCCCTCTGGCGCCAAAGGACGATCCTCCGATTTAGCTAGGTGATCATGCATATCGGGCCATGGCCAGTTGGGAAGTTGTATACACGCTAATAAGCCCGATAACAATTTTTTTTGTGTGGTAAATTAAGCGATTACCGTCGCCCATGGACACCCGCAACACCAGAGGCGTCACAAATGCGTTGCCGGCCTTGAAGGGTTGGGGGGGGGGGTTCTCCCCTCCGGGCTGGGCGTAATCTGTTACGCCGATGACACATTGGTCACAGCTCGGGGGGCGAACTTTCATGAGGCGGCGTGCCTGGCCACCAGGGGAGTCTTTCTGGTGGTCGGGCGCATCGAGGTGCCGGGCTTGCGGGTGGCCTTGGAAAAGACGGAGGCCCTGCTCTTCCATGGGCCCAGTCACGGGCCGCCCCCCGGCGCCTCCACACCGCCCAGAATAAGGCGCGCCTCTGGCGCCCTCAGAGGGTATTGGCGGTCAGAGCCATACGCGGATACCGCACGGTTTCGACCGAGGCGGCGTGCGCCTTGGCCGGAACACCCGCGTGGGATTTGGAGGCGGAAGTGCTCGTGGTGGAGAGTGGCGTTCGCCCTCCGCCCGAAGAGATACGCAAGTGGCGTGAAGCCGCCCGTCAAGCCACGATGGCTCGTTGGTCTTCGCGGCTGGAGACTCCACGTGCTAGCTTCGCCACCGTGGAGGCTCTCCATCCGGTCATCCTCGAGTGGGCAGGGCGGCAGCACGGGATCCTTTCCTTCCGACTTACGCAGGTGCTTTCCGGGCACGGTTGCTTCGGGAAGTACCTGCACTCGGTCGCGCGGAGGGGATTGAGTCCCGCCTGCCACCACTGTGACTGCAGTGACGACTCGGCCCAGCACACGCTGGCAGTGTGCCCCGCTTGGGCGCCGCAGCGTCGGGCTCTCACTGCAGTCATCGTAGAAGATCTCTCGCCGCCGGCCGTCGTACGCTACATGGCCGGCGGCGAGAGCAGTTTTACCGCGGTCGCGACCTCCTTCTGCGAGGAAGTCATCTCTCAGAAGGAGGTGGCGGAGAAGGCCCGGGAGGACGACCTCCACTCGGACCGATCCGCCGCCGGCGAACCGGGCGGTGGAGGCGCGCATACCAGCGCATCATGCCACCCTGAGTGTGGCCGCGGATGGGCGACTCCAGTCGACATTCACTCCAGTCGAGCCGAACCATGCATGCCGAAGCGTGGCACTCCCACGGTAACTACTATATCACAACAAACGAAAAGTGACTTATGCTGCCTATTTTTTATCTATGACAGACGATCAACTATAGTCAAAGTTTATGCTTTTGTTTAATTAACCTCCCGTCTCATGCGCAGAGTGGCACACCGTGTGTTTTGTTAGTCGCTTCGATTTCGACACATAGCCCCTCTGCAAACCAAGGTGGGTGAACGCCACTTTGTACTGTCTCAAAAGTGTCGTGATCCACAAATTGTTGTCCCGAGTCTGGGTGTTCTTTGTATTCTTTAAACCGCTACATGTATGTTTTAAAGTCTCACGCGACACATGAGAATGTATATTCGTAATGCAAAACTTCACTTTTTTTAAGAAGAAAAGAAGGATTAAGTCTACTTAATATAGTTTGATAAATAATTTCTCAATTGACCTATTTTAGTAAGAACTTATCTACTTTTCTACAATACTTCAGTAAATTAGAATCCTGGTAACCCCAATCAACAGAGAAAAAGCATGCACGTCGACGTCACAATCTAGTCATGTCATTCGAACGTTGAGTTGTCAGGTGTCATTTCATCACATTCAAAAGGTTTCCACTACCACGGCGAGTGGTCACCGGTGACAAATAGTGGTTATTAATCGTAATTTGTAATTCAACGTCAAGAAATCAGAATTTACCTGTAATGTATTTTGTATAAATATTTATTTTGATTCTAATATCACCAATTATACAATTTGAGTATCAGAGTGAAAGTTACAACTACGTACTTGAATTATTTTTTTCTTGGAGTTATTGTGAGTGTTGACCAATAAGTTATTGACGGTTTATGTGTTCGTATAGTTGATATAACTCTCAATATGGACCAGAATGGAATCACCCCGAATACTTCCAATCAGCAACTTGTTGCTAATAGTGATAGTAATTCGGCAACAGCACTTCTGCATGAGAAGCAGACTAGAAGAAGAGAAACATTAAGTGATATCCCGTTTATCGAATTCATGAGTGTCGGTATACTATGTTTTATCAACCTCATCAATTACATGGACAGGTTCACCCTGGCTGGTAAGTTTGAGATGAATTTTAAGTAGACTTTGAGTAATGCAGGAAATTTAAACTACACATATATCTAAAGGGCAGTTATTTCTTAGTAAAAAGTCATTCAAAATTCAATTTATATGATACTCCTATTTTCTCTAAACTCTTTCATTTCACTAAAGGTGTATTCATTGTATATTATATACCTGTTGACTGTAATTTGATTATATTGAATTATTACCTGAAATTGAATCGGTATCCTGTTAGTCTTATTAATAGTTTAGTACTTGACTACAAGAATATATTACATGTTTGTAAGATAGATTGAACAAAATTTTGAATGAAGTATTATTATGAGAATTGACCTTCTGATTAGAAATGTTTTATTTTAGAGTTGCGGTAAAATTCTTAAACTTAATGTTACTGTTTCTACTCTTAACAAGAAGTTTGTTGGCCCTCTAATGACATTCTTAATTATGTACAATGAGTGGGTAGTTTCAAAATTTGTTTTCCTGAAAAGTTTCAATTCAATTCCTACTATAACAGAAGAGGTTGTTGCTGGTTACTTATTACATGTGTAATATGTATAGGCTTTTTAACAAATGTTGAATGTGTATATAAATTCTAAATAAAAAAAAAATAAGTAATATTAAAATTTTAATTTTACATTTTCAGTTGTACATAAATCACAGGTAAAATACACCTGGTTAGTTGGTCTAGTCGGTCGCGGCTAGTGTAGTTGGTCTCTGTAACATTGGACTATATTAAACAACTTGCTATAGCTTGCTTGTTAACCCAAGATGTTCTGTATGTAAATTATCTAACAGATTAGTAATATAAAATTGACAATGGTGAAATGTACTTGACCTTAATTACTTCCTTAAAAACATTAAATCAAGTTTAGTCACTTCTATGCAAAAGAATGTTGTAGGCAATAAGAAAATTTTAAGTTCATAATATTTTTAAGTAGTTGAACTAAGTGGTGCTGAACTCATTTACATTGCTATTTATACATATAAAATGTAATTTGTGTTTTGAGTGTTTTCAGTTTTTATTCTCAGTCGAATTTTTTTGTAAGAATATATCTATTTGCCTTGTGCTGGGTGTATTTAACCTTCAAATGTTATAATCATTATTATTACAATACTATCCACACAGAGCTGTAAGATATGTATATAGTAGGTTTTGCGTGAGGCTCTACTCGTGTGTATATCAGTTATTACAGTAAAGAGTAGCCTATGTCCTTTCTCAAGAATTAAAGTATCTCTATACCAAATTTAATTGAAATCAGTGCAGCAGTTTAGCAGTGAAAATATAACAGACAGAGGGACTTTCGAATTTATATGTATCAGCAGTGCATTATTTGTAATTATATGTGATACGAAAACTGTGAATTGTTAGTGTAAATTTGTATTGTGAAAAATAAATACATTATTATTATTATTATATATAATTGACTAGCTGTTGCCCGCAGCCCCGCCAGTGTATATTTTGGCCATCCCGGCAAATAGTAGCCTATGTGTTTTTCTGATATATAAGTTATATTACTGTAAAGTTTCATCTATCCATACTTACTATTGATCATATAAAAAAAAGGATTATATATTGCTACAAAAAAAAATCTCAAAATGTTTGTGTAATAATAGTATACACTACACAATGTATTAGAGTAGTATTGTTAGGTTTCTTCCCTTTACATTACAG
The DNA here is from genome assembly GCA_003709505.1 of Hyphantria cunea. Taxonomy (NCBI): domain Eukaryota; kingdom Metazoa; phylum Arthropoda; class Insecta; order Lepidoptera; family Erebidae; genus Hyphantria; species Hyphantria cunea. The sequence continues at coordinate 941,359 of PKRV01001356.1, read as the reverse complement.
TAGTCCTGGAGGATATTTCTGCATTCCTCCCACACCATATTCCTCCCTCTATAACACTAAATGAAGATCTACCAACCTAAAGGTACCCCACTAAAATGTCTAAAATTTCACTAATTACAAGATATTCTTGTTTATAATTTGTTTGTAGGTATTTAGAGGTCAGAAAGACCATTGTTTTGAATACTAATATGAGGCTGATTGCGATAGCCTGTGTGAAAGGGAAAATGTCGCTAATCTCGTCAATTGACTGTTTTATCAGGCAAGTCAATCAGTATAACATAGATAAATTATATATTTAGACCTGAATATCACTCAAGGTTGTAAAAATAAACAGTATGTTACTGTCTGCCTTCTGGTATTTTGCCTTTGTGATGTCCTTATCTTTTTATTAAAAACTTTCGGAAGTCTATGATCACCGTTACTACATAATTATTTCTATAGACTAAATATTAATTATGTATCATGATATAATGCAATCTTTTTGCGTTTACCACTTTTTAAATTTAGATAATATTAATCTTCAAATGTCTCACATGGCTATTAGGTGCCCAATTAGGCGTGGTAATCGAGAGGTCAGTAAGTCAAAGGCGGCCAAAGTTTTTTAGTGATTATTTGGAGTGTTCGTGCTTCTTCCTATCTAGATTTCTATACAGTAAGTACAGAAAAATAAATTTGCGCGTTCTTTTCTTGAACTACGAACGTACTAAAATCTTTTACAATTAATACTTTAGTATAGGATTTTTTCGGATTAAACGCAAGGCCGGAGACAGCATTTCAAATAAATAATAATAATAAATCTCTTTATTTATGGTCCCAGTGTCGCGGACACGGGTTATAAAAATGGACTAAGAAAACCTCTATTTGAGACTAGCACATGGTAGATTACAAAAAATTTTTTTTAAAATTGCATAATCTCCCCTATGGGAATTGAATATATCCCCAAGACTAGGATCGGTACCGTGTAATCTAGTAGTAATAACTAGTACAATTTAACTTCGTAAATATCTCTTGATCTTAACTATTTAGAAGATTGAATGAATCATATACAGATGTAAACGAAAAGATCCCATCAAGGCATGAATGCTTAGTCATACAGATTTTAATACTCGATCGTGCTTGTGACTACGTTGTCTAATTTAGCTTGTTGTATCAGACTCCTTAATTGTATGGTGACGTTGTTGGTATTTCAACTTTTGGAGTACATTTGTGAACAATCTTTTTATCTTATCGTAAGGGCTAAATAGTTTTCTTGCGTCATTTATTTATGAATTCGAAAGTAAACCTTTTCGTCTGTTAATTATAGTAAACGGTAAATGCTGAAATTGTTACTTTTGTTGCCGCAAGAATGATAAAATGCTGCATTATGTTATTAAAAAAAAACGCTTGGAATCTTTTTTTATATATTCGCCGGTTAAAAACGACGTTCTATTTGACAGAGATAAAGTGCACATTTTTAAGTGGTCTACCCACTTGTCTGTATTAGAATGATAATACCACATGGGCCATCACTTCATCGGTTTTCCAATCGCGACGGTTCAGAATTGTGCCGAGTAGAATCATATTGATTCAAATTTAATTTGCCTCAATAGGCCAAAACTGTTGCTGTACTACATTTTATTTCACTTTTTAACCCAAATACCTTCTCAGATCAATAAAATCAATAAATATACTTTTTTATTTGTCAGAGCTCTTTAAATAACTTTCTGGTCTAGTGAATTTTATGTCAAAAAATTAGACGTAAATACTGCGCTAAAGACAAAACTATATGTATAAGTATTTTCATTTTTCTTTTTTTTTTTATATTTAAGCTTCCAAAATGACTCTGCCTTGCCTGATGGAAAGCATGAGCAGAATCCAAGAGTGGTGGTCACCATCCTCAATGCGAAAAAGAACAATGCAGTATGGTGACCCACACTATGGCGGCCTGGGGGGAAAGGGGATGGTGAGGGGAATAGGGGGCGTTGGATTGGGGTATGGGCCTCCGGTATCCTCACTCACTCGATGAAACACAGCGTAAGCGCTGTTTCACACCGGTTTTCTGTGAGGCCGTGGTATCACTCCGGTCGAGCCGACCCATTCATGCCGAAGCGTGGCTCTCCCACCATTATGGGTTTACCATGGATACATATAGACGGGGAAAATATATGTTTTTCCCCTATAACGGAATAATACCAGAATATAAACTTATCTATATGTATTATTAGTACGTGAAGCAAAAACTTTGTACTCTACTTTAAGGAAATTATGCGTACGAGTATAAGACTCGGCAAAGTTAAAGTTTGTCTCATAGCCCTCATAGCCCAGTTGCACTCGGTGATTAGAAACAATCGTCGAGGGTAAGCAACGATGGCGCGGTCAGTACCTGGATGGGTGACCGCTGGTGGCATGTTACCATGAACGTCTCCGTGATTCGGAGGTCATGTTAAGCAGTCGGTCCCGGTTGTTATCATACGATAACAATCGTGAAGCTTAGTTGGAGGCCTTCGGGCGGCTTAAAAACATCCAACGGCAAGATTTACGTAGCCACAACGTATTCTTGCCAGTCCCCAACCCGCACTTGGCCAGCGTGGGGACGTAGGGCCTTAACCCTCTTCTGAGAGGAGACCCGAGCCCAGCAGTGGGACATTATGGGTTGTTGTTTGTTTGTTTTTAAAGTTGTCTAGAGGAGAATTTAAAGAGGAGTAATACAGAAATAAAAAAGAATAATAATAAAATGAATTACGTTCTAATTTTCGAGTAATGTGCGAACACTAGTAACTTCATTACATATTACATACTAATCCGACCTATACAGCAAGCAGTTTGTAAACTCGCCGAATGAAAACATTGTTAAATAACACATAGTAACGTATTATTTATATAATATTAGCCCACGAATCCGCCCGTGTGTATGTCGGTTAACACGGAAAATAGTAGCGTATGTCCTTCCTCAAGAATCTCCATGCCATTTCATGAAATTTCACTGAAATCGGTGCAGCCGTTTAGCCGTGAAAACGTAACGGACAGAGTTGCTTTCGAGCTTAGAATATTAGTATGGAAGTATGGATTAGATTTTAAGTCCCCTCCGCCTCACACACACACACAAGTCATTGTTGAATTTGTAATGCATTTACTGACCTGGATGTAAATTCAGGTTAATAAGTGAATTTTAGTTGTATGTAAGTTAAAAGAGAAAACGTAAATTGCAGGCATACATTTAATATTTTTAATTTACGGTTTAAAAGTCAGGGCTTTTTATGAGTGTCAAAGTCTGTTACTATACTACATAAAATACTAGCTAGATCCTGCTACGCTTCTCTGTGGCATATTGTGGTTGCAAAATATATATAAAAACATCTCTGTAGAGTCATTAACATGTTTAAATTTCAGCTCAATAGGTGCACTTTGATATTTAATAGCATATAGAAACCAAGTCAAATTTATAAATGTAAAAAATAATATTTATAAACATGGTCAGGAAGTCAATTTATGAAGCCTAAAGTTTCATTCAAACCACATAAAAGTGTTCTTGTTAAAAGTGTGGCCCACTTACTATGAACTTAATAATCCAACGTATAAAAACAGTAGACCACATATACGACTGCAATATCTTTGATGCTACCTCTCGAGTTTTATTTATTCGAGATGTAAGTCGCAAAATATTATTTATAAACCAGGTTATATGATTTAGCTTTTACTTTAAAGCAGTTTACTAAATCACGATGGTATTCCTAATCCCACTTCGTATGAGTCAAACTCATGTCAACAAAACCACAAACTAGTAGGTAATCTTTGTGAATCTTACATCATAACCCTTATCCATAAACTTCTATGTTGAAATAGTTTGCTATCTTCCAGCCGGCATGAGTAGGCCTAAAATAGATTAAGTGGTAATCCTTTTTTATCTTGAATGCACTTTACAAACGCTTACTTAAAATTCCTAGACGAAGACTGTTACGCAATGTATTGTGGGTCCTTTATAATGTTTACATTTCAAGTTAAACCACGGACAATGTCATTGACTCTTTAAGTTCCAAAAAAGCTCCCAGGACCATAACACTGGGAATGGAATGTGCCGTGGGTCGTAAGGAGGTTTTAACTCTTCAAAAGTGTCGAAAAGTTTGAAGCGGATGACATTCTGTTTCTCTAGTGTTATTGAAAGCAAAGATGGACTTTACAGCGTTTATTATGAGTAATACAAATGAAAATCAGATGTGCGTTAAATAATCAATAAACAACATTTGATTTAACATAATACTTGGTTTTACTTTCGTGAGTGTAATAAAACCATACATTACACACCAATAAATTATGGATTATAGATGTATGTAGGGAGGTCCGCCGTCACGTAATCGTAGAACTAATCTCCAATGTCTATGCATGTGCGTGGGCGCATTTCTTATTCTTTACCGAATACAATGTCACCCTTTTTAGAATTTGAAACTAGTGTCACGTTTTGTCTATGGAATTAGACGGGAACACACACGTACAGCTATTGACTCGACTTTAACACGATTTTGTAATTAATATGGGTCTTTGAAGTAACCCATAGACTATTTATGTTACTGTTGTGACACGTAGTATATATTCGCTTTGTGGAATAATATAAGAAATCAGAGAGTTATTTTCTCTAAAGGGAAATCTGTATGTAATCTATAATTACGAAGATAAAAAGAAGTTGGCTTGGCACATTTTGTTTTGCAATATTTTTATGAGCAAATATTATTTATCATCTTACTATTGGTGGTATTTAACTAAGGAGCGCTCTCATCATTAGCTTAACAATTACTTAATGTATTTTGTTTAATATTTTGCAATCCTTTTAGTTGTTAAAATATATTATTACGCTATAAAATTGTCGGCGATAAATGCTGGTTAAGTTATAAACCTGCCACACATTTCATTGGCAATCAATTTTTGAGAATTTGCGATGTTGGTCTCTAAGCTTAAATTATGTAGAAGGGATTAAGCGGTTAAATTAATTAGGAATACTTAAAACAATATACTAAACCGCCTAAATACGGTAAGTATTCCGAAATAATAAAGTATTAATTATAAACAATTACGGTTGAGTTTGTAAATAAAATAACTATAGAAGTCAGTGCTTCAGGTCGAATAAATGACCCAGGGCCGTTGAGGATAATGATTAATTATGGAAGCATGAAGTTATCTTTGTTTTTGCCGCAAAAACATTGGCTATACAGAAACCGTTTACGATAAGGTTTTATCACCTGATGTGCTCAAGTCTATGTTTATCAGTGAAATGACTCAACTAAGTATGAATTTACTGATATGATTGATTCATGATCATAAAACAATTTAACAGTGGTACTGATTCTGTTGTTCAGGTCATAAACTAATTTTTTTTTTTAAGAAATTTCATTTTTGCTAACTGGTTACATCGAAGTTAAAGTGATTACATCGCCGTTTTTAATTCTAATATTGCTAAAAATTTAATTCTAAAATTACAAGAGTTTGGGCTGCGATTTTTGAGAACGAGAAATCGCCGAATACAATTTTCTTAAACTTCACCGATATCTGTACTTAAATGTTTAAATTTGTTTGTACTCGCATGCAAATGGTCCTTTTTTGTTTCAAGCCTAAATAATTGCATATAATGAGTACTTAATTCAAGATGACAGAAAGTTTCTTTGAACATTATTATAAAGCAAATCATTTTAGGCATTATTACTATCGAGTTTTACGTTGCCAGTATACAAAACATAATTTGACTAAACTAAGTAGACTTAAAAAACTACAAAAAGAAAAAAACTAAATAGACTAAAAAAAATAGGTTTTAGTCGTATTTTTTTCTGTTACAACAGAATTGGCTCCAATGTCTGATAATAGAGTCTGACTATGGTTATCTGTAGTCATAATATTTACAATTAAGGTTCAATGATTGTGTTCACCATTTATCGAAGTTCATTAGCAATTTGCTCTCGCACATAATTCATATAGTTTTTTTTTCTTATTTACTTCCCATCTTTCTTTGTTTTCCAATGAGATGGTGTTAAAGCGCAAACGTAACTCATTTTTCGTAATTAGCTTCCCTTATATACAATCACATTTAAAAATGTTAGCACATAAATGCCAGCTTTCGGGTTAGAATTCCGGGTGGGGCCAAAAAGTGTAATTGAGTTTTTCTGGTTATAGAAATGTTTATTAACAGTTCGGAGTTTGGAAGCTGGGGTCTTAACCCCAGTGTTGCCAAAAACATACACGTGAAACCGTCGGTCCTGCGTTTGATCTCTCCCCGATCGTTTTGGATAACCGTCAGTTGGAAATCGCATTATGGGAGTGAGCGAACAGAGAGTGCACCTGTGTTTGCGCACACACTTGTGCACTATAATATCTCTTGCGTAGTTGGCTGATCTTTGTTGAAACTTTCCGTCAAAGCCTAAATCTGCTGGGAGAACATCATTATTTACTAGAACATTTTAAAATAGATTTAGGATAAAGCATATTATAGCAATTAAGTAGTAATCAAAATGATTCCGAAATGTTGTTTAATTATTATCATAAAAGTTACTAATACTAATTGTTTCAATAGTATTTTTGTACAATAATTTACATAAATAGCATTTATCTTACCTACATAGTAACCTTGACTTTTTTTCTCAAATAAACATATAATAAAATAATTTGAAAGCAATGCAGCGTATGAAATCACGAAATTAATTGAACGTTTTAAGGATACAAAAACCTTAATCATAAAATAAACCGATGAGGAAGAAAATATTTTTAAAGCATAAATAATACACTTGTGAGTCTAGTTTAATTAATAAAACCTTACGCTTTTAAAACCAAATATATTTCTTGTTTCCTTTTCTTTTGTAAACAGGAGAATACAAGTCGCATGTACCCCTGCTGAGTAGCAAATGCACTGTGTTGACATGTATCGAGGGGTGCAGTGTTACCTACATCCTTTAAGCGTCATTTACTTAAAGGACTAAATTTTTTTTTTTATTTTACTTTCAAGGATCTAAACTTTATATTTCAAAATGTTACGGGCTCAAAAATGTTGATACATACAGATTGCTCTGTACATATCCAAATGCCTAAAGTCTCAGCAATTCTTTGCTGAGACTTTAGAAACCGAATAGCTAGATTTTAAAGATTATAATCATCGATAAATATAAGCAAGCCAGTTCTGTCACTACCAATCTGGTTCTGATATCAGGACTTCAAGCTTATTTTTATTGCTTTCCATATCTTCCGTTATCACTTTTATTCTCTCATCAATAATCATCAGCGTTTGCTATCGACATCACCAGTCACTGAACATAAGGATGCAGAGCTAATTGACATGCCTGTTCCATACTCCTTATCCAATATTTTGAACCCGAAAGATTACGAAAATTATACTATTTACTTGTGAAACGGTAATCAGTCGTACTCTTTGTAATTAGAAGATTATAACCGGTTTTGTTAAAGAATGTAGTTCTTAGAATCCATTAAATGTTAGCTTAAAAATCTTTCTGTGAAATCTATAATTGACAAAACACAGCAAGTCTGTTTTAATAAAAAAAACACTCGTTCTCATTTTATATTCATAACAATTTGACATTCAGTGTTTAATTTAAAAAGGGTTCGAACATCCCTATTTGCTCTGAGATATTATGACCCTCGTGTGTACATCTTTTAATGAATAAAATATGTGATAGTTTAGAATGTGTTGGTTTTACCGCGCCCTATGTCGCGCAGTGAGGGGCAAAAAATGCGGTTATTTTGAGGGTAGAAGTTATACAAGTTTTGACACTTACCAATAAATTTAAATGCAATCATGGTAAACGCTACTTTTTATATATACATATTTTTTATTTTTGTTATTTTATGATCTTTATTTATACGTAGCAGTATGTACTTTAACGGTGCGTGTGCCTAACATCTTTTGTTATAGCCATCTGACATTGCTTATGCAAAATTTTATGAAGATTGGTCGATTTTATTACATAATACTGCACATACTTTTGTTCGATTTAATCAGAATGGGAATTCTAAAGTTACTTACAATACGATGTCAACGATTAACTTGAAACATTGCAAAAATGGTAAAGAGAAAAAGACTTTCGGCAGGTCTTTTCCAGTTAAGTGGGCACTAACATTACATCGTAAAATCACTCACGGCGAAGTAATTTCTTGAAGTAACAAATGTAAATCCATTGATCATTTTAAATCGTAAAAGCCTTTATCTGTAATAAAGCTGTAATATGTTTTCTAATAAATGCAGTTATAAAAAAATAATTAAAAACAACGTGTGGAGCGCTTAGAAGTTAAGCTTACAAGCACATTTTCATGTTCTGTTAATCTAAATCCATTAACTAGCGGTTTCTTTGATGTAAATAAGTCGAGATAAAAAGAACTGGCCATCTCAGCCGTTCTAGTTTTTCTTTCGAAATACGTTAAACATACGAAGATCACTTTTATTTATTTGGAAATAATATAGTTACCAACACATTATACAAGTAGAGTTCTTAGAGAAATATAAATATGCCTAAGGTTGACTGGAAGAAAGTGCCTTGGGAATTAAGTCCGCCGATGTATAATAGTGCATAAAGTGTAAATAAATAAATATGCCACGTACACTGTTTATCCATGGCTATTGTAATCTAGGATTGTAAAGAAATCATTACCCTTATCGACAATAATCATTTTTTAATTAACTATTAAGTTTACAATAAACATAAAGCAAAAACTAACTCGGCTATCATATCACTTGCCACAAAGTTACTCATACCGTAGAGGTCGGTATGCTACAGTACACTGACCCTATACAGTGTAAGTTGACGAATGTTAAATGTTTACGAGTATAAAGTAATGAGACGAGTATAAACGATTTACTTACCAAATGCGTATAGCAAGTTCAGACAGTAAAGTTTTCATATAAAGCAATTGAACTCCGGCGGTCAGACTGTGTTCCAGGTTTAACAGTACTCGCTTTGATTTGATGTGATGCAGCTGCGCTTAATGAACGTAGATATGGTGGGCCCGTACAACGAGCAGCATTTCGAGTGCCCATCGAAACGCCACTTGGAACCAATTAGTTCGTACTTTGTAGGTTTTATACCATCAAGCCGAGATGGGCTCATGTGTCCATTCAAAAGCTATTAAAACCAAGCAAATCAGCATTTAACTGTTATATTGTCTGAAGACAATTATGAACGGACTATAGAGCGATAGTTAATACGACACATCACTTTCAAGAGTTTAAATTTAAACTAATTTAGTCCCCGTATATTTATTTATTATGCCAAAGTTAAACATTTCTCTAAAATAAAATAATGTAAAAAATAAATTTTAATTTTCGATTCAAATTCACAAGTTAATATTCCAAAGCAACTCATTTAAAAAAAGTATTAGAACACACAGTTTTGTATATGCTACGAGCATTTATTTCATTTTTCGAAAGAATTTTTATATAAAAATGCACGATTTAAAAAAAGGATATAGATTGTAGTTAGATATTGGTAACGAAATAAATTCCTTTGTTAAATATTTAAAAAACTAAAAACATTCACAAAACCTACCTGGATACTGATAGAAGCCGATAGACAGCTTACCTGGAAATACTCTATAGTCTATACATTGTTTTGGTAGGTTGATTATACAACAATGTAGACAAAAAATCGCTTCTGAAACACTCCTGCTTGTACTGTGATTCTAATTACAAAAAATATCACAGATAATAGGAATATATACTTACGTACTTTTACCTTATCACACAAAGTTTGGAATGTAACCGATTTTTACCGTAAAAAACGCAACATTGAAAAAACTTCCACTCAAGAATTTGGCTTAGACTACGAAATCGGTGGAAAGATAAGAAACGATAACTCTTCGCTTGCATTGCTATACACTTCAACAAATATTAGCGTTCTTGAGGGTAATCGATAAAAATAAATACATTTATTGCAACACATTTCAATAAAAATATTAAGTAACTTTGCAAAGACTCAGGACTATAATGTAAAAAGAAGAAGTCTCGTTTGTGGTATGATTTTAGGAATTACTAGTATTTTGAGGGTTTTATATGTTACGTTCTAAACTCACATTTAATAGGTTTGAAACTAATAAAAATCATGTACTGAGCATGATTTAATGAATGTTCTCAATCATCTATGTAGATACATTTTTCTATATTATTTATAGTCACAAACATGCATTTGGGATATTGAGAAATTGACGAAAATGGTTTTATCTCATAGAAAAGATTAAAAAATGTTCAAACGGCCTCACAGAAAACCGGTGTGAAACAGCGCCTGCGCTGTGTTTCACCGATTGAGTGAGGATACCGGAGGCTCATAATCCAACCCTTCCCCACATCCCCCTCCCCATAAATTAAATTTATTTTGCCAATACCAATTTAAATTTTCAGCTTGTTCACAGTTAATGAAGTACTGGATCTGATTCGTGTTTCAAGTTTTTGGTGTATTTTAATGACTATGGTCACTCCCATCACTTCATCAGTCCTGTAGGTACCTATTGATTCGATGCTGCACAGACCTATGTATTTAGCTATCATTTGATAAAAGCGAATCATTTAGTAATAGTCTAATATAAACAGTCAAGATGCCGAGTGGCTTTTCTCTTTTTCTTCTTTACGAACACGTTTACTTTACACATTTAATGTGTCACAAGGGCAAGTATCTTGCTATTACGTGATGAAATCTTGTTGTTGCATTCCATGACGTAGATGATAGTATGTTGTATGATTTTTAATCTCGTTATCATTGTTTCAATCGTCAGCTTTTGACATTTAACAAATCGTTGTTTTTATCATTGGTTAAAATTGACTAGGTACGTCGAAGGTATATCTCCATACTCCCTATTACACTTCTTTTTTCTGCAATTTGCTTCGTCAACTGTATTAAATTTTCGGTTTATTCTCAAAGGATCAATTTTCAGGATCTAAGGAGAATATTTTTTTTTTTTATGAAAATAGTAGTATTTTATAAATGAATTATCACTTATCCATATCTTTAAATAAGGATCTAATGTAAAATAAAATCGTTATGAAATATATCATAGATCTGGCCAATGGATCTATTGAGAATGAACTGAATTTTTTGAATAATTTCTCTCTTGCCTCTCTGAAAATTAAATATCTTGTACACATGTAGTGCCTATATAGTTGTTTTTATTGCAAATGTTAAATCTGTTTGCAGGTAGTCTTTGAGAAGCTTGCAATATTGTATGAAAACATACACGTTATTCAAATACTGCAGATTGCCAAGTTTTGTCTATTAAAATAATAAAGAGAAAATACAGAACCATTTCTGCCTGTAACTTGGTGTGGGAAAATCGTCATTATTGTGTCGATTAATCGCCCTTTAGCAAGTAGGGTTGTCTCGATTTGTAAAAACCTCACCCTCACATAACAGCTAACATAATACTGAAGGGTGCTTTAGTACCTACATACAAACATACAATAACCGTAACTATTTTTAAGGGTAACAGATCCATAATGTTTCTTGTATTTTTTTTGCTTTTCTATAAAAATATCTAATGAATAAATGATGATCATTTACGAAAATTTTGAGTAACTCTCCGTACTAATTTAAATATTGACAGTGTAAAAAACCACCAGTGTTTGAAGTTTTAAAAGTATTACGATATTAGTAAGTAAAACATAAATACGGTTATAATGTAACCGTAATGATGTATTAAGTATAGTGTCGCCACGTCTATTTATCCCGGGGGGTAAGAGTACCAAGAAAGCAAACTACATACGCAGACAACAGCACCGCGAAGAGAAGAAAAACTCGATCAAATCTAAATAACCCGTCTCTCCTGCGTTGTTCTAGGGAGGCCAAAACCTCATTTCTAAGGAAATGTCTACGCGCAACAATGGATTCTGGAAGCTATTATTGAATGACATAAACAACAAAACAGGTTAACCATAACCTATTCGACTGTGGCTAATCTTAAAATAATGTCAGGAAAGAGTATACGATGAACAAGCATATGATTTTTCGTTATTTTATTAAATTTTAGCAGATAAAAGGAGTCCAGCGAAAGTATTACATACATATATATATACATTCTAAGAGTATAGCTGAAGTTCGAGTTCAATATAAAACGGTTTTTTTTGTTAAATTGTAGTAATAAAAAGCAAATGAAGAACATTAATATAAAGCTTAATTGAGATTAAACCGTGTTATCTAACATACCAACAGTAAATTCGTTAATTATCAAACATAAAGCAAAAATGAATACCTTTCTCCTCTACCAATAAAAATTAAACTCAATTAACTACCTTTATGGAATGTTTTTGCCAGAACATTCTAAGCTAAGCTGATGCAATTTTCTTATGACATTTAATTCCTGGATTGGCTTGTAATGCCATCCTGTCATGTTCATTTATATTTTAGATATTTCGTAGCAAAGTTCTGATGTTCTAACAAGCGATTTCACATAGGCAATTGGAAACTGATTTGGTTAGAAATTTCCCCCGGGTTCCCGGAACTGTTTGCTTGCTGCATCATGTTGCACAATAACATGTACTCACCTGTTAACAACAATATCATAAGTACAAGTGAGCACTCACATGAATAACGGATTTATAAAGATTTGAATATTTGTGATTTGAACTGAATTCAACAAACAATGGTTTTGGAAACACATGTTCAAGAAACTCATACACTTACATGTTAGTACAGAAGTAACTCAACAAATCCGAAAATATTAGGTATATTATTATATTGTTTACCCTAATCTTTTTGTACATAGTTTATTTTCTAATAATTAAAATTGATTGGTGATGTGGCTTATCTTAAACAGAGCTTTTTGTTCTCATCACAAAACTGGTCATAATTTTAGTATTTTATTATACGAATTTTGAATTATTATGCAACATTCCTTGATTAATTACTGCGGTAAACTTTCCAATCATCGTTAAAAATTCATTTACCCTGCATTAGCATAAAAATATTAAGCTGAAACAACTTTATTATGTTTAAATAAATTTGGTAGTATGCTGGCATTCTACGTTTATAGCCTAGATCTGTTGTTAGATGGTTAACATGCAGAAAAATTAAAACATATTATACATAATAGCTCATATTACATAATAAAATAAGTGGGTATGTATGACAGTCTTGGAGTAGACATTCTGGTGCCACATGAGTAAACAAACGGAACAGAGGAAAGGTCATAGTTACGCTAGGTATCTATACCAACTATTGCAAGATTGAGGCGCTTACAGAATAAGGTCTAGCGGCTTCTTAATTTTATAAAGGTTTTGTTCCCTATTGTTTATTTAATTTTAACACTGTTAAAGTCGTATGATGAGGTAAAATCATCGAGATTCGTACGTAGTACGTATATCTCGATTGGTAAAATGAATACTTATCACATCCTTTGTTTTATAGAGATTTGTTCACAAAAGTACATAATTTAGATTATAAAAAAAACACCCACGTGTAGGTAACCGACGACTTTTAGTCATGGAATAGAAAAAAAATGATTTGTGCGATGGATGCTTCACTGCTTTGTTAAACCGCAAATCATTCATTTTTACGTCGTATTTGTAATTCTTCTTGATCTTAAATAGAATCTCCTGTAGTTTGATTTGCGAATTCAAACTAAATAAAACTCTTAACTGTGATCATAACACATTTAGCGTTTGAAGGATGTGGTAATCCAAATTTTACTAAGCCCCCGTGCAAGGGTGATTTTTCATCTGCAATAATCCAAATTCCAATCTTCATTGGGCGGAAATTAACTGCAGGCATTCAATCTCCTTTTCTATTGGCAAATAGGCACCTGTCTATGATGACTTGTTCTGTAAATGACATGTAATCACGTGTCGTACAAAGTGTTCTATTGATGAAGTTGTTAATGACTTTTCTGTTTGTTTGGCTTGATTATTGTTAATATGATTAATGGCAGTCATATTTATTTTAAAAAGTAAATATTAATATGCATATTTCTGTGTTTTCGTCATATTACCATTAACATGACCGACAAAACTTCGGGTGCCAACTGCACCGTCACGAACCGCTGTACAGAGGCGTTTCGCGCCACAAATCTCTCGTTGCTGATTGGCGGTTGCGATGGCGTGATGTACACGATGGCGCGCCGGTCGCGTACGTTAGCAGAACTGCTCAGTTTCATACGCTAGTGCTGCTGCCACGCGATGCGACAGCCGCGGTGACGTAGTTTATCTGTACGCTCGAACTAGTCACGCCACATCGTCATCCACCCACAAATCGTGAAGGTCACCGTACTATCTTGATGATGTAATAGTATACCTTATTTTAAAATCCATAAGCAATAAATAAAACCAGTAATATATTAATTTAGTATATTATTTTTGTTAGCATTGGGATGAAATTTCTGATGAGCGTTTATCCTTTTATTCCTTAGTCAGACGTATCATCATATGGAACGGATCACTATTTTTTATTTTGGTCAAATTCACAAAAGACAATTAAATGACCTGCGTACCTACCTACCACATAAAATCTTATTTATAAAACACATCATTATTAAAATCGACTGTCAGTCGAAGTTTAATGGTTCTGTAATTTTTTTAGTAACGGCTCTAGGCTACGACCATAAAGGATTACTAAATATTTACACCGACGAGGATTCCACATGCAACGATTTTTGCAAAACAAAAATCTCATTTAATAACAACTCTTTAAGTATAATACTTTATAACTGGCATAGTAGTATTGTAAAAAGCCGGGACCGGTTTTATTAGAATATGGAATTGTTATTCTTTTTAAAAAAATGTTATTTCTATAAACTTAAAATGAGTTATGTACGAACGCGAAGTCTTGCTGTCGTTTATAGTTTCTCGTGCACTAAGAAGAACTAAATTAATATACGGTTGGGCACTTGAGCGTAGGTAGCTAAAATTAGAGCTTCTTAAATTTCAAAGTCAAGCGAGTTTTAATAGTATACTTTTAGAACTATTTGATGTTCTATTTCACGTTAAGGGTTTAGCTTACCTTGTGATTTTTGATATGCTACTGCACGGTGCAATGCTCTGTGTAATACTAACACAGAAAATAATATGAGACAGATACTTATATAATTGTGTTAGACTTTGAATGACGCCTAATTATACGATATTATTTATTGGTTTTGTAAAGACGCTTCGCTTTATAAACTGAGAATTGAATGAAGAAATAGTATCTGTAGTTGAATGCAAATAAAAATAGATAGTTACAATCTAAAAAAAGGTGTGTGTTGAAAATAAATCTTAGTAGCTTGTTCTCTTATAATCCAAAGTTCGGTGACAAACACATAAAAAATAATGGTAAATAGTTGGTAAAAAAATAGTTTTGATTAATATTAAACATTAAAATATAAAAAATTGTGATAGTCTGGTATTGAATAAATGAATAAAGCAAAAAAAAAATTTTTGTTTCTTAAAATGGGGACTGTTTACTTTCCATAACTACGTTATTGGCGCTCGTATTTTACTTTGCAATTTATTGTTCCTCGTAGATAATATTTATTTACTTGTTATATCAATTCCCCTTAGTAAAATATATAATATATAGTAATGTATTTAGTAACTGACTGAAGTAACAGTTATTTGTTTAAACGGCTAAGAATATGTGCATTAATAGTTGAGTGTACTTTCTAAATTTCAATTTGAATCCATGTACATTTGTACAATAGATTTTAGTACTTATTCATCGCTTCATTGTAGGTTTGACCATTTTAAAAAGTAATTATGTAGCTGTCATATTTTTATAAGCCAACGTTTCTCTAGAGAGCAGGAAAATAACATTAGGTAAACGAAATATTTAAACCAGATAGATTAAAAGATGTATCATCATCATCATCATCATCATCAGGCCTCTCCAATTTCACGCCACTTAGTGCGATCTATGGCTTCGATGAAAGATGTATCTGTTAAACCTTTTTGTTTTTTAGTATTTTGCGGGTTGATTGCTACCTGTTTAATGTTTCTACGTCAATGAGAAATATCCATTGACGTACGTAGCACCAATTAATTTGGTAACAAGAATGGTTTCATAGAATAAATAAAAGCAAAAAAAAACGAGTCTTTAGTGTGTTGCTGTAGTATTCTTATCCTGGCTGTCGTAAGAGCCGACCAAGGAAGCAAACTGAGCTCAGCAACAGAAGAGAAACTAAAAACTAATTATATACTAGCCCGTCTGAGCTGCTTCATAGCAGGTCAAAACCTCCTTATTAAGATGAGAGCTATGTCCAGTAGTAAACTTTTAAAGGCTGTTACTGTGCGGTTGGCCATAAAATTGAATTAGGTGCGCGATTACAATACACGGTGTCGCTTTCCGAGGAGTACCCACAATCTTTATAAATGCCATAGTCTGGAGAGCTCATCTACCGACCGGTCAGTTGCCTCTCCATGAGTAGTTCTGCTTACAACGAAATACTAAACTTTTTCATAATTATTATTGCTTTTGTTGTAAGCAGCGCCATATAGCAAATGATAATATTTAGCTAAATATTTGTATTGAGACGAAGGAGATCCAGTGATGACGGAGGTTTCAAGAGGTGTCTTTAGGGTTACTATTATAACTCTGTTATTAATAGTGTTATATCAACAAACATTTGTTTTAATAAGGTACGAATGAATGATAATTATCATTAAAAATTTATTGGTGGTCTTAATTTTTTTGTTACAATCTAATTGCTTAATATTTTTACTTCTTCCATACATTGGAAGGTTTTTGCTTCTTCCGTGTGATTGAAATACACATTCCTACTCACTGCAATTAAATTCGCTTACCTTGAATCTACAACACTCGCTATACAAGTTATTACATTCACTTGGAAGTAAAAATACATAGTTAAAAATACAGTTGATGTTGAGAACAAAACAACATACATATAAGCATAAACGTAGACTTAATAAAAAGCTTGGGGCCCCAACGAACAAATGATGGAGCACAAACAGAGCACAATAACAGTGGTATCGTAATAAAAGGAAAGATTTATAGTGGTGTCAAAATAATAGGGGGTTTTTATCGAACAGTTTGTATCGGATTCAAAAACTTTTATGTTTCAAATTGTAGGTAGCTATACCGTTTTGCCCTTTATTCCGTAACAATTGTTACAGGAATTTCCTATTTATATAGTTAGAGGATAAAGGCCTAAAATCCACTTATCAAAGTGTTTTTAGAACATGTAAAGCTGAACACTTTGTGTACAGGAGCTTTTGATCCGTAAAATATTTAATTTCGCATATCACAAAAAAATTCCGAACTTATTTATTCATGATGATATCGTAAATTTGTTTATAGGCTTATTTCCTTAATAAACTAGATAATTTTGGACCGTAATACATGCCATTCAAAGCATGGAAATGTTGTTTTTCGGGAGAAAGACATCGCCAGTTCTTTTTATTTGATATTTTATTACACGTGATAACAACAAGTACAAATTTTATTGAAGTATCATAATGACTTTGAAGATGGATGTATTAGTTATTTCTAAAATATAAATAAATAATTTTATGTAGTACCAGTTTGTATGTTGTGTAGGCACATTGTTTTCGCATTGATGGAGACGAATATAAGTGACACGTAAACTATAAATACAAACAATCTTTGGACTACATCGTGTCAAAGTGATGTAGAATCTCTCAAGTTTTGTACACAAACTAACCTCACTTGAAAAATATGTATGTGAAAAGTATATCTTTATATAGATGTGAAAATATATAATAATATATGTCGTATATATTTAAGCATTTTTTTTTGCGTAAAATTATATGTGTACATATATATTGAGATATATGTCTGTATATGTCTAAATATATTTTGATATATTTTATTTACCCGCCCCGTTTTTTTTAAACGTACATGTTAATAAAGGTACAAATATGATGTAAAGGAATAAAATTTAATAATGTCCCTGATTTAATTTTTTAATTTGACCTTCTATAACATCTAAGATAATTTTTCTGTTTTTTAAATTTGAAATTCTAATAATTGTAAAAGAAACAGCGCAAAAAAAATCGTAATGGTCATAAATGTGCGCACATAAATGTCAATATATATATCATATAGATTTCGGCATGTATGTTAGTATATATCTACGTATATATCTTAACATACATACAGAAATATATGTAACCTTTATATTTCGATATATTTGAAATATATATTGGCATCTATATGAAAATGTTTGATAACATATATCTGAAAATATATCTAACATATTTTTTTTGCGCACATACATATTGTATATGTCACATCTATCTGACATCTATTTTTCACATACATATTTTTTCGTGCGGGAGGTATAATTTTATTTTGTAAAAAAGCGATATCATTTACTTTTATGAGTAGTTAACCAATTTCATGTTACTGTAGATTTTCTGAATTCGGATTTATCATTAAAATTTAGGTTTTGTCAATAAACTTATCACATCGCTGTAACCGTGGATTTGCCAAACGTTAGGTATTTACCTGACTATCAGATGGTATCAATATACCTATCGATAGTGGTGTATATTTAAAACATCACAGGTTCGTCACGTACACACTTCGGTTGGTTTTCTATTACTTAGTGTCAATAATATAACTGACATATATCTAGACTTTTAAACTTAATTCATTTCTTGCTCCCGTTTCCACCATTTTAACTGCCACGCAGAAACAAATCTTCTAAGCAGTTATCCGATTTCTATTCAAATTTTCCAATTGACTTGAATTTAAGTTTAAAAATTTTCTGTGTAAAACTACAATATCATGCAAATATATATATGTAATAAAAATGAATTGCTATTCGTCCAGTCTAGGGAAAGTTGGCGGAAAAAACTTTAATGTTAGTAGACATTTAATCCCTAAAAATATCAGAAACAAAACTTTTTGGGTACGAAGTCACAGGACCACTAGTCATAAATAGTAATGATTCAAGATAAGATTTTCACTATATTCCACATTCATAATTGTGAAAGTTTTCGCCAAATATCTACGTTCTTGCTGAGCTCACGCTCGGTCATTATAATACTTTTATGCGTGTACATTCATCAGCCTAACCTCGGCCACTTTATTTTGTGATTGTGATTGTGTGGTGATTGATGAGAAATATAGGTAACTGTCGCAATAAACAACCGGAGCTCATACTCTTTGGTAATAATTAAAAACAGCTCTAAAGGTTGGGCACACATTTAGCACTACATGTTTTAGCATATTGGCCCACGATCAACATTCAATCTCATCGATTTTCTGTTACAGTCGCTTTCTTTTTATACCATGAAGAAATTTTTGTAATATTCAAAGTAGTTATGATAGAACTAGATAGTCTTATGCCTAATCGATGTTATTTTATCTATTTTAGGTGTCCTAGGAGATGTTAAAGACGAGTTTCAAATCGGCGACGACCTCGCCGGCTTACTACAGACAGTTTTCATTGTAGCCTACATGATATTTGCCCCACTGTTCGGATACCTCGGCGACAGATACTCGAGGCGAATAATTATGGCTTCTGGAGTTGCTTTATGGAGTATTACCACTTTAGCAGGCTCTTTTGTAGCTGTAAGTTTGTTTACTTAATTTTTAGTAATTTTCAGGAGTTGCTGATACAGTAAATGCGGATACTATTTCGTCACGTTGAAATGAGGTGACCTTGGGCGGGCTTGGATAGGGGTTAAATCTTGAAAAACTGGACTCCTGCCATGAAAGCTCCAAAAGAGAACCCAAAGCGATATGATCTAAAGATATTGAAATAAAGTTATTGCTGAGTAAGATAAAATATATTGGGATTGTAGTTTTTATATTTTGTAGTGTGTATCCATATAAAATGTTAATTTCTGCTCCAAGTTGTTTATAAAACGGCATTGGTTACAAGAAAACTTGTACAGCAACTACCAGAGAAAAAAAAATCTTTGCATTGTGTAGTTGGTCACCAATAAAACATCGATTTTCAGGCCAATTGAAATTTGAAATTGATTGAAATTGAAAAACTTAACCACGATTGTTGACTAAACAAGTTTTCTAAGCTATCAATTCGTTTTTGAGTTATGATTTTCCGCGCTGCTTTTTAAAACTGTTAAGTCGAAATGTTTTTGAAACTATCTTCACGAAATTCTATGGTTCTCATTTTACAGTGTGAAAAATTTATATTTTTTTGTTTTAGGACTATTCTCTATTCGCTGTTTTTCGCGGTATGGTGGGTATTGGTGAAGCGTCTTACTCAACAATAGCGCCAACAATTATCAGCGATTTGTTTGTCGGCAATGTGCGATCTAAGATGTTAGCTGTATTTTACTTTGCGATACCCGTCGGCAGGTAATTTTTACAAGCTTTCATTTTACTTGCAAGGTTTATCAGTATGTGTATGTTCAACACGGATTTGGAAGTTGAATTACAACGACTTCTCCGATGTATGTATCTTCATTGACTGCAATTTAAAAAATATTATAAAAGCATAGTGCCATAAAGTTGTACTGATCGATCGATCTCGATCTATTTTAATTTAAAAAAAACCTCATCATTTTTATGGCACCAACGACAAAAAGGATTTTAATTTACTGTTTCGTCCCTTTAATTTACTAGATAAATGTTGTTAATTGAGTAGACTGATGTCTCGCTTTTGTTTATTCTCTATTTATAGATGTTTTGTATGATATCTTGCATTATTATTTTATTTTAGTGGCCTTGGATACATCGTTGGGTCTGTGGCCGGTGCTGCAGCAGGGAATTGGCGTTTTGGTTTGCGTGTAACTCCTTTTCTAGGAGTTATCGCTGTTATACTTATAATATGGGTCTTGCAAGATCCCCCTAGGGGCATGGCCGAGCATAGCCATATGCAGCCGACGTCATACAAACAAGATATACGATCCCTCCTAAGAAAGTAAGTTTAAGATACGTTACGTTAGACAGACAATACTAGGATCGAACTATACGATCGATGCATTAAAATTTCTCATTCAAGTTCCGTCAGTTTGTCACGAGTAATTATAAATATGCGACCAAATCGCGCCTTGTTATCTTTTAACATAACTCCTTTCTGTTGGCAAATTTTGATCACTTTTTGCTTCGTTCAAAGAGTTGATGTTTACAGAACCGAATTGATGGTTTCATCAAGTTTGCTGTAGCTCATGATGAGGAATTCTCGTCCAATCTATCAAACACTCAACAGTCGGGTTCAGATTGTGGTTAACCGACCACCATTGAAATCGTCTGTTGAGCGTCTTTGGACTACATATAGTTGTCTTAAAAATATATCAAAATATTCTCTTGTCTCGATTTATCAAAATATTTTAACAGTGTTTCAATAGCATGTCACTGATGCTGATTCGTTCAAACAAATTTCTTTGTATACGTTCAAACAAATTTATATTGTAGTCAAACACAAGCTTCTTTGTCTAATTGAATTGAAGATAGCAAGATGCATATTGGAACGGGATCGAAGGAACTACTTCTTGTCTCTCGTTCTGGCAAACAAATTTTCTGATCATCCTACATCTCAAAGAAATCCTGTTTTTGGAGTGATATTACTTCATATATTTTAATAATTTTCAAATTACTTTTCGAAACTAAATAGGTACGCCTTATAGGCACATATTTGATATAATCTGGTCATGGTAATAATGTATCAAAACTAGTGGCATAACAAATCGGAGACTGGTTACAAGACAATGGAATTTAGATTTACTGTGTGTGTACAATAAAATGCACATATTCTTAGAAGAATAATTTAATTTTTAAAGGTGTTAATAGTACACGCCTTTATATATTTCTTTTAAATGTTTACAGCCCATCATTCGTTCTGACGACGATTGCGTTTACATGTGTAGCCTTCGTGACAGGCGCTTTGGCCTGGTGGGGACCGCAATTCATCTACGTAGGATTGTCTATGCAACCGGACTCGAAGATAACCATTGAAAGGTATTTTTTCTTATACAAACTTTTTGAAAAATGGAGCTGTTAATCTAGCTCTAACAAATGATAAAAATGTACTGAGTTGTAAAGCAAAGATTATTACTAAAGTAAGTCGATTTCGTTTTGTAATAAAATAGCAAAGTATGCAGTAATAGGTCTTTATGATAAGAATAAAGAGATCTTGGTAACCTTCGATAGTCAGCCAACAGTCACGGGTTTACAGTTATGCATTTACGTCATTATATTTAGTATTATATTAACTGGAACAAATAGATGGGCAAATAATTTTTTTAAGACTTGCTATTTTGATGTAAGTACCGTATCTAATATATAAAATTCTTGTTGCACGGTGTTTGTTACCACACTCCTCCGGAACTGCTGTATCGATTTTTATGAAATTTTGTGTGCATATCGGGTAGGTCTGAGAATTGACTAACATCTATTTTTCATACCCCTAAATGATAAGGATGACCCTCCACTATTTTTTTTTTGATAAAAAAAGTTATATAAAGTTTTCCAGGTCGACTAGTATTCATTCACATTTAGTGAAAAGCTGTTAATTTGGTACAAAAAACGAACACTTTCGTTTTATTTATTTGTAGAGGATCTTAAGTCAATTGATTTTTTAACTTGTACAAACATACAGCAGATTTTTTTTTGATTCACTATAAATATTTCAACGTATCGCAACGGTATCTATTATAATAGATGTTCTATTGTCGGGTAATATCCGTTAACCGTTTGACCACTAAGTTAATTACTATATACGTAGGTAATTACAACAATTAACTGACATGTCACGTCATATAACTACTCTAGCAACGGTTATCTTATCTTTTAAACATTAATATTTGTATTTACAAACACATGAAACGGACACAACGAACACTCAGCCTCAGAAAAACGATTTGTGAATCACACAGTGTTATGCAATGTGGGGTTTGAACCCACAACATTAGCGACCGCTAAAACCACGACGCCATCCGTGCAGCCATCCCCCGTTTCCTTAACACACGGAGCAGAAGCGCAGAAAGCTAAAGTAATAGAAAATTTTAATAAAAAAAGCTACATTAAGAGCTGGTCCAAATTAAAATGGGTCCACACGGGAAGAACCAGCTTTCAACAAAATCAGTTCTTCCAGTCGAAAGTTTTGAGGTAACAGTCATGAAAAAAAACAGTCGAGTTGATAACCCCTTTTCTTTATGACGGTTAATAAAAAAATAGTTGAATTTGAGCACTGGGTGACCACTAGTTATGGTTAATTTTCATCAATGAACTGTTATTAAACTGTAAATTGTGTGTGTGCAATATTTTTGTAGTAATGCCACTACAATGTGTTATTTGCATGAAGTTACAAGATGTAAATATACCTCTACCAAAATTGTAAAAAACGGCTGTAATCAATGCTTGTAATAATCGACTACACGGTTAACATAATGGCTTAAGCGGTCGTCAAGCCACTTTCTACAGCGGCAAGTGTTGTGGGTTCAAATCCCACATGCGACAACACTTTGTGTGATCCACAAATTATTGTTCTGAGACTAGGCGTTCTTTGTGTCAGTTTCGTGTATGTTTGTAAAGTCCCCCGTGACACAGGTTGTGTATTCCTAATGCAGGAGTTACTTTTAACTTTTATTTACATACCTAAGCTAGTCTTATGTTTACAAATAAGGTTTGTAACTCAATATGAATTTCTAGTAAAACACTTTTTCCATTCCTAAAAATTAAACCCCAGGGAGAGAATTTATTAACATACTGTATTTAGTAACAGCAAGTTACAAAGGCAAATCGGAGACGTAATATTGCTTACTTAGCTCATTATAGCTATGATACAAATCGTCAAAAATGAAGTGCAGAAAATTAGTTTATTTTCAGCAGTAAAAGGCTGATGCTGATGATGATGAGCGAGCGAAAACAACTTTTAGATATTTGTTGATGGAATGTGTCAAGAATCAATCTAAAAGAAATTTAATAATGGAGCAGTTGAACTTGAATTATTTGGATGTCGGTATAATTCAAAGTGTTTTGGCTATACCAACATCAAAAAAAGCTATAAAATTGTACAGTTTAGCATATAATATTTAAATGTTATTTGATTAAATTAAGACCTTGTGGGTCTGGCATACCCTAATAGGGTAAAAGGCCTCTAAATAATAAAGAAAAAAAAAAAGAAAAAACTTTTAGATATATGACATGTAGTGTAAGATAGGTTGAAAAGATATAAAGCAATGTGGTGTGGGTGCAGCGTGTCGTACAAGTTCGGGCTGTTGGGCATGTTCGCGGGCTCGCTCGGCGTGCCGCTGGGCGCGGCGATCTCTCAGCGCATGCGCCCGCGGGTTGCGGACTGCGACCCGCTCATCTGCGGGTTCGCGCTGCTCGCCTCCGCCCCGCTAATCTACTTCGCGCTCATCTCCGTCTCCTCCTACGTCGGCCTCACATACTTCCTTATGTTCGTCGGCATGACCACGCTCAACCTCACCTGGTCGATCGTTGCCGATATTGTACTGGTGAGCGTTTTCTGCCTTTACTTGACTCCTGAAACTATTTTCTCTTTTTACCTTTCGTGACTTCAGGGGTCCTTGTGCGCTCCAAAATACGAGCGCGCTTATAAAAGCAGAAATCGATCACCGACTCGAATTTATTCCCGACGATATATTCCAATGAGATGACGCGATTCCGGACTAATTCATATTAACGCAAAAATTTCATCACAACGTTGTTATAGAGAATGTTATTTTAATGCACACATTAGGTGCTTAAGTCGTGTTCCGATACATTACTGATTTAATATTTTAGAATTGACATGATGAATTGACCTCACTTAATAAAATGTGCGAGCATGAATTACGAATCGAAATCATCATGGCTGCCTTTTTAACGTATATATATTTTAATTTCTATATATTTATATATTTTAGCATGATCAAACTATTTTATATTATTGTCATGGATATACCGTCCAGTAAAAGATAAAAACGATTTTATTTACACTCCTTAACCTCTTCACTCTCTTTTAAAAGTAGCGGCACACACGTTTTTATAATTTTACTGCACGTATATTGATGTGTTAAATAATATGGCGTAACATAGTTAATATGGCGCTTGTAATACCGTCGATCGCATATAAGCGCATGTGCTGACCGTACCGATACTTTGCACGAAGGGTGTCGCTAATCTTCGGCGCGATCACGATGGTGTCGGGGCTGCTGGGCGTGGCGCTGGGCTCGGCGCTGGGCACGACGCTGGTGAAGCCGTTCCCGCGCGCGCACCCCATCATCTGCGGCGTGGGGCTGCTCGTGTCCGCTCCCGCCCTCGCGCTCGCCCTCACCCTAGTGCGAGAATATTTCCTCCTCACCTTCATCCTTATATTTATTGCCGAAACCGCTTTGAATCTCAACTGGGCAATAGTGGCCGATATGTCCATGGTAAGAGTTGCCCTCTACGGAAGTGTTCTTGTCACTCTTTCGATTTTGTATGTTTTAGAGCCTGCGCAAACGAGGAACGATGGTAATTCTGTTAATGGAAAAGTTTCTGAACTAAAAATCGATAAAGACGTTACCTAAATACATACATGCTTAGAATAAAAGAGAATGGAAGATAATTTTGAGTTTAGTGACAACGCAACAGAACTAGAAACAATAGCCGACAATATGTCTGCGGTGTGCTTTTATTATTACTTTCATTAGGTTGCTCTTTGTCTACGAATGCCGCCATGTGAGATATTGCATGGACAAAGTGCACCTTATTGCTATGCAGATAAGAGCGCGCCGCGGACACTTCGTTCGCCACCGTCCCTCGTCTTCGCAGGCCCTTACAGAGTCGATAGTGTGCGGTTGCTATCCGTTGGAGTCTTTTTTCCTTAGTAGCGTTTTGTGACTTGTGTTGGATTTTAGTTTTTTTTTGTATGATAATTGTATTTTGCATGTAGCATGTCTGTCATGTGTATGAAAGTATTATGTTTTTTTATTAGTTATATTATTGCTTTGTATATGATGCTTAATTTAATTCAGTCATTCATTAGCACATATTGACGGTTCACCATTGCCTAGTTGTGATTAAAATTACTTTCGGAACTTGCGTATCTCATTGGAATAGTTTAAGTAATGTATTCGAGTTTGGTGGACCGATTTCAATTTGTGTAAAAGCGCCATCTATTGATTTTACTATGCAACGCGTTAGAAATTTGTTCTTAAGCGATGTACTTAACTATGCAATTTGCAAGATTCGCAATAGATGGCGCTAATATAAATATTACATGCCAATAAGATTAGTTTTTTGACTAATTGGTTAGGTTATGCATACAATTAGACCTGGTAGACAATATATAAATGTTTGATGTAACTTTGAATTGATTGGTGAAAACAGAAAGTAGTACCTATCTAATTACTATAATTATTATACTAATTTGTCTCATAACAAGTTACTAGGCAAAAGGGGTTTCATATTAAGGCTTTCGCTTGTTTAGCTGCCATTGGGGAAAACACTGGTGAATGAAGTGACTTCAAACGTCGACTTTCGAATTATTTCACACAGTGAAGCGAACATAGAGTTCTACACCTGACATTTTATTATATATTAACAGGATGGTTTTATTCAATATCCCATTCGTTCTTTTCATGTCATTCGAATCGCACTGATAAAAGGTATATAAAATAAAAATAAAAACTGTAATTAATTTGTTTTCAGTCAGCTTTTGATATGCAGTCTCATGGTACAAGTTTCATAACCACCATGGTTTATATTTGTCTGTAATATTGCTAGCCAAACTTTTACGCTAACCCATGAAGCCTTTTTTAACTTGTCACCTAAAATACCTTTCATTTTGTTTACTTTTAAAAAATTATTAAATATTATTATTAAATATTATTATTGTCTTTATTAAATTACAGTACGTGGTGATTCCGCCGCGACGGTCGACAGCCGAAGCTTTGCAAATTTTAATTTCGCACATGTTTGGAGATGCTGGCAGTCCTTACTTAGTAGGAGTTGTAAGTGTATTTTATTAATTGCAAGTGCAATAGACTGATATTTTCCTAAAGGAAACCTATGCCCAACTGTGGACTACCACAGCTACTGAGGTGAGGTCTCGGGTTCGATTCTCGGGTCGGTACAAATGTTTGTATGATCTCTAAATACTTGTTTCGAAGTTTTGGTGTTTTCTATGTATAATATGTATGTATTCACTAAAAAAGCATATAAGTATTCTATTAGTCAATCAAGCTTTCATAGTAAAAATTCTGCTTAGCTTGAAGCAAGATGGCGTTGTGTGTTAGGTGTCCGAAGTATTTTTCTTATTACGTCATTAGAATTGTTGTAAATTTGACTTTGAGCTGACATTTTGACTTTAATACTCTCCAAAAATATTTCAAAATTCCAAACTTTAATAGTAAACTTTTTTATTTCAGATATCGGAAAACTTAAAGAGGACTCTGTCACCTAACACAGCTCCTAGTACTTATGTCAATTTCAGTTCACTTCAGTACGCTTTATTTGTTACCTGCTTCGTTGAGGTCATTGGTGGCATATTCTTCTTGATCGCGGCATTTTATATAGTCAAGGACAAATTAGCAGCTGACCGAGCCATTGCTGGTGAGTGAAAGACCAATTTTATTTTTAATCTTATCAAATAGTTTAAAAGTATTTATGCAATTTTACTTTAAACTAAAACTAATATAAACAAGGGCACTTGCAATTGATGCAGCCGATATATTAACTTTAAAATTAGGTTCATTACTTTCACATTGAGAAGACATTAGCTGACCCGGCAAACTTCGTACCGCCATATTTTTGCTTTCGTAAATATTGTCATAATTTCTGAAACCGGTCAAGTCCTGGACAAAAATAAAACTTTGCAGGTTATTTTTTTTACATGCAAGCATTTTCCGAACTATAACGCACACAAAAAAAAAATATCCAATTTGGTGAAATCGTTCGGAAGTTACACTCGGACATACAATTCGGCGATTAATTTTTATTTATATAGCATTAGATCTTAAAACTGAAGTTTATATGTGTATACGAAGGTTCATTAAAAAGTACGACAGTTACGCACTGTGATATAGTAGCACAGTTTAAACTTTCACTGTTTTTAGTGTGTAGCATTCATTATTTATTATCACTTTAACATTAGCTCTCGTGTATACATACAGATTAATATTTGTTTTCCATGGTTTTCAATCATGTCCTGCTTACACATCGGTACTTACTTTTGCCGGCTTTGCTAAGAAGTCACTAACATAGCTGGAATTATCAAATGTAACTACACCTCTGCTTGCTTCTAAAATTTAATGCAAAAATCCATTCAAGTTTATGATAAAATATTTAGACATATTATTTGTATAATATTGAATGTAAGCACAGCACATTAAACACACAGCTGATTAAATGTTTTATATCTCCCTGCTAGGGTTAGTTTATGTAACACCTTGCCGAGTGGTTTATCAAAACAGTAATATAGATAGATAGTAGCTGCAAACATATTAGACAAGTAGCCCTATACGTTAAATCTTTTATTATATCTTAGTTCAGTAGTACACTCCGTATATGTTACATGAACTTACCCCTTCTTATATGGTACTAATACTAAACTAAACTAAATACTGTTGAGCAAAAAAAAAGATATGTTTGCCGAACCCTAAATCGGCGTTGAATGCGTTCGTTGAACTCATTGAAGACTTACACTGTGGAATTATTTTTTTTACAATTGTTTTAGCAAATGCAAAAGTGTACAGTAAGTAGGCCTTGAATATTTGGCCTTATTTAACAGAAAACTTTTAGCATTACCTAATTATTTCACGTTAAGATTAATTGTGACTTTATTATTGTAAGCCTACATTAAACAAAAATTTGTAGCAACATATATTTACTTCTAGTGTTATCGAGATTTAACTGTATAACCTATCGTTTATTTTTGCTCGCCAGTTCATAGCTTAAGCATCATATTAAAAATAGATTTGACATTGTAGATTTTGCTCATGTTATTGAGGCCCATTCCGTATTGTTTCAGTTTCTTCCAAAGTTGTGTAGATTTAGGTGAGTTGCTTATAGCGCAAATAGGGCTTCATGAATAACAGTAGCTTATTGGGGTATCTAACAATCTCTTTTCATTTTTAACGTAAAAAGAATTCTCATTTTTATTTACAGCGGCAGACGCACAAAGTTCAGAACCATCACATAGTACAGCCCATGAAGATGTCGAAGGAGAATAGTGAGTTCTAAACTCATTTTTGGATCAAATATGGTGGCGACATTAAAGTGAGAAAAGAAATGCGCTTTGTTCCAGTTATATAATTACAGATCCCATTTTTATTATTACGACATACCTACTATTAACGGTTGTATGTAAACTTGACTCATGTTAATTTCTTATTATATATTCTTTCAGTATAACTATAATTTCAGTTTATTATGTCTAAAAAAGAAACAAAATTGCCATCGCTTTGAAATAAATGATTTATATTTCGTTAAAAACGCGATAGAGTAATAATGCATGTACGATTCCGTACAATGTTGTATAAAAACATGACTTTTCTCTATAATTTCTAGCTTATTTCCGAGTCAAATCGACTACATTTATAAATCTTTATTGTACCTATATGCAATGCAATTTTAGATTTAAAAATGATTCAAAGTGGAATCTTTAAGTAGATTTAACTGTTTCCAAAGTAGTTATTTCTTTATGACATACTTATATAGCTTAATTATTTAGCGCTGGAAATCTTTATCCATTCTAATGTGAAGTTTAAGATTGCCAATAAAATTGATTTTAATGTCTTATATAATTTAAATCTCAAGATATTCAATTCAAATAGGATTGTTTTCGAGTTGCAACACAATTATTTTAGAAGACTGAATCTTAATAAATACGGCTAAAAGGAGGATGGGTTATAATTGAAAATTATTGTTAGTGTTTAGATTTTAGGCATCACAATATTATATCTTCTGATATATTGAGTATAGTTGAAGCCGCAGTGCCTCGAAGAACAAAGCTTTCTATAAATCGAAATGCAGGTCATGTTGTGTCAGAATCAATCGAATCAAAGTACATAAGTTATTGTAAAAAACAAATAGACAAGTTCATAATTATTGTAAGCTAATTCCTGTTGTCTCTTATGTTGATTTTATACCACAATTATTTTGTTACATATAATTCAGCATCTATTTATTTTGAATGTTAATGCACAGTTTGAATTTATAATTTTCCAATGAGATATTTTTCTGTTTAAATTTGCAGTGTTCTAATGTGGATTATTCTTACAGTTTAACAAGCACTGTTGAGGTTCCTAAAATATTTAATGATCGCTGGTGTTTTGAGGAATATATTTATTGTGACTGTTTTGTATGAAAATTAATAGTATTTTTAAGCTTTGTTTATAGAAATTGCCGAGTTAAACTGTAACGAAAATCATAGGAGACTGAGTAATTAAATATTTGCGTCTTAAATTCTTTTTAATGTAATGTTGGTCTTTGTACATAGACGTGTACAGAACATCGTAGGAATTGAAATAAAAATATAATTTATTTTTGATGACATTCGTTTTATTGAGTATAAAACCAAATACCATTAATCAATAACATCTATTCTCAAATTAACACAATATCACATTAAACCGGTGGTAATCAAGGCGGATTAAAATTCCTAACTGAAAAATATAATATTCGATGTTACAATTCTTACATTTAAATTGCTATATTAATATGGCATATTTTTCATCAATCATGCATTCATTAGCATTTGAAAACGAATTTGTCAACAAATTCCTTTCTGTTGATTTTCAACATAGCTTGAAATTGAAACTATGATCATTTGATCATAGTACGAAAGTCTTAATATGTAATTAAAATCAAACAATATCTGTTAACAAGTGTCCAATTAGACAGTCTTGTAACGAAAGCAACTGAACATCAAAGAAAATTTCTTTATAAACCTCGTCATTAGTGCAATAATCCCGTCATAGTTCTTCGAGTTAAAGCATTCGGTGGCTTTCATTACTGATCACATTAATTAAAATACATAACTATTAAAATATCACATGTTTTTCGACATCTAATGATAATCACTCATAACAATTACAAAAACACTAAAACTTAACATATACATTGGTACCCGTCATTAATTAAGTATTGTATTCATAAATCTTCCGCTAAAATGTAAGATCGTCATACATTCATTCGTAATGTTGAAGAATATGACAATTATATTGATTAAAAGTTGAGAAATATAAATAATTAATAGTAATTTTAATCATCAGAACAAAAACTGTTTGTCGTTGTACTGTCATCATGTTTAGCGTCAGAACCAATTCGGAGCTTTTTGGGTAGAGGTTCAGTAGAGTTGTAACTATCACTTAAGGCTCTTTTAGCAGTCGCAACTAAACTTATGACAGTAACAGTTTCTGGATAACCATTCTCATCATCAGAACTTTTTGATGACACTGTCAATTGAGTCATGTCTTTCAATAATACTCTTTGTGAGAGTAGTTTCTCCACCCTCACAATGACATCATGATCCTGGAAAATGAATATAAGGGGTAGGTGTAACAAACACTAACAGAAGACTTCATATAGTAATGACGTAGCAATCAAGATGGATCATTTGGTGGAAAGACTTGTTACTATATCATCATCAACATATCCTTTAATAGTCCAATACTGAACATAGGTATGTATTCAGAAAGGTGGTTTTTGCCTCAATCAATCAACAACCCATAATGTCCCACTGCTGGGCTCGGGTCTCCTCTTAGGAGAGGGTTAAGGCCATATGTCCCCACGCTGGCCAAGTGCGGGTTGGGGACTGGCAAGAATACGTTGTGGCTACGTAAATCTTGCCGTTGGATGTTTTTAAGCCGCCCAAAGGCCTCCAACTAAGCTTCACGACTGTAATCGTATGACAACAACCGGGACCGACTGCTTAACGGGACCTCCGAATCACGGAGACGCTCATGGTAACATGCCAACAGCGGACACCCATCCAGGTACTGACCGCGCCGTTGTGGCTTGCCCTCGGTGATTGTTTCTAATCACCGAGTGCAACTGGGCTATGAGTGCCTCTAAACCATATTGGCAATAAGGTGTGTGTCGTTTTCCTTGCCACTGCAGTCATGTTATGAAGTTAACTCTTTTAGTGACGACTTAGGATAAAAGGCGTTTTACGACACCCATGGTATGAATAGGGGTGTTGACATGCTTTTTTTTAATCAAATGATGAAAAAATAATGTGAAGTAGACATTTTACCTGCATCCAAATATGATTTAGTATTTGATTGAGTGTAATTCTTCTTTCAACTTGGACTGTGAGCATTCTCTTCATTAGCAGTTTGGCCTGCAAACTAATTCCTTTCCAGTGATTGTGTGAGAACCTATATTTCCCGTTTACGATTTGCTCCTTAAGGGACAAATCTTTGTAATCAGAAGAGAATGGTAGGTACCCGACTAGGCTGAAACAGAAATAAGTTTTTTACAGTATTTAATACTATTTCTTTTCTAGAAAATTACTCTTTCCTAATGCTTGTGTCTTTACAAACACATATGAAACAGTTTCATGTATGTTACTTAGAACAAAAATTTGATGAACAGCACAAAAACATTTGAGGATCGAACCAACAACACCCAACACTGTAGAAACCATTATGCCACACATGCTGCCTCATTTTTCTTTTATGTATGAGCCATTCCAAGTGACTGCCTGATGGAAATCATGAGCAGAATCCAGATAGAAAAAGAAGAGAAGTGGTCACCATACTTGTTGTGTAGCAATACAACAATGCAGCAAGGTGACCCACACTAGGGTGGTCTATTACATATTTACATACTGTAACATGACAGCACAAATGTTGTGGTGCTTAGGTTGGTCTCCTGTAGGAGGTTAGTACCGGTCAGCTCGAACCGGCCCGTTAGTGCAGAAATCTAGTGTGGCTCTACTGCCTGAGTTGTGTCTTGACTCTTTAGTTTTATAGTGGTTACCTTTGTAGTTCTCCTTATTCGACATATCTGTAGTAAAAAAAAGAGAACTATATTTACCATACAAAAAAGATTACTCCAAGACTCCATACATCAACTTCAGCACCATAACTCTTTTGTCCGTTGGCTGTAAGTACCTCAGGTGCTAAGTACAGTGGTGTTCCACACATAGTTTTCATAAAACTATCTTCACCAACAAATTTGCTGAGGCCAAAATCAGTGATTTTCACAAGGGTGTCATCCTCCTTGCTCTCTAATAAAACATTCTCTGGCTGAAAATCGGTAAATATAATCTTGTAATCATCTAGCTTTTTGACTGCTACTATTTTCAAGTCTATTTATATTTTTTCTAAGTCGTAAATAGTATAAGACGTAAATGATCAAATTAAAAAATAGAAAAACATGCATATTTCTTATTATATAATGCAAAATTAGTGTGTGATATATATACTCAAATAACTGGTTAACGAGATGTAATAATTTGGTAATGTTCTAGTAGCTTCTGTATATTACCTTAAGGTCTCTATGAGTAATGCCTCTAGAGTGGAGGTATTTAACAGCTAATACCATTTGTCTAAACAAAAACCTTGTAAAGTGTTCTGTCAGGTGTCCTTGTTTTGTTATCCTGTCAAATAGTTCGCCTCCTTGCATCAGTTCTAGCACTATATAGACAGCCTCACGCGAGTCAAATACTTCCTCAGTGGATATTATACAGGGCTGCAAGTATTTAATATTACATTATTACACCAGAGTTACTGACACTGGGTTAGTCAACATGGATTATATTTTGATAACACTTAAATAAAAAATTTTGGACATCTAACACAAGTTAACACAACGCCATCTAGTTCCAAACTAAGTATAGCTAGTATTACGAGTACCAGAAAACTAAAATAAATACATCTAAACTTTATTTTTGTAAATACATACATACTAATCAAAAATAGAAAACACCCAAACTCCAAAACAAATATTTGCAGATCATACAAACATTTGTCCAACCTGAGCGTCGAACCCGAGACCTCTTGCACAGCAGTTGTGTACACTATCACTGGGCTAACGAGGCAGTCAAATTTGACACAAAATATCATAACTTGTCAGTCACTGGTAAAATTTGTATGGGTTTATAGGTGGCCTAGCTGGGGACAGTAACTCTAGAATGATGGTAAATGTTAGTCTGCCATGCTAATATCTCAATAGCAATAATAGTAACTTAATTTTATACATTCACATGATCAGCAAGCAAACTGCTACCACTTACGTGTCTGACAGACTTCATAATA
This sequence comes from Hyphantria cunea, assembly GCA_003709505.1. Taxonomy (NCBI): domain Eukaryota; kingdom Metazoa; phylum Arthropoda; class Insecta; order Lepidoptera; family Erebidae; genus Hyphantria; species Hyphantria cunea. The sequence goes on along the minus strand of PKRV01001356.1, from coordinate 907,296 downwards.
TTAATTTCATTCATAATTTTTTGGGGGTCGTTCAAATTGTTTATTTGTCCATTTGTCAGTCTGCTCTTTTTAATAATTTTCATTGCATGTTTGGTACATTTTAACTGAAATAAATAAAGTACATTATAGAACAATGTTAAAATTTAAAAACACATTGAATTTTATTGAATTTTACCTTGTTATAAACTAGTTTCACAATGCCACAGGCACCTTGTCCTAATGTTCTAGAAATATAATATTTTTTGGAGATTTCTTTTGGTACTTTGTCTTGTTCATTCTTAAATAAATCTTTGAATATAAAAACTGAAAATAAGGTAATCATCAAAAAATATACAGAAATGAAAATAAAGAGAAAGCACTTCTTAGAGTAGTTCTTTTTTATGGCAGAGCTGGTAAATAAGCAGATGGGTCACTAATAGAAAGCAAATTTAGAAGACTGGATACACCTAAATTCTCTTTTTTTGTTATCACGTAAATGAACAACATACTCTAATAAACATTTATATACTACATATTATATTTACTAGGTATTTAAGAATAAAAGTTCAATAACATAGTGCTGACTAGAATAAGTTGTTTACCTCTATGCATCAAGATAAAACCAAGGAAATCTAGGTGTATCAAGCTTTCTAAATTAGGAAAAGCAAAGATATTTTTTTTTGAGTAAGTACTAACTTTTAACAAGCTCGTGAGTGACAGATATAATGTCATTATCGTCGAGAACTTGCGAATTTCCCTTGCCTATTTTCAAACCATTTAGAAATGTGCCGTTGTATGATAAATCAGTTATAATCGTGGGACATAGGGGTTCGCTGAAAAATAAGAAAAAATATTATTTACATACAATTACGTACGACAAGAATAAATAGGTTTGTACGTATGAATATGTAGCTGTAAGCTGAGAACTTACGACATATCCCTTCTTATAACGAAGTGTTGTTTACTGACGTTTCTTGTAATATTCTCTTTTAACACGCTGTTCTTCGCAACAAAGTTAGAGTTAAGGGCTCTTCCCAGGGTGAACTCGGGTTCTATGAGATCTAAAAAAAAAAATCGAAGGTAGACACCGCGTGTTATTAAAAATAGGCAGTTTGTTGTTATTAATATTTATTTACAATCTGACATGTACATAATATTTAAAGTACTTACCATAGTATTCAGGGTTATTCTCCGTTTTCCAGCAATGTCTTCCAGTCTTAGCAGGTTTTGTGGAATACAATCTACCCCATATTGTAGGAATGTAAGACGGAGTATTTTGTTGACTCCAATCAATTTGAGAGTTTTGTGTTTGAGTTTGAGTAATTGGTAACTCCTCTGCCATAGTTCTAACTTACTTTAGTCATTAGTTACGACTTACGAAATTGAAAGAAATTAGCAAAGTTTCAGTTGAAAGTTTCAGATTCAGCGCCCGCCCTCCAAGTTTAACTTAAGTTTTTTTGACCACAGATTGGCACAGTTAATACATAGATTGATTACATTCTAGTGATTCTAGAGGTACAACCGCTAAATACTACATAACTTTAGTTATTTGGTTGGCGCTCGCTTTGTTTGACACTTGACACTTTGGAATAGCAAATCAAAGAGCTTTTGAAATTGAAATGGCGGTAAGTAGAAAAAATACAGTGGGCCTGGGGCAATTGGCCATGCAAAGATTATCCGCGCGCCTCTAGCGGCGAAATTAAGAAGTTGTCTAAGAGCGATACTTTGCTACTTGCGGATACTGTTTCGTCAAAATCAAATGGATCACGATTACGTACAGGAACCTATTGCTAATAAAGCAGAAATACTAAATATTGTTGTGTTCCATAATGTGGTACTTACGGAGATACAGTTATAAATTTTTATTTATTTCTTGAAGACAAAATTATGAACAAAAATGTTAAATTAAAAATATTGACTTTAGAATGGGCAAGCCGATATCACCAGCAATGAGGGTTTGTTCTTATCATTTTAGAGCTCCGAACTATTTCTAAACACTAAGATTTATTTTCAAAAGACAACTTCTCGCCTTTGTAATATACATCCTGCGACGCAGGGGATATTACAAACTTGTATGAAACGAACACAAAGAACACTCAGACTCAGAACAACATGTTTTGTGGATCGCATAAAGTGTTGTCTTATGTCGTAAGTCTTATGATGAAATTTAAGTTTATTTTATGTGGAAAACAGCCATACGTCAGTAATCATGTTTCATTAAATCTAACAATACAGAGTAAATTCATCTATACAAATAAATAAAATTGTAATGTCTGTTTGTAGTATTAAAATAACCGCTTTTTAAATGCATATGTAGGTATGTGTACACGGTACGTATTCAAAAAATTAAAATTTTTGTCAGTCTCCGATTTTGACGGAACTTTTATCTGTTCTACTGCGGGTAATACCGTGGGGATCAGCCCAATAAATTCATTGGAGTAAAACTGTTCAATTTTGAGATTTATAATAATGAGTCTAGTTACCATATCGATGAGATTTAGAGATGATTATAATAGTATACCCTTACAAAAGATGTACAGACTATGAAGTTCCTTTCCAAATTTTCATCAATCAATCAACAAAAAATCAAATTTTACTGTTACACAAAAGTACATAGTTACGAATTTTTTCGTCTCCATGCAACGCTTCAGCCATATTGGAAACAAATGATCATAAACCAGTTTACAAAACAGAATTACTCTTTTTTGATGAAAACCAAGTTTCCAATTAAAAGAAAAACATAGATCAACACAATCCAACGGAGCGGAAGGCAGTATAGCCATTGTATTTTACCTGGACAAAACAGTAAGTAATTTTTCACAATCACACAAATCGCCACCACGTACACAAATTCAGACTCCCTTACAAAAATAATCGCCGGTCACTACAAACTCACATCTCTCAATTAAAAAGAAATACCTACTTAATTTAACCGTCTAGTTAGATATTATGTAAGGAGTAAATAAAAACGTGCTTTTATATTTCACGATTGTTAGTGTTTTTAACACGTGACTTGGACCCATCCTGAGAGTCCGTTCATTAAAAGTTAGCGATGACGATTGAAGTTATAATTTGATCCGAATATAAAGGGTACATAATAATCACTAACCTAATTTCTACATGCCAATAGGCAAGATGACCGATTTTGAAAAACTGAGTTATGATGCTCGGAAGGATCTTCTATTTTCAAATACAAATATATTTATACAAAAAATAAAGTTTTATTAGAAAAAAAATGCGATTTGAATTTAAGTTTCAAATTCACGCCAATACGCACGATGGTGTCATGGCGTCTGTTTGTGTAAGACGCGACGTCATTTCTTATAAACCAGTGTCAATTATAACTCTTAATAACAGTAAAGTGATCGTCGATTATATCCAAACAAAGTGAGCTTTATACATTAGTGATGTAACTCGCTCTGATTGGTGTTCAACTTGACATAGCGGATTGCTGTGTTTTGTAGTTCTATTTTAGTTAATTATCTATTAATCTCGCTTTTAACATAAAATAAATACGATTTTTACACTCTATCAACCCCATTTCATAAGTTAAATACATAATTTTAGTAGTTCTTGGTTACTGTCATCATGCCTAATTGTTACTCGAGATCAACTATACTTTTATAGTGTAGGTAAATATCTAAAGCAATAATACGGAAGAACTCTGATTGAAGCCTACCTATAGAAACTGTATTTTTTAAAACTTTTTTTAAAGAAAACCTTTGTTAAGCGAACCACATCAATTTGTCAACAGACGATAAATATTTATAATAGAAGCAATAATGCTCTGTATTTGTATGCCTAAAGGCAAATCTACAGAAGATGTTACCTTGTTACTCACGGGAATTATCAGTTAACATCTTTATAAAAAAGAAAGAGCCATTAGTGTTTTTTGGATTTCTCTAAGGCCTATGACACTCTGTCCCTTTACTGCTTGATGAGATGTAGTCAGTCGGTTTTCGCTGTGTCGTTCTATTTCGTTCCAAATTATAAAATAGAACCAATGCGTTAGAGTGGGCAAATTCACTATTTTCTTTAAGTTCCAAGCAGTCCCTTAACTTTGGTGTGCCGCAGGGTAGTGTGTTTAGACCTACTCTATTCCTTTTGTACATAAACAGTTTGTGTATCAAGTCGCTAGCCAACTATAACAACATCAATTATGCTGATGACATAACGCTGGTAAAGTGGGTTTAACATTAAATCCTGAAAAAACCAAAGTAATGACGAAAGGGCATAAAAGCTGTATAAATGTAGGCGGATCACAAATTAGCTATGTTGAGGAATATATATACCTTGGACTTGGAGCCTAAGAGAAGTGATGAAAGATAAAAACATACAAGTTAATACAAAGAGCAAATTATTCAACGTGTTGTTAGCGGTGTGATCACAATACTGTGTCCGTCAAATATTAGATAGTGACTATTATATATAATATATTATATATAATATCACTACGATATTGAAGTTGTGATGGCTAATGTTGGTTTAAAATATAAGCAAATACTGCTATGTGTTGTGTATATACCGCCAAATTCAAATGATGAAAAATATTTGAATACATTTAGATTTCTAGAAGGAATAATTAAAAACCATACACGATTGGATGTTATCATATTGGGTGATTTCAATTTAAACTCATGTTCCCAAAATGTAACATTACACTATGCCTATCTTCTGTCTTTTTGTAAATTGATTCAGCATAGCACAATAACAAACTTTTACGGTAATATGTTAGACCTAGTACTGAGCAGTTTGGGCGATGTGGAGCCGTTGGTGCCGGCGGACGCGTATCACCCGCCGCTTGGTGTTCGGCTGAGCATGCCGCGGCGGCCGGCGGTAGCGCGAGCGCAGCCACTACTACCCTCACATACTTTAGAGCGAGTGTCAGCATGGGTTTAGAACTGGTAAATCTACCTCAACTAATCATATTAACTTTGTCGACTATTGTTTCACTGAAATGGACCATTGTAAGCAAGTAGAAGTGGCCTTCTTTGACTTTAAAAAAGCGTTAGATCGTATCGATAACGTATTCTTTAAAAAAAAAATTGCTGCTTTTGGATTTACTCCAAATCTATTAAAATTATTTGCTAGCCATTTCTCTAATCGTAGGCAGTTTGTACAGTTGGGTATTTATCAGTCGGACGCATATGACGCCCGTTCAGGTGTAAGTCAGGGCAGCATCTTAGAACCGACGCAGTTCCTAATAATGATCAATGACTTGCCCGATGTACGTAGATTAGCCCAATGCCTGATGTTTGCAGACGTTCTGAAGCTGTTCTTGCGAATCAGTAATCCTGACGACTGTGATACGCTTCAACGGGACATAGTGTTGTAGCCTGGGGTATTCACAACCGGTTAGAATTTAATGCATCTAAATGCAAAACGATGACATTTACTCGGTCTCGCTCTCCGTACGCCCACAGTTATTCTATAACTGTGGGTGTACGGAGAGCCTATCGGATGTACCCTGTAGATCGAGTCCCAAAAATACGTGATTTAGGTTTGACTCTAGACTCGCGCCTTATCTTGAATACACATATCACAAACTTATGCAAAAAAAGTTTCAAATCCTTAGGTTTCGTTATGAGAATATCTTCGCCTTTTCGATGCAGAAACACTATCATCGTATTGTACTTCTCTTTTGTTCGCAGTACTTTGGAGTATAACTCCATAATCTGGGACCCGCGCGAGGTGAGGTACAATACGATGCTAGAACGCTTCCAACGGAAATTCGCACGTTATTCATACCAAACGTTGTATGGGTTCTACCCATATTTATATCCATCGCTTTTCGTCCTCGGCATGGTAGGTCTGGATACACTTGCACTGCGACGTAAGTGTGCTCTAATGGTACACAATTATTTGTTATTAAATAACAAAATAGAAAATTCAAATACTTTATCTCGTTGCATGTTATGCGTACCAAACCAGTATACACGGCTACGCAGGCAGGTGTGGACGTGTACGGCACAATACGCTCCTACGAGTCAGGCAGTTAGTCTGCTCAACTCTCTGATTGCTCAGTACCCGGATATTGACTTATTCCATACCAATTTGAGCACAATTTTTAAATTTTGTTTATTTTTCCTTAGTGGTAGGTAATATTAGTATGTATAGACATTAATTTCTGTTTTTAACATTATTTATTATTGTACTGGCTCGCTGTACTTACAGTTTGCTCAATAGAGCAAACTGTAAGTGCAGCGAGCAGCTGATAAAATAAATAAATGTGAAATAAATGACTGCATCTTACCAGTTTTAATATATAGAAGCCAAACATGGCCAATAACAAAAAACATGACGAATAAAATTGACATCTGTCAACGAGCAATGGAGACGAGCATGCTTGGAGTTAAGAGGAGAGATGGAATCAGGAATCCAGAATCGTTGTAGGAAGTAACCTAGGAAAGGACAAATGGAGCAAAATAGTTACACAATGGTATCCAAGGGAAGGTATAAGAAAAAGAGGTAGACAACAAAAAAGATGGAATTACGATATCAGACAGGTTGCAGGAACAACATGGAATAGAGTGGCCAGAGAGAGACGAGAATGGAATAGGTTGGCGGAGACCGTTGCCAACTTCCGGATGGCAAAGCGGTTCCCGGATCTCTTCCGTCTTAGGCGCAGAGTAGCACACCGTGGTGGTTTAGTGGGTAGTCTGGCGAGTCAGTCAGGAGTCCCATACGAAGCGAACCCCCTGTCCCCGCGGGGGGGGGAGAGCAAAGTGCGTAAAAGCATTGAACCACGAAAAAAAAGGCCATTGCCAACTGGCAAAATGATTTTATATTATATATAGTTTGTATTACATGAATGGTTAACTGTGTGCAAGCTGTTACCAGCGACTGGATTAAGAGGCTAAAGTCGCAGTTGAATGAACTAAATCAATAGTATTGGCTAAAGCATCGTTGACCAGGCCGACCAGTCACACCAAGCAGCACCCGCTCACGAGTATGATGCATGGACCAGCCATCGCCTCTCCCGCCATATCAGAAAGAAACGACTCGCACCACGACGACATCGCAAGTAATGACATTTTAGTGAGCATGACAAACCATAGTCGAGATACTGATAAAAATCACTACTAATTAAATTACCCTAATAATCCTAACGCATTATTTTTAACTAACAATGTATGGCCTAGTGGTTTCAGTGGTCGCCACATCGCTTCCTACTGCGCCAAGTGTATTAGATTCAAATCCTACATGAGACAACACTTTTGTGATCCATAAATTATTGTTCTAAGTCTAGGTGTACTTTGTGTCCATTTCATGTATGTTTGTGTGACACAGGAATGTATATTGCTAATGCGTAGTTGTCTTTTAAAAGAAGAAAACAATGATTTGTAAATAATTTAGCTTAATTATAAGATAAAGAAGTTTTTGTGTAAATGTCTGATGACACCTTAAGCCCACGACTGTTTGTCGTTAGATAATCGTTGATTGCATAGTAGGCTTTCTTAATAAGGTGATTTTTTACAGTTTGTTTCAATCTACAGGAAGGTCAATTACATGTATAGGAATTTTGTTGTAAAAAAGTATTCCAAGACCCTCGAACTAGTTGTGTACCTTATGCAAACGATGATAGGTACCAACGAGTTTAGACTTGCCTCTCGTATTAATACTGTGTATATCACTGTTCTCCCTATGTGCTGTCTAACAAAAATTATGTTAGCAAATATATACTGTGATGCAACAGTCAAAACATCAACATCCCCAAACAACCCTCGAAGAGAGACTCTAGCACCCAAACCATAAATTGAGCGGATTGCTCGCTTTTGCAGAATAAAAATCGTTTCAATATCAGCTGCCTTGCTGTAGCTAAAATAAACTAGCCTGGCTGTGTCCGTATCAGTGAGCTGACATACCCTCCATACCGCATAAGCTGCCAAACTAAGCTTACCTGCAAGGTTATCTATCTATTGTGTTTCCCCGTTATGACGTCCTTCTGTCCCTCAGATACCTGCCAAGAATCTTCTAAGTCGTGTACTGCTGGGATTTCTATATTATTGTTTGTTAGTTTTTCGTTATTTTTATTTAAATTTCTTTTGAATGCTTTCTCATTGATATGGAAGAGTTTATTATCGTTTTTTTTGAAGTTCTTTTTCATATGTGGCTCGTCTATGAAATTTTAATACTAACTTCTGCTTTAACGTGTCCAGAGCGTCTTCGGGTCCTATATTATTATTTTCAGTAGTGCTGTTTATTTTATTGTTAGATATTATTTTTTTACCGTATTTACTACCTACCTACCTACCTTGACCTATTATTGTTAATATATTGTGTTAGTCTACATATGTTGGATCTAATTTGCGTTATATCTCTCTCTAGTCTATCATGCCAGGCTGGTTTTGGTTGATGCGTTGGGGTCTGGATTGTGGCTCAGTGTTATATCTCAGCTCTCGCAAAATTTCTAGAGCACTAACAATATGAGTGTATGACTATCGGATAGTAGTAATTTATAGAAGACCTCATGCAGTAAGGTATTAATTAAAAATGAGTTATTTTGTTAAGATATAAAATATATTTAAGTTGGTAAGGGAGTCGAGGCCTGAGTATTGGATCCAAGCCTGCAAATTCAATTTTCTTTCAGTTTCTTTTCAGTCCAGTCTAAAAGGGCATTAGCCTGCACAGTTTCTATTTTTGTTTCCATTACTAGCTTTATCTCCATCCATTATCCATCTTAGTTTTAGTTTGTGTTGATATGTTAATAATTAATGGTGTTTATGTATTGTATGTGACAATTGTGTATTTGTTAATTAATATGTGTTGTGAGGTCGAGCCTGTAGTGTTGATAAAAAATTTTGTGGCTCACTCAGTGACGGTTGTGATTGAAGATAAATATCTTCCTGTTCTAATTCTAACCTAACTTCTTTAATTCGCTCTAATTTTTGGTTAGTTAGCATTTTTTTTTACTAATGTCGGACGCAACCTGGCTGAAACTATTATACTACGATCAATTTAAGTTTGAAACTCCTCCTCTTTCTGTCCTGCAAATGTGACTTCTAGTTTTTCTCACGGGCACTCCATTAACTCTGTGGCTCTCTTGTCTGTATTTGAACAAGAAATATATGCTGCTATTTCTAATCCTAAGGACAATTGTGTAGTAGACTGGGGTGGTATTCCTACCTCAGTTTTTAAATCAGCCGACCATTTACTTACACCTTTAATATCTGCCTCTCTGCGGGGACTTTTCCCCATGTTTTAAAAAACTCGGTACTTACTGTAGAGGAATGGGTCACATATCCCTCCAACACAGAGGGGACAACCAGGCGAGGTGATCATGCCTGGCGGGCCACTGGCCAATGGTTGATGTTGGGAAGTTGTATATATGTTAATCGGCGCGAGAACTTCTATTACGCGATGCAGGATTGGTAATTTCTTCGTACACTACGTTGTTCCGTAGTTCAGTCTATCTTCGGTAGACAGCGCAGTAGTATATTTCTATTGCGCTGTATGTGGAAGTTGCCACACTTACAACAGTATTGAAAACCTTTGAAAAAAATCTAAGTAATAATAAGAAAAAGATTAATTCGATTCACTCGAAAAAAATGTTCTGGCCCCTTACCAATTTGGTTTTAAAAGTGTTTTGTCCACAGAACAGTGCCCCTATGTGAATCTGGTGGTTATTATTATAGTTAAGCAAATCAACACGAGACACTATTGTTTTTAAATTAAAATAAAGAACAATTTCTATATGTTATACGAAATATTTTGTTCTACATATGAACCTACCAAAATGACTATACCACTGGAAAACATAAGCTTCTTTTGAGATGGCCCGTTCATGTTGAAATCAGCGTGGGTCTACCTTGAACACGATAGAAAAATACCAAAGAAACAATATTTAAGATTAAATATACGTACATCTAATCTTAAATGTTAGTTAACAATGCCCAATAAAATTAATAAACACAGACACGTATAGTTTTTGTGCGTATGAAATCACAGTAAAATATAAGTCTTAACTAAAATGTTTGTGCATATAAAAAAGTCTTTAAACATTTATGGGTATAATTTTATTCATAAATTTCATACTATCGGCATGGTATTCATGATACACGATTATAGTCGGAATATCCTCTGGGGCGACCCGTAAACTTAATAGTCTTAAAATTTGGGGTAGATTAACTAGCTCACAACCAAATAGTGTAAAGATAAAGTGAAAACCATTTGAAATTATCAACCTTATAAAATCTGCTAACGAGATTTCTTATTATGACAACTTCCGAAGTCTCAGATTTTATTTGTATGTTTTAACTGCCAAAATCCTAATGAAATGCTTTTTCACGCCCCGCTTAAAGGACCCGGGTTCATACTGGGAGCGAAACAAGTGCGCAGGGTTTGAAGAAGTTTGAAGAAGAAGCGATGAGTATTACCACTTTGAAGCGGTAGATTTCCAAGGCTAATGACTTTGTTTGTTTTAATTGAACGCTCTAATATCAGGATCTTTTAGTCCAATTTAAAAAATCTTTCAATCATACATAACAACATTCCATTTATCAAGGAAGGCATTACGTTATATACCATCACGCTAGGTCGATAATAGCACGAAACGAAGATGTTTCGTTAAATCATTCATCATCTTTAAGGTTGGTCCGACTATAATCTTATTGTTGTGTATCCTTGTTTGCGATGTACAACAATAAGCGAGTAAAATTTTAAGCAGCTTAAAATAATGACTGTGCCATATCTATATGTATATATATTTGTGACGTTGTTAATTTTGTACGAATGCATCTAACAATCTTTGAAAATTACAAAAGTGAAAGTTTGAACCAAAAAATTTGTTGTCCTGTCCATAATTCTGCCGTATTTAACAATACAAGCATATTTTGTATGGGGAAATGGTTATATAAACATCTTTCAAAAGCTCTATTAAACTTAGATAGTACCTATTAAGAGATTTCAATGTCAAGTTAAGAAAATCTTATTTGAAAGGGCATATTCATTGTTTTTGAATACCGTTGATAAGTGACACGTTGGAAGTATCTGTTACAACCACTCAATAGGAATTATATTTATTATTAATCTTCTCTTTAGAATGAATGATAATTATAACAAAATTACAGCTTAAATTTCACTTAAGTGTAATAACATTTATTAATAAATTATGTATATTATTAATTCTTGTTTACTTCCTATATATCTTTGTAATAATATAATAACTTGCATAATTTGATTATGTAATAGCTAAATAATGAAAGACTTTAGTATCTGTAATAAGTGAATTTTAAGATAATTATTATTGCACGCTGGAAAGCAGAATATGGTGTTCTAGACCCAAAGTGTAACAAAGATAGCTTTACCCATTTTCGCGAAACAGGAAGTTTGAAGTTTGAATATTATCCAAATTCTATATAAAAAATTCTTGTCTATTTAAAAAAATAGACAATATGTACTTGAGAAAATGGGTGATTTGAACAAGATAAGTACATTACCATAATTTAATAGGAAAATTATAATTTGACGAGCAACGTCAACAAATTATCTTCGAAACCGACCAGATATAATTTCCCAAACTTAAAATGTCGAGTTACTGTATGTTAATTAACTTTTCATTATGAAGAGCTAATAAATTATATTATCATTATTATATTAACATCCAGGAGCATAATTTTATTTAAAAAATATTAAATAGCTTCTAATTTCTTGACGTTATGGTTCTGCTGAAGCTTTGGTGGTAGGCATATATTTCATTTATGATACATATATCAGATACAAATCATAAAAATACGTAAAAGTTGTCAAAAATAAATTTAGGCCGTGGTCGCAAATACGAGTATGAAGATCATTGCTATTGCAAAATAATGAATTTGTTGTAACAATTCAGTTGATAGAACCATGTACAAAAAATATCCTAAGTTACTGCCAGTAGGAAAACAGGTACCTACATACATTATGATGTGCCCATGATCTAACTGACAGAATTAAATACTTGTGGTATTACTTGTAGCACCGTAGCACCTACCTATAAGCCTACACAGTAGGACAATGGGCAAGGAATGAATAAAATTAACACTTACATTACATTGTATTTTCTTGTTCTCAGGGCAATTTAGGAATCAGGAATCGATGTGGCAATCGATGTCACGTTTATTTAAAAGTAAAGATAGGTAATTTCTTCTTTAACTTCCACAGCCTTCCCTTCGGAAGGTGCAATTGTTGCTGTGCAACTGTTAAACCTTCAACCGGGGGAGCTACGACCGGCGAAAAGTAAGAACTTTATATATTTATGAAAAAAATTTAGTCGTTTTCGTAACACTTTTCGTCGTAACAGCGTGTAGCCTTCGTCAACAGTCACTTAAGCATTTTTCAATTCGTCCAAGTAGTTTCTGAGATTACTGCGTTTAACCAAATAAATACTCCATCTTTAAATTACCAATATACATTAAACGTGTCAAATAAGGAATTGATTAATAAGCCTCAGCCTAAGATTAGGTGTTGATGAAAGTACACAGAACATACATTTAGAAATACATGGGGACTACAAGTAGTTGGATGTTGCTGCTTATCAGTCAGAGGCATACATGGGCGGCACCTTGGGACTGTTTCTATTAGGGCGACTGATAACCCTTTTCCAACGTCCCTTGGCAAGAGATTATACATAATACGGTGATAAAGAAGTATGCGGTATCTATACAACCAATTCGGATACCAGTATGAACTGAATTGAAATATGTGTCCACATTTGTAAATATTGGATTTTTGCAATATTACACTCTAAAGCAGTTTAAGGATCTAGGATATCGATGATTATTTATTTAAGCCTCCTGTAAATGCATTACATTAGGCGTACTTAGTACCACAGGTATTTTCTTCCAGTGAACCTTTTTTTAGTGTTTATGTTTGTACAACATGGAAGTTAAGTCACTTGTGCTTTACTATAAATAACCTGAATACTTAAATACTTACTTTCTGAATTACTTATTGACAGCCTCGGTGGCGCATTGGTAGTGTATGCGACTGCTGAGCTTGAAGTCTCGGGTTCGATTCCCGGGTCGGACCAAATGTTTGTATAACCTGCAAATATTTGTTTCGGAGTTTGGGTGTTTTCTATGTATAATTTGTATGTTTTTACAAAAAAAGTATATATATGTATTCATATCAGTTGTATAGTATCCGTAATACAAGCCCAGCTTAGTGTAGGACTAGATGGCGTTGAGTGTTAGATGTCCGAAAATAAAATATAAACATAAAAATACTATTCTTCTTCTCTTTTCTTTCTACTGCTGGTATAGACTGTGTAGTTATTCATTGCAACTTCTAAATAAAAAAAAAAAAAAGGAATTCCTTCCTTTAAAATAGATAATAAGTGTCATATAACTTTATAATATTTCAATTATAGTTATAGTATCATGGCGCTATAGAAATCCCAAGAAATCGCTCAACTAATAAAATTTACTTAATGTATTCTTTAAAGGCAACACGTGTCTGTATCGAAAGAAATATAAATGTACCATGTCACATTGTATATGTACATCTATATTAAGTAATTCAGTAGAATCGTATAAATATTATTAAAGACCATGTCGCGACGGCGCGTCCTGATGGGTGACCCCTGCGGCTAAATCGTTCATTAGTTGATTTTCTGATTCATGTTGACTAAATTGTTCATATTTAAATGACTATAAGTAGACATCTACGTGGCAATACTGGCACGTGCATGTATTTGTAACTATGTCAAGTAAATAACATAATCCTATCTAGATATAATGTTATATCTATATACATAGAATAATGAATGGGCCGGCTCGATCGAAGTGATACCACGGTCTCACATAAAACCGGTGTGAAATAGCGCTTGCGCTGTGTTTCACCGAGTGAGTGAGGATACCGGAGGCCATACCCCAACCTCTTCCCCAGTCCCTATCCTTCTCCCCATCCCCCAAAGGCTGGCAACGCACTTGTGACGCCTCTGGTGTTGCAGATGTCCATGTCATATCCATGACATATCATATCATACGATACGTCTGCTCGTTTGCCCGCTATACCATAATAAAAAGAAAAAGATATAGGAATACTGAGTATAGAAAGAATAAAGATGAAACAGGTAACTACTTCCCATATCGACCTACCTCGAATATCGAATCCCGCTAAACTTTTTGTTATATCACACTTTGAAAAATTAGAAAAGATAGACGATGATAATACTTAATGAAGTATTTACTTATAATTTACTACGTTTAAGGGTTTCTTAAAAGCGAAAACTCATGGCATAAGATTAAAAAAATACAGGGATATCTCTTAGCTAAACTTCACAGGTAAAGTCTACTGTACTTTTCACCCGAGAGCAGAAGAAGGAGGGTTATGTTTTCGAATGTATGTATGTATATTTCTTTGGTACGCCCTAGAGCCTTCACGGCTTGTTGTATTTTTATGTGAGTGGTGTCAATAGATTCATCTTAGTCGTGAGAATGACATTGGGTACATAAAAATAAAAAAAACAAAATTAGGATTTTCGGAGCCAAAAAGTTATCTTAAAAAAAGTGATTTCAAAATTCATCGAGTGTGGTATCAAAATAAAGAATTTTTAACGGTGGTTACCAACTGGTCCCACCTTCTCCCTTCCTCGACACGACATACACGAAGTCTTGGAAGTCTCCGCTTTAATGTGGTAGACATACACTCTCAAACTAACGGTTCGGCTCCTCCTATGCTGAGCAATCAAAACCTAAAACTCACTAGCGTTTACACACTAACACACAGTTTACCTTCCTCTACGATCTCGGGTCCTTTAAGCGTCGCCACAGGAATAACCGTATTCTTCTTTAAATTTACCAATCCTTTAAATATTCTAACTTATGACAGCCTCACGAAACAGCTGCAAAAGCAGTACAAAAGGGGTACCTTTTGTCTATAGATTTCCTCTTATATCCGAGGATTTTCTCAACTATATTAGAAGTAGTAGGGCTGTTAATTCTATATAGCGATTTGTTTTTATACCTATAGAAGCTTATATTATTTATTTTATTATAACCTATCGGTGGTAGGTCTGATTGTTAAGGTATTCAAAATGTGGTGTACAGTTTTTATTGTTTATTTTACTCTCATCTCAAGTAAATACTGTCGAGATAATTCTCAATAAAGTAACCGTACAGTTCTTTGTTGTACAGTTTTGTATTGCTATAAGTTTTGATGGATGACTTTGTTAAAAATTGCTATTTTTACGCACTAAGGAGATACATAATTCACTGATCATCTCGTAAAACACCTGGGCTATTATCACGATTGCTTGTAAATTATAGATAGAATAACATTGTGACTTTTTACAAACAGGCGATGTCGTGCATAGAAAACTATTTCTATTCATGTTGACTACAACAGACATGCGATGACTAAAGTAGTTTTCTTTCTAAGTCACTATGTGTATATAAAAAATAAAAAAATAACTAAAATAAGTTAATATAAGTGTAGTATAGTTATATATATAATAGCTATAGCTAGCCGTGAGAAGAATAGTGTTGATAAAATGCTTTCTCTACTCGCGGTTTCAGTTGCTAGAACCGTAATAATATCAAACGCAAATTCAAAGTTGTATACCTCATCTATTTAATGAAAGTCCGGGTCTTCCAAAGATCTTTTGAAAATTCTATAAATGAAATTTTGTTTTCGTACTTAAGTTCCCTCGGATATTGGACTATCTATTGGCATGTCGGACTCGAACTGACTAAAACCACACGCTATCTCAGGTATTAGGATCCGGGAACCAGGTATACCCTACAAAGGAAAACCCTGGGACCCCGACGTACCTCGGACCAACTGCGCACGCACCTAGATTTTTTCAGAAAATCTAGGTGCATTCAGTAATGCTGAGCGCTTTCACCAAGAAATTTCTTCAATCGAAAAGCGTTATCAGGGAAATGGACAACTACAATGCTTGCAAACTACTATTAGTGTTTAATTAGACAGTCTCCAACCTCTTCTTACAACAAGTAGGCCAAAATAACTGAAACTTGTTAATTTTTATGTCCAAATCATATATATAAGTTAAAATAACTACGAAAAATTGTTATAATTATTAATGATTTTCGCCTGAAAACAATCCGTGGCTTAGATGTTTTCTTTACAGTTCTCTATAGTATGGCGTTTTCGAATCACACAATCCGATTTTTTGGTAAAAATAAAAGTATTTTTTGTTGCCTAATTTGTTGATGCATAGTTAGAATAGCAATTATACCTCTTTTATTCATTATTAATGTTTCTGAAGATGTAAATAAACTATTATTCTGAAATAGTTAATTTACATCTTCAGAAACATTTCTTTCTAAATTTTATTTAAATTAGCTTAATCTTAAGCATTGCATAACCCTCTCCTGAGAGGAGACCCGAGCCCAACAGTGGGACATTATGGGTTGCTGATGAAACTTAAGCATTGTTTTTCTGCACGTTTTGCCTAGATCGAGAAAACTTCTACAGCGTATTACAATAGACTAGATTAAATTCCTAGTTGCCATGCGTTTATCTGATTGTCTGATTGTGAATTCTTGTTCTTTTCATATTGTAATGTAGCTGAATTTTAAATAAAAGATTTAAGTTTATGGTTGCCTGTAAGAGATAAAGCCGCCACTTGTACCTCCTACTTGTAAGATATCGTTGATATTATCTGATGTACAATAGGCATTATTAATTTCATTAAGTTCTTTTACTGTCGAACATTTCAATGGTTTGGTTAACTTAAGCTTGATGTATCGCTAACAACCTTTAACACTTCACTGATAGACATAGCCTCTCTTTAGCAAGGAGGTGAATATAAATATTGTTGTCACATGTATTTAAATTGATCTTTTTTTCTGATTATTGATCTAATAAATATATCTAAATAATATCCAAATTTCTGTGAGCATGATCATACACATACATATACATTCAACTGAGGGCATAAATAAGCTATCTAAAGGCATAATTTTCCCCGATTTTTCCAATATCTTTCATTGATGATGGTCTCCTATTGGTATTAAATACCTTACTGCCTGTAGTTAAATAGCCTTACTTCCACACTTCCAGCTTTGCTTCCTTCCACGATAAATGAGCTATACAATACCTAAGGAATAAACAAAATTGATCCGGCCGTTCACGTGTGATGCCGTTACCAAGCAATAGGGATTATTTTATAGGAACACCACGCAAACAAAATTAAAGCAGTTACTGAAAAGTGAAGTGGAAATCACTTACACACTATTGACTTTATTCATATCACTAGCTGGCCCACTTACACTCGTCTGTGTCGCCTTTACGTAGTGTACGTAGCCTGATGTTATAAATAACAACGTGAATAAATTCGTTAACTTAAAAAAGGTTACAGCGAGCGAACCTCAAAAAATAGACATACTAGCTTTCTGCCGCGGTTTCGCTCACATTTAATAAAAATCTTATGTTACTTCAAAAACCTCCAAGAATATGTGTACAAAATTTCATGACGATAAGTTGAGTAGTTTTCATCGTGAAAGCGCAAAAAACAAACTCACATTAAAATTTATTATTGTATTTTTTTTAGATATTTTAAAAGGATACAATTCTTTCATACAGTGTTTTTGTGAAACTTTTACGCAGCGCACGCAAAGAGAATAATTTTACAACGTTTTTACAACATATTTCATTGATACTCCGATCCTTTAGGTTGTAGAGCAATGATGTATTGCCTATAGCTTTCCACGATAACTGGGCTAGCCAACAATGAAATTATTTTTCAAATCGGACCGGCCCTTCCTAAGATTAGTGGTTTTAAACAAATAAACTGCTCAGCTTCGTAATTTAGTATAGATACGTAAAGCTATTTTCAAATTATTTCATAAAGCTATTTTAATGTTTTATTCTGCCTTTTCGTAAAATGCTGAGCACGTAGCATGTGATCGACGTTAGGCGTAGAGGTGACTGGAATAAAACATGTGTTAGATAAACAATAATTTATTTCATTGATTATCTTTATTTAATAACACTTACCTACAATAGATTTTACATATAAATATGTAGGCCTACTTATATTACGTACGAATATTTAGGTAATATTAGACGATAGTGTAAAGTATAGGTATAGATAAAATGCTTTTAGCAAACGATTGCTTAGAAGCAATATTATTATATTTGTATAACAGAAATAGATTTAAGTAAACTGGAAGAGTGAGAGAATAAACAAATTAAATTAAGACTGGACGACTAAGAAAAAAATACTATGACTAGACATATTACCTACTTAAATAGGTAGGATAATTAAACAAAGATAATTAAACTTGAACACTACCGAGTAAGCGGATTTATTACTATGAATATTTAAACTAGTGAATTTTCCTAACACATCGAATATTCTCGGTATCAGAAATCTATTAAATTTGACTGCTATGTTAACTGATCCGATTTTTACTACAGCGCCTTTAAAGACGTTGAAATGGTTACATTATTTACATTGTATATTACACTGTAATTTCCTGTTTATGACCGATTATATTATTAAACAGATCTCTTTGCTAAAAAGCCGGAATTTATCGTTAAAATGTTTTAGTATCTGTGGCATCAATTAAAGTGACGTCACACAAGTGACATAACAAGCTTATGTCAGTGTCACTTTTGATGTTGTCAAAGTAAAATACATAATGGTTTCCATTTTAAAATTATATGACATCAGTCGATATACTAGGTCATAGGGGCGATACGTCGTGAGTCGTAGGCGTTCACTTGCGGAAGCAGGAGATAGGGTTGAAGTAGCACTGACGGAAGCGAACCTGTCTCTTGTCTGCTCGCCACTGGCGGGCCAGGCGTCCGTCCATAGCGCGGAGTCCCCAACCACGAGGCTCTGCCTGCGGCCATGAGCGGCTCACCCTACCCATCCTGCAAAACGTACAATACTATAGGAAGGCAAGCGAAGACGCTCCAATCTATGAAATTTACTACGCCCTCAACAAATATACACGATTATAAAATGGCATAGAAACATCAATGAATAATTTTGGTTTAAATTCTCAGTAGATTAATGTAGCCAGTTCAGAATTTTGTCAAAGTTTAAAATTACAAGCTTTTCCCACTAATTCCATGTATAAAACTAAAGGGTTACAAAAGCCCCATTTAAAACATGATATGGAAGTACATGGAATAAACCCTAATTTTGATAGCAAAATGCGGCTCGTAATTATCCCAAAGTTTACTTAATTATTGTCTTGTCTTCTTTACCAATTTATTTATACTTAAAAATAAGATTTGCTTTTATAAAGTTTATTATCATCAATAGTACTTTATAACCATCGATTAAATTAACTAATATAAAACCTATCTCAGAGCCACTTATGGTTTTTAATCATTGAATTGAAATATGTTTTATAAATACCGCAAAAAATAACATCAGTAAATCATATTATATTACAGCACATACCCTTGCATTTTGAACGAATTCTCGTAACAAACATTGATGAACCTTTATCTTCTGTTCTTTCGATAGATATTGTTTCTCAGTGACGACCTTACAATATTTAACACATCGACTAGCCTCGTTACGTATTGTAATTAATAGAAGTTCTACTTCATTTATAGTCACAGTTTTCCTATACAAACCTGTTTCTTCATCAACAACCCATAATGTCCCACTGCTGGGCTCGGGTCTCCTCTCAAGAGAGGGTTAAGGCCATACGTGCCCACGATGGCCATGCGCGAGTTGGGGACTGGCAAGACAACGTTGTGGCTAGGTAAATATTACCGTTGGATGTTTTTCAAACCGCCCAAAGGCCTCCAAGTTTTACGAATACAGATAGCTTAACGTGACCTCCGAATCACGGAGACGCTCATGGTAACATGACACTAGCGGTCACCCATCCAGGTACTGACCGCGCCGTCGTTGCTTACCCTCGGTGATTGTTTCTAATCACTTAGTGCAACTAGGCTATGAGCGCTTCGACTTGATCCTTACATGAAAATAAAGAATCCATAGTTCTTACAATTCCCATAATAAACAATGTTCGTATCTCTCTTTAAAACTCGATAACATTGTTTTTGTTCTGTCTCTTCCGATAAATTTGTATTTCTTCTATATTAGACAGTAAAGCCAGCCAGTGGTGGTCGTTACAATAGCCGTGACAGGTGTACCTACATAAGCAATAAGCGCCTTTCGATATTAAAGGCACGAAAACTTCATTAGATAAATTGAGCATCGATTGTATAATCAAGGTAATCCTATATATAAAAATTCGATGAAAGATATTTTAAGTTACTACGTTAACGAATCAAAAACCTTTCAAAGATTTAAAAGTTTTTACTTGTTCTTAAGTTAATCTCTGGCATTAGTTAAGGCGATCAACGAAAATAATCTTTAAAATGTTTAACAAATTTTAGATTTCGTATAATCCTATCAGAAAAATACTTTTATTTTATTATAACTATTATGCTTCATAGGTCTTTGAGGTAGCGATTGGTATATATAATACAAGTTCAAGTGAAATATTGCTTAATAAATTGAACGCCACATGTGTGATCGCAAACACAGTGCACTCTCTGTTCCATCTTTCCATAATCCAATGGGACGGTTAACCTACACGATCGGGGAAAGATCAAGCGCAGGACCGATAGCTTTACGAGCTCTCCGAGGCACGGGGGTTCAAACCCCAACTTCCAAACTCCAAGCTGTTATTATCAATCAATCAATCAATAAACAACCCATAATGTCCCACTGCTGGGCTCAGGTATTATTGTTGGTTACAGAGAAACTATTATAACACTCAGTTGGCAAAATATAGGTTTCTAAAAATTATCTTTAAAGATTTCTAAAGGAGGATATTATTACTCTCAACCGGTTTTATATTTTAAAAACTTATTCATACAAGAACTTGATAATTTGATCGATAACAGAAATAAAAAATTGAAACAAATTATTAAAACACTAGCCGACCCGTGCCCACTTCATTGGGCGTAAGCCGCCCGCTTTTCTTCGACTTGATACACAAATTTTTTTTAATCATAATAAACTATAGCCCATGTCACTCCTAAATAGTATCGCTTTCTGCTAGTGAAAGGATAGGATCAGTACTTTCGAAGATTATCACCTGCAACCATATTAACTAAATTAGAAATTTTACCTCTTTGTAATATTAGTATAGATAAATATCTTATTTTTTGAAAAACAAACTGAATTGCATATAAGCTAAAATAAATTTTCTTATTTTAAATTCAGCTTAGGTTAGAGTCCATTTTGAAATAAGAAGTAAGCGTTAATAGTATGGGGTATTTTCTATACCACCTTCTCTTATTGTCGTTTCTTGTTCTTTGCCTGCCTGTGCTAAATAAAAGTCAATGAAAATGATGAACAAAAATGAATTCACTTAGTTACCTGTCTTCAGCATCAAGTTGCAACAACAGTTTGCGTAGTGCGGCAGTGTTGATAGCATCCCACGAGCCTGGCAGCTCCATATCTCCATCTCCATGAGCCATTAGAGTGTTTTCTGACTGCTCGTCATCCGGCTCCTGAACAAATACCAATTTCTTAAGCCCTTTGAAGTAGTTTCAATGAAGGATTGTGCCCACAGACACCCATTAGTTTCACATTAGACGTCTATTAGTATCCAATACTATTGAGTGGTAGAAACCCACACATGCACCCACCTACGCTATGTCGTAATAATGATGTGGTATTTTTTTTGCGCATGAATAAATTTTATGTGTGACATTTCAATTCGCAAAGGAAATAAAATACCTAGCTTATATACTAAGAATATGTTACTATTGTAAGTATATTTAATTATATACACACAAATATTATAGCGGATTTTTCTTTAATAGACTTCTCAACGCGGTGTAACTCACTGAAAAAAACCTAATAATATTCTGAATCTTTTTTCCGTTTTCAAATGTAATTTTGTTATTTTATCGTGAAATATGTAAATAGCCAAATTCATTAAGTCAAGTAATAGTTATTTTGCAAAGTAAGAATATTCTTTTCTAAGGAGGCAATACGAGACTGAACGGTATTCATGTTATGTCATTTGTTTTCTCGCTAATGAAAACCGTCCTTTTTCTCTTTCATCGAACTCAGTGTTAATATCATTATCAATTATGATAATACGGACACCCAGTAATGAAGGCGAAAACAAGTTAGGCGATTTACTTTATCAGTGATGAGCCATTATTAGTTAGTTTCTTGAATGAAATTAGAGAAGAAACAAATTGTAGATTTATCCTTAAGATCTATAATTAAATTAACATGCTACAATAATTGCTTGCGTAACAAGTTAACTTATACCTAATATGGGTATTGAATTTGTTCGCATTATTTGACGGTATCAGGCCCAGTTTTAATAGGTCCTTATCAAGTTACGGATAGTTCTCTGTCATTTAACACTATTAAACAGCTAAAGTTATTGATATACATACCTATATATAGTTATTAGACATATTTGTCTCTAACTAACATTGTGAAACAGAAATCTTTAGTGATCTGGAAGATAAGTTCAAATGTAAAGAAATCTTTAGTTACCTATCAGCAAGTGTTAAAACTGGTTAAATAAACAAATTGTTCAACAGTAGCGACTTGTGTACACTCATATAAACATTTCAAATGGTGATAATGTTTGGAATAGTGATTTTGCGACTATACTGCAATTAGCCACGCATTCCGATACTTGCGCGTACCACACACTAATCAAAAAATCGATCGAAATCGAACAAATCGATTCCAAAATCTCGGTTTAGATATTTGATTGATACTTAATTTGTAACACCTCACGACACAGATTAATAACTAGTTTGGCAATTTTCATGTAAATAGATGTGAGGATTATTAGAGAGCATAGGACAAACTTAGCATAGTCTTTGATTAAATGTTGCTTTCAATCATTAATTTAAATGGGGAAAGGGGAGTCAGGTGCTTATTATACTTAGGCCCACGTTATCATTTATGAATCAATATATAATCGGTTTGGGAAACGGCAAAGTCTTTGTGATGTAAATTTAACCGCAGTGCCGTAGCGTCATGCCTTAAATAATATTTGAACTCTGAATGAAGAAATATCAAAGACAATGTAAGAAAATAATGCCACAATACATAAATGTAATATTTTCAATACTCAGTAGTATTTTATATTTAGATTTATTTATTTATATGTTCATGAAGCGAATTTACAAGAGTTTCGTATTGGTACATATATTCCTTTAAAAACATAAGAGATTTTTTGTTTGTTTTTGGTGGTATGTTTGCTTTGTTGATTGTATGTAAGCGATTTGTATGAATAGTATGTAATAACACTATCGTATTGGGCTGGAAGCCTGCGAGGATAATACATGTATGTAAATAAATAAATGTTTTTTATTATATATATATATAGGTAACTTTACTTTACATTGGAATCACTAAATCAAAGAAATATTAATATTATAAATATGAAATACCTGGTCAAATTACGGTCAAGTACACATAATGTACTGTGTGTTTTGTTCTGGTAGAATTGTAAATATTATTTAACCAATCTACGCATTTATATTCAATTTCTCATTAGGTAATAGTTACTTAAAATCACAGGTACTACTGGCTAGATATTTTGTTTGCCTTGTGGATTTGAAATTGAACTGAACTAATACTAAGCATTATAAAATAATTTTAGAAAGCTAGAAATATATTAAAAGAGGTTTTTTAGCAACTTTTTCTTATGTATAAGATATGTTTATTACAGTGTGGATTGATTTCTCTCTTTTTTTCTTATTTTTAAAGAATAACTCGCATTGGGAATATATATTCTGTGTTGCGGCAAACTTAACAAACATACGTGAAACGGACACATTGAACACCTAGACTCACAATACCAGTTTGTGGATCACTTCTAAAGTTGTCCCATGTGGGATTTGAACCCCCAACACTTGGCGCAGTTGAAAGCTGCGGGGCGACCGCTTAAACCACTTGGCGAACCATGCAGTCAATCAGCATTCTTACATTCAGATTACATATGTAAATTACGACAAGATTCCATTAGGCAGTACTAGTGTTTCCATACTTACCACTGGTGTAGTAGATACTGTTACAAACAGCATTGCCAGCGTGCCGATGATGATAGCCATGCAAACGTTGCACCCAGTCATTTTCATTGTGATGTTTGAAACTGAAAACAAGTAATCTAATTAGCGCTTTCCATCGCTTTGTGAGTGACCAGCTGAAGAAGTAATCTATAACGAATGTGTTTTATATTAGAGGTAGTTTATCGTAAAGTGAAATGTGTTTTGTTCTAAATAAAAAATACATATAGGTACATGATGCAAATGAGTTTGAATAACCTGTTAATTTTGTATATTAATTAATCTTCTTAGATTAAAAAAACCGGCAAAGTGCGAGTCGGACTCGCGCACTAACGGTACATACCTTTAGGTATATTATGTGATGGAACGAAAGATTTATGCTCTTCGCAATTTTTCCTTTATCTATGCTATAAGACGTTGCTTCGTACCAAATTTCAAGGTTCGAGTTCACGGAAAGTACCCTGTAGGTTTTGATTCCCTTGTGAGTATCGAACATTTGCAGCATAAACGACTGTATCTTCTGATTACGTAGGCTTAGAAGTTTGATTTTTTCACAGCTCCAAGGAACAGTAACCCTGATACTCTACGAGTTCCTGAGAAAAAGGGTCTTGACAGACAGACAGACGGACATAAAAGTAATCCTATAATAGATCCGGTTTTTTTATTTTTAGTACGGAACCATAAAAATTTCGTTAGTATACTTACTACAGCTAACGAACATTTTTTCACACAGAATTAGCTAAATCAGTCCAGCTATTCCCGTGGTATATACTTCGATCTTGAAATTGTGGAAACCCAAGAAAAGTAGAAAAATAAAATGAAATTATTTTCTTTAAGATTACAGAAGTATAGTTATAAAAGTGAATAAAAACGTTATGATTAACATATTACTAATTGCTGATCATTACAATAAAGCTAAATATGAGGATAAACCGTGGAAGAGCCACGCTTCGGCATGAATTGCTCGCCTCGACCTGAGTCAATGAAGCCCCAAAGAAACCGGGTGTGAAACAGCGCTTGCCCTGTGTTTCACCGTGTTAGTGAGCATAAAGTTTTTGCATAAACATTTTTTATATCTTGAACCATTTTAGAGATAGAGGGCACAGAGAACTCAGTGTTAAACTGTAAATAATTTTCGCTTTTTTTTTGTTAAATATTAAATTATAATTATTAGGTGGGTTAGATAATGCGTGATGAATTCATGGAACCTGTTATGACAATGAATCCACATACTACGAAGGAATTGTTTAACATAATATTCTGGAACTGTTCGCAGAAGTTACAGAATATTACCAAGCAAGCTCATCTTGATACTCCACCATATCACTGCACAGCACAGCATTAAACCCACAGGAAACCAAACATTTGCAGTTAATTTGTAAAAATAGATTTTTTTGAAGTTTGAACTTGAGATATATGTAGTCGCGGACATCCTACGATGGGTAGGTTTTGAGACAAGTTTTAGAGGTTCAAAATGAAGGTTTATACAAGTTTACAGCCGACTATCTCTCAGTCTGAGTTGAAACCCCAAATACTCCTGGACTATAGATTTCTATTCTGAAAAAAATATTATTTAAATATAATTATTTATATTCTTTTTTTAAATCTAAATTCTGCATAATTATAAATAATTCTGACAACATGCCAAATATCATTTTCAAAATTCCAATGAAAATATTAAAACGATTAGTTGGCACAATTCTGATTTCGAAGTTTAAAACTTTAATGGCTTGGAAAAAAACAGTCGGTCTCTTTAAAAAGGATCTCACAACTCGAGTAATGGCAGAATAGCTATTACTTAAGGGCTCCCTGGACTGACCCCATAAAACGTTTAAGTGATGTGATGGTTTATGTTCGAGGCCTTCAACCACGACACGATATTGTTGTTACGCATACTGAGAGAAGACACGTATCATTGTTAATAGATATGCACGTTCGTGTGAATTGTGTTTTATAGTTTGAGGTGAAACCTTTTGAAAATAATTAACGGCATTCTCAATAACCCATATACAGTTTACAAGACATAGGTAATTGAAAATGATCTGACTTTACCTTAAAAAGAGTATTATGTGAAAAGTGAAAGGACTATGTTCTATATAAAGAAAATGATCCTGCATGACAATGAAAGTATTGATTCAATTATATTGAAAAAACCAGTCAAGTGGGAGTCGAACTCGCTCACTGAGGGTTGCGTAAAAACCTGTAGATATGTTATATAATGTAACTAATAATGTACACAATTTTTCCTTTATCTGTGCTATAAGACGTTTCTTCGTACCAGATCAAGATTCTGGGTTCAGGGGAAGTAAGAACTCTGTAGATTTTGATTCCCTTGCGAGAGTTGAATACTTTCAGCATAAACGGCTGTATCTTGTGATAGTGTTGGGTTACAAGAAATATTTTTTTACAGCTGCAAGGGACAGTACACTTGAGTATTTACGTACAGCTTGGTACCTCTACGCGTTCCTGTGAAAAAGGATCTTGACAGACAGACAGATAACAAACTGATCATATAAGGGTCCCGTTTTTTATTTTGAGTTACGGAACCCTAAAAAATACAGAGTCTATCCAGTTTTTACCTGAGGCATTTACGGTTCTGTTCAATAATCTATTATTGAATGGAATCGTAAATGCCGCCCATATTCATAACTATAAAGTAACAAAAATATAGATAAAAATGAATAAATGCGATTATACTAACAATAATTTCAAGAAAGCTTTTCTGTAATGTAGAAACCTAAAAATATAATTTATAAGCGTTTTACTCAAGAACAGTCTTACCGGAGTTGTTGAATATATATAATTTTGTTAAGAAAATTCTTATTCAAAGAAAAACTGCTAAAGCAGCCCAGAAAATTTATACACAAAAGGTATTTTGTTCGTTTTTCCATTAAATTGTACATGTAGCGATCGCAATGAAAATAAAGTTACTTATCGTTTGTAGACGAACTCTCGAAAATATAGGCTTATTTTCACAAAACAAACCTTATCTTTGATAATTCTAAAATATTACAAATACATTAATGTGAAGTGGGACGTCGATAAAAATAATTTTTCGTGCCGGAAAAGGATTAAAATACCACAACCCGACTACGTGGTCTTTCGCGAAATTATTACGAATCTATTAAAACCTCATTTATGAAAATCGGTTCAGGAGTTTAGGAGCTGCGATGGTACATAAAAACCTACAAAGACTGCCAAAACTATTTCCTTGTTTGGCTTAGCCGTAGCTGGATAAAAAGGAATGTCCTCGATAGAAAGCTTCTAAATTATGTATTTTATAAGATTAAATGCAATGAGACTCCTTAGTTCGAGAGTGAGTTAAAAGGTTCACTAGACGTCATCACACAGGTTCTCAAGCATTAGCTAAAACTACTTACGAAACCATCTTTCAAAACAACTTAATGAAAATTAATAGTTAGTCAGACAAAAAAGTAACTTATAATCAAAGGGAATCAAAATAAAAAAAAAAAACAAGTAAATCATATCGTATAGGTATATGTATTAATACAAGCCAAGGATAAATTTAATACGGGGAAACTATTTAGCTTCATACACTACCTACCCACTTTTTTTGCGGAAATCACGCTATTAAATATTTGGTTTCCTCCAATTTTTTCTTAACATGCATGTATTTTATAATATACGTGTAATATAAACTATTCTTTTGAATAGATGATGCTGAAAATTGCATCAAAACCCGTTGAGTACTTCAAAAAACCTAAGTAAACAAAGGCAACTTCATGATAAGGGATGTAAAGATACCAATATTATATGTAAGTGTATAATATTTTATATTAAATGTTACAGAAAGCCACTTACAGAGTATGTTACATTAAAAATTGATCGAATTTACACTCCAGTTCATCGCGAAGTTATATATCAACCAGAAAATTAACATTTCCATTCGTGTTACTTCTTAATGGCAAAAGTAGAATTTCATATTTTACCGCTTGGATAATTCACATTTGCTTCCTCAAACAATTATTAATCAAAGAGAGAAGAGATTTTAATCCTTATTTACCATACCGAAAAATAATTTTCCAAACCTCGCATATTTTCGCCTCGTCGTAAAAGAAAATGATATTTAGTTCAAATCCTCCACTTTAAGTTTCTTCGTCTTACCCGAATACGGGGAACCTAAATGGAAGAGTTACAGTTTTGCCAGTTTATATATTTTTCTATGTTCCACCGTAGTGACGAAATTACTTACCCAATTTTAATAAATATGGCGTCAATAGATTAGTACTAGTAGCCCGGGTAACATAGGTTATATTATTGCATCAAAAGTTTTTTAAACTTTGTCTTGTTTAATAATATAATAAGCTACGTCTTTTAAATACTTTTTTACACGAAGGGGTGATGCGTTCGGATTTACATTCCCTATAGTACGAGCAAAGAGAAACGGATAAATTTAGAGCTTCTAAACCGAAGGCGATTTATCCATGTACAATCTTTAGTATGCTTATATAAATATGTTTTCTTTGTGTTTATGGATTATATTCGGTACTCATTAACTGACTTGTTTGTTTAGAGTCAGAGGGTAATGACTGTGACTGCTTGGCCGAGGTTGTGGGTTCGATTTTTATCGACAAATAATTCTGTGTTAAGGTAGTACTCAACTCATTCGTTTTGATTCTGGGTATTATTATCTTTTAGTAATACACATGTGTTTATCAGAAGTCTAGTTACCTGGTTAAATGCTGTACCTAGTTTGACATCAGATAGCCATAATTTTTTTAATTACTAGCGTCCCGGTCCTACTCCGCACGGAAGTTTTTGAAAATCTCAGATTTCTTCCACTATAATATGCATGCATTACGCATATAAACCTTCTTCTTGAACCACTCAATGAATTTGCTAGAAATTGCAATAAAGTCCGTTAAACAGTTTAAAAGGTCTAAGCGAACTGACAACAGAAGCATTCATTTTATGTTACGTAAGACAACATGGTCAAATAACATTTATTGCTTATTAATATTACATACATACTCATATTTTTCAAATTGTTTTTTATATCGAAGTAAAACCACGAATAAAGCCATCAAGAACTCCGTGCCAACAGTGGGTACGACATAAAAGTGTTGACGAAAAATTAATTGAATTTCTTCCATTCATCTGTTATGCAGACGTTACTAAGCACCTCGTCTCTCGTGTCCACGTAAAGGCGTTATTAGTATTTACGTAGGTTAAGCCCCCGTCCCTGGACCGGACAGTCAGACCGGTAACACATTGTTTTTTCCTTGCCGCGAATCCTTCACCGATGTCAACATGTCATACACACGACAATGAATACACTTATTTGTAACGAATTAATTTTACTCCATTTACACTCAGAGTCGTTGGGACGTTATTGCTTCACTGCGAACTCCCGTATGCTTTATTTTGAAAAGTTTTTAGGATTTGCGACAGTTGAGTTTACGCGCAGCAAGTAAAGAACAGACTGAGTAATTTTGTCCAAGTTTAAGCTTAACATTTTCTTCAGGTAGGTTTGTTACAGTATTATTTAAAATGAAGAACCTTTTGTTTGATCATCTTAGTCAATAATATCCATCAGCTACTTTGTAATTTTATATCTCTCCAATTTCAACTTTTCTTGGAAACGAGAATGCCCAACCTTCCAGTTATCAAGATAAAATTCGGTATAAATAAGTCTTTTAAAACATTTTATTTAACCATCCACAAATCTACGATTAACAATTAAGAAAACTAGAATATTAAGTAAGTACATAATTTTTACGACTGAAAAAATTTAGACTTCTGTAAGTCAAATCGGCCAGTCCTGAAATGGAAACATAATATCAAATCTACATCTATTTTCTTGCTTTAATTGTATGTAAAGTAATCTAATTAATATTTTCTGTTCATTGTGTCTTCGACTTTATCACTGCGAGAGCAAATTTGGGTCGTAACATTAGAGTTGTTACACAAAAATTATAAAAAAATCTAAGGGGTAACGATAGGAATAAGTTATTTTTTTTAACGGATGTAATATTAGTATAAGATTGTATGCATATCTATACCTACATATTATTCATATTATATGCTTATTAATATTATAAATTCGAAAGTATCTCTGTCTTGTCTGTTAAGCTGTCACGCGTAAACAACTGCATCAATTACAATGAAATTTGGTATGGAGATACCTTAAATCTCGAGGAAGGACATGAGGAGCCACGGGAAAAAGTTCATCATCATCAACAACCCATACGTCCACATGCTAGCCAAGTGCGTGTTGGGGACAGGCAAGAATACGTTGTAGCTACGTATCTTGCCAATGCATGTTTTTAAGACGCCCGAAGGCCTCCAACTAAGCTTCACGACTGTTATCCTATGATGACAACTGGGACCAAGTTAACGGGTTGCTTAACGTAACCTCCGAATCACGGAGATGCTCATGGTAAAATGCCACCAGCGGTCATCCATATAGGTACTGACCGCGCCGTCATTGCTTACCCTCGGTGATTGTTTTTAATCACCGAGTGCAAATGAGCTATGAGCGCCTCGCCGAGGGAAAATGTTAGTACCTACATAATACTAAATCGTAAGCGTGAAATCAAATATGAACACAGACGTAAACGTTGCCAAAACATCACGTTTTCTTAACTATGCGTTCAAAGAGTTTTTTTCACATAGTAATATATATACAAATGCTCGTCTTGAGTTACTTTCTTTGAAAAAGAAGCATCTTATTGTTACAATAACTGAGACAAGGACTATAGTAATATCCGATTACAAGACAATTTCATTATATATCCATTATTTTCCTGTGCCTATTGCTTTTTATATCATTTCCATAAATATGTAAATGATTATTCTCCCATATATCAAAATCAGTACTTTTATAAGACGTGCAATTGCAATATGACGTAAAGTTAAGCTCCTTTAAAGGTATCAGGTCCTAAAGTATATTCCGGGCAGCTTATTTCATTTTGCAGTTACTCAAAGAAATGAACTTTTGTTAGCGGCATAAAGCCGTGATTGACGCCTATACAGGAACACTACAACAGAACGTTTGCTAACCTCGCTTTGATCAATAAATCCAAAACAATTTGTTTATTGCTGTGTTTAACAAACAAAATTATAAAAGGGTTCCATTCAACTTAAACACTGACAATCTTAATGAATTCTGATTACCGGCACATCGCTTTAATGGAGATCTCAGAATTCTAAAGTTGTTTTTTAATTAATTAAACTAAAAAGAAATAAGAATTGTAAATAGACACACCGCTAAACGACAAACGGGATTTTCCATACAGACTAATCGTGAATGGCATAAAATAATAGTTTTTAATAAAAAAAAATAGTTTTATGATGTTCGGCAGAATCTCTTATTGTTAATAACAGATATATTTCTACAAAAAATAAAATTTGAACAGAAAAAATTGCGATTTAATTTTTAAGTTTTAAACTCACGGGAAAACGCTAGGTGGCATCATAGCGTCTGTTTGTGTAAGATGCGACGTCACCATTTGTCAACCAGTGTTAATTATAGCTCTTATAAACAATAAAGCTATTGTTTATTATATCCGAACAAAGTATAACCTTTCTACATATGTGACATAATTCGCTCCGATCGGTGTTCAATTTAACATGACGGATTGCTGTATTTTGTAGTTTTATATTTGTTATTTAACTATTAATCTCTTTCTAAATATGAAAATAAATACGATTTTTATACTCTATAAACCCCATTTCAACAGATAAATACTTAATTTTAGTGGTTACTGTCATCATGCCTATTATACTCTAGTACAAAAAACATTACCTTTAGTATAGACGAGGTGGTCAATACTAATTTAATTTTCAATTTTTGTCATGCAATAAGCTAGATAACGCAAAAACACAGAACATATCTTCATTTCTATTTAAATTTTCTTACATAAATGAAAAATTCAAATAAAAATATCGTAAACGTTATTAATGTTATTCCAGCTATAGAAAGGTTGTAAGGAATGTATGAATAAAAATGATCCCGGCAGTTATCAATATTGATCTCTTTAGAAGGATATATTTGAAAAAGTAAAACCTTTTTCATACGTCTATATAAGGTACCCGCTGGGTTCGGATCACAATACGCGCAAATGACGGTCACCCTACGGATTTGGAATCGCCTTGACATGTAATTGGATATTTGAGACATTATTTATTGATACACTGCACGTTTTTCATAAATGCCATATTGCCTCCTATAGCAGGATCTATGGGCATCAAAATCCACGAGGTGAGATTGTTATATTTTTATATAGGCGATACTACTTTTTTATTTAATTTATAGGCGATAAATTAAATAAAAAAGTAGCAGGAGAAGGTTAAAGCTTCATTTGTTTTTTTTTACAAAAACAAATTTCATAATAGGAGATGTATTGAAGATGATTATTACATTGGAGTGGTCAACAAAAATAATTATAGATAATATATTTCTTTATTTATTTATATATAACAAAAAAATAATAATAATATGCACCTATATTTAAGAAACTGGACATAGAATGAAATTGCTCGTAACGCTCGTGAACTTTTATAAATGTTTATATAACGAAACGCATATTCAAACACTTTATACAATATAATATTTTGTAAAAAATATTTATGACTAATAATCATCAGCCTACCGCATTCCCTGCTGGACATAGGCCTCTCGTCCCACACTACGTTTACCAAGACGCGGTCTTCTCTCTAGAACCCGTTTACCTCAACGGTTATCAGTTCTTCGGCTATATGGCCAGCCCACTACTACTTGAGCTTGCTAATCCTGTGGGTTATGTCGATGACCTTGGTTCTCTGCCGGATCACCTCATTACTGATGCGATCCTTTAGAGAAATGATCCCTTAGCAACTTCGAGTTTGTGGATCAGCCGTGTTGTGAGCATCCAAGTTTCGGCACCGTATGTTAAACTAATAATGAAATATGTTTTTTGGAAGATTCTATATAAATTCAAAATATATTCTGTAAATGACATTGTACAAGTATATGCTTAAGCCAACATTAACATAAAATAAAATAAGGTATTTTGAACTGTATGTTAATGAGGTATCTATATATATTTATACTATATCATTATCAGTTTATAACAGTTCACTGTTGAACACAGGCCTCTCCAATTGCACCCCATAGTTCGATCATCAGCTTCTCCCATCTAGCTCCTGCTAGCCGTCTTGGTCTGTGGGCGTCCTACATTACGTTTGCCCAAACGCGGTCTCCACTCGTTTAGCAAAACGGTTGCCTGCGGTTCTGCGGTTAATATGACCAGCACACTGGCACTTCAGTTTGTCAATCCAGTGACTACATCGATGACCTTAGTACTCTGCTGGTTCACCCCATTCTTAATGCGATCTCTTAAAGAAACTCCGTGCAAAACCTTTTGAATAGCATGCTAAGTGACTAACCGTATCGTAAGCGTCTACGTTGTGGCTCCAACTCGACTTGAATCGGCGACGATATGATGTACATTACATTTTAATATAAACATGTTGCGGTACTCTCATATTATACGATAGACAAGAACATGTATGTTTTGAAAGAAATTAAATTCAAATTATTTGATTAAATATAAGTATATCAAATATTGTAACACCAAATCACTAGAGGCATTTGAAATGTGGTGCTACCGTCGCAAACTTCGTATCAATTGAACGCAAAAGATTAGAAACGATATTGTGCTCCAGCGCGTCCACATGCTTAAAATACTAATGCAAACCGTCAAAAAATCGCAAAATTGAATATCTCGGCCATGTGCTTAGGCAAAAAAAATATATGCTGCTTCAACTGATAATGATTGGCTAGGTGGAAGGAAAGAGAAGAGACGAAGGAAAAAATCCTGGCTACGTAATAACTGGGAGTGGACCGGTATCACCTCCGTTGAAAAACTGTTCCATCTGGATGATGACAAGGAGGACAGGAAGCTGACAGCCAAGCTTCGGGATTGAAGAGGCAAAGGAAGAAGAACACCAAATCGCCGAATGTCTATAATCCAAGCAGTACCGTCGAGCAGAGCAGCCTCAAATTTGAATCGAAATAAAACTATTGTTAAAATTTCCATTCACTGAACTGAATCTAGTGGCTGCGCTGTCTACGAATGAATAAATGCGAAAACAATAGTTTACCTACAAACACACGCTCGTTTTAAAAGCTTTCAACCCCAAAATAATGACTAAAAATACTTCACGCAAAATGTGAATTGTTTGCGCTGTAAAACCCATATTTTTTCGAATTAAAAATGGCTTCTTTCATTTCAAAATATTTAATTTTAAAAATTAAAAAAAATGTATATTTCCAGACAAAACAAAATGTAAACCCCAATATTTTGTGGTGCGTAATGCGTAAACGAGCAGGCGCATCGTCTGATGGTAAACGATTACCGCCGCCCATGGGGGTGTCCAACATTATAGGCGTCACACGTTGCCGGCCTTTTTAGAGGGAGTACGCTCTAGACAGTAGGATAATTACTGAGCCACCGGGATTATTATTAATATTATTGTTCATTTATAACATTATTCATTTTTATTCCATAGAACATAAAAATACAGCTTATTTGTTGTTTTTTATGGAGGTAGGGGCAAACGAGCAGATATGGCATGGACGCCCGCAACACCGGAGGAATCACAGTACGTTACTGTCCTTTGGGGGATTGGAACGGAGACAAGGGGAGGGGTGTATGGGCTTCGGGTATCCTCACTCACTTGGAGAAACACAACGCGATCGTTGTTGTACACCGATTTTCTATGAGTCTGTGGTATCACTCCGGTCGAGCCCGCCCATTCATGCACGGAAGATTTCAGGATCTATTTGCCATATAAAATATGGTTTTAGTTTTCCAAGTTAAGTGTTCAAGCCATTCGCTCGCTGCCGTCTCTCCTTCATATGGCGTGATAGAAGCACAGTACAATTTAACCACTCACATTATTATATATTAAATCTGTGGTCTGATTTCTACACTATAATTGTAATATTGATTTACATAATAAAAATTTCCTTACTAATTACTTCATTTATTTTCGCTTATTAATAGGTTGCTATATTTCTTCATTTGTTACTGAAATTGAAGTGATACCTCACATGTTTAAATCAATCAAACCGTTTTGGTTGTAGGGTTTTCCAAAAGAAATCTCATATATTTCAACCCATTTTCTTGACCATTTTTACTCCTAAAAAATATCAAATAGCGTTTGTGTTGTAATTTGGAACGGTAGGTAACCGTTCTTATATTCAAACAATAAATAACATTCCTGCCTGTTGAAAAAATGAAAGGGATAATTTGTTAGCAACATTGGTACTGTAAGCTTCAGAAGTAGCCTTATTGCCACTTGGGATTACGCAGGCCGCATAATTGGTTACTGTTTTGGAAAAAAAGAAAAATGATCAAGTTCGTTGCGTTACTAACCATTTTCATATGCTGCAAATATTATGTTAACGTTGTCATTACTAAACTTTAATTTAATGTATTTTTAATAGTCGGTAGTTTAGCAGCAGCAAATGTAGTTGTATCTGCTGCTTAATAATACTTTTCGGTACTTACATTCTATATACATATTTAAAATCCATCAAATAGTAAAGTGTTGAATAAAAAATTTTGTATCGAAAATAAAAACATTGTCTTTAAATAATTGGCCAAGTGCGAGTCAGATTCGCACAGGAAGGCAATACCATTTTTATACATTTCGCCGTTGCCGTTATCAATCCCGAGTAAAAATATCACGTATGTCCGTCCGTCTGTCACCAGGCTGCAACTCATGAAGCGTGATAGTTAGACAGTTGAAATATGATGAATACAACAGTATGGGAATCTTTCTTAAAATTATTATTCTCTGCCGTTTTTTGTATTTACTGCTATAGCGATAACAGAAATACATTATCTCTGAAAATTTTAGTTACAGCCTGGTGACAGACGGATGGACAGACAGACAGGCAGGCAAACGGACAGCGAAGTCTTAGTAATAGGGTCACTTTTTACCCTTTGGGTACGGGAACGCTAAAAAGAGTAATTACAACAATTTTACCAGTCACTAATTTGAATATGACATAACTAACGTTTTAATTTTGCCTTTGTCTTTTATATTTACTGATGTAGATATCGAACGTTTCAATTTAATCACATTAAATTACTAAAACTTGTACTACCCACCACTATCCAATTATTGGAGTAAAGTTTCTTTTCTTATTCTTAACAATCCCACAAGTTAAATTAAAAGTCGAAAAGGTAAACTGGATAAAAAAGTAAGTATTGAATTCCAGCTTTGAAAAGATCTGTAGTTAATTTGGAAACCATTTACTTGTTAAGTTTTTAGTTCGTTACAAGTCAGTGAAGGTTGGATATGTGGAAAAGCTTGTGGTGTATACCACGTTGAGGGGTGCATATTAAACTTAGAAAATACCAGTTTATGAAGTTGAACCTCAACAAGGTTTGACTAAAGATGTCGATTATATAAATCGATATAAAATATTTTCTCGAGTTTAACTAGATTAAAAGTTTTCATTTCCTTTTTATGTATTTTTTCATTTTTTTTCAAAAAGTATTTATGTATTTATATCAGTTGTCTAGTACCCATAATTCAAGCTCTGCTTAGTTTGGGATTAGATGGCGTTGTGTGTTAATTGTCCGAAATATTTATTTATTTATTATTATTTATTGCTGTGTGCACGTACTATATTAGATAAGTTTTCTTGCACATTTAAGGCAGCAAAATTTATGTATGACAAATATAAATACTGTATAGATAAAATCGTATTTATTGCTCGAACTTTTACATATATATCACCAGTTCAAAATGTATTCAGTGCATCAAAAGCTGTACTTTTATATTTTTACATTTAATTGCTTTGTACGTTTAATATTTCATAATGTCATTACTTTAAAACTTTAGCAAAACCGGCGTTTACGAAAAAATCAATGTTCACAGCACACATGACATAGTACACGTGTACCTAATTGTTCACTATATAGCACAACATAAAATTTAAAATATCTTCTTTTTGCGCTTCTTCTAAGTAAAAACTTAAGGTATTCTAAATGGCACATTCCTGTTTGAGCGCGTTTGAGTAACAATGAGTACCAAGAATTTTTCTCGAGTATTAATATTATATAAAGACACGTTATGTTGTTATTTATTTACATACCTCGTAAATTACCAAGCGATAAATATATTATATTTTCTTTCAAGATTGAAGAAGTAAGTATAACAGGCAGGATGAAGAAAAATCGGCTTGTCATAAATCTTCGAACTCTTTTTTTTGTGTTAGAGATTTTATTTTAAAAGGGCCTGAAATGTTCTGGAATATGTTAAATTCTAATATTGTGTTACGGTGCCTTTTCAGTTTAGAAAAATCATCATGTGAACACAGAAGACTTGCCCAACGATATGCTCATACTCAAGAACGCTTTGTTGGAAGTTAAAATACATAAAGTTGTGTGTCATATGTCAGATAATGCTTTGGTTTCCGAGAGCAACTGTACGTGTTAGTATAAAATATTCAAGTCGTTAAATGCGTTCATAGTAAATTAAAAGTGAATTTAGAGTTCCTACTACTTCTCCACACATTATTAAGCCTGAAACTGATAGAACCAAACAAATAATGATACCCTTAATCAATTCAAAATGTCTTTGAGTAATTAAAGAACAGGTACTATTAAAATATATTTTCTTTCAAGTCGAAAAATATTATATAATGGAGTGTACCCATACTTTTCTATGTCATTTAATATTTTTATAACAAACTGATGATTCATGCATTCTTCATGATGGGGGATCCTATTCCAAAATTCATACACATTTTTATAACTATTAATTTACATAGACTTAAAATGTTTATTGTTTGTACAATATAAATTTTTCACGTTGTCGTGAAGGCACATCTAAACCGCTAAAGCTCGTAAAAACTTGAACCTCACCTTGAACCAAAGCCTGTTAGACCGATGGGTGATTATAATTTTATTGACCTCGATGTGGTGTACATAAGCACGCGGCTATAAGATGCAAAATCTAATAGTGCACTGAGTGAGCGACATCGTATTAATATGCAAAAGCGATCAAGCCGAACGAATACGTTCTATAAAGTAAAACACTTCCATCTTGCCTCTTGTTATACATAAGTGATTTGAAGTGGTGCTCGGCAGTAAGCTTTTTAGCGCTTTTTAATGATTAACTGAAATAACTTGTTGAGGAAATGACACTTTGATCATTGCTTAAGCGTGTGAGATGTAGCTTTACAGTAATGTATTTTAGATTGTTTTGTTGGCAATAAATTTCATGAAATACCTTAACATAAAGCACCAGCTTTAGTAAGGACTAGTCTAGTTTTCATATAATTGTTAAATTTACCATGAAATTTAATTTAGAAATATCTAAAACTGGAATAAATACCTATCACTGTTTGGTCTTAGATAAGACGCGAACGTATTGAAACGTAATACTGTAAGTGTGAACATTAGGTAAATGTCTTTAGGAAACAAATAGTTTATTGAACTCGAAAAGCATACGAAATAGAGAGTACTCTTCTAAATAAAAACATTTGTATATAAAATAAGAGGATAGAGTAGATATATATTATGTTGTGTTTATGTCTTGTGCACATCTGCTCAATTACTTTTTCTTATCGTGATGTGTCACTGAAACTTTGCACGAGTGGTACCGTAATACACTACTATTTTTTTCTTACACGAGAGAACGTGTAGTTCATTCTAATATCTGTTCTTGAACAGATATTAAAATGAAGTATAGAAAATATGACTTAGCAGCTTGAAATTGATCTTGATCAATTACAAGCTGCTATATCGTATTTACTTAAAAAAATAATATGTAGTAAGAACAGATATTAAAATGAACTACAGAAAATACGACTTATTAGCTTGAAATTGATCTTGATCAATTACAAGCTGCTAAGTCTATTAATGAGATCCAAGAGTTTTATTAATGTCACTTGGACTGGGACTTGATTTAGAATATTTTTGTAAATGTTAATTAAAAAAGTTCGATTTCTTTAAAGTGCTAACTTGTTTCAAAGGTATAAAACAGTGACAAGTATTCTTATAACGATGTCCCAATATTTGTACTGTAACTTCAGTTTATTATAAAATATACTAAAATAATTAATAGGCCGTTTGTCATTACAGCCAGTGCAACCAGGTGGAAACGTCCGAAAATTCAAACATGTATACAACCAATTGAAGTGGTTTATTCCTGAAATTTATCTTACTAATATTATAAACGCGAAAATATTTATGGATGGATGTTTGTCACTCTTTCACGTAAAAACCATTCCACGGATTTGGATGAAACTTTACAGTAAATCTGATACATCAGAATAACACATAGGCTACTATTTGCCGCGATAACCGGCAAATACAGCA
The DNA here is from genome assembly GCA_003709505.1 of Hyphantria cunea. Taxonomy (NCBI): domain Eukaryota; kingdom Metazoa; phylum Arthropoda; class Insecta; order Lepidoptera; family Erebidae; genus Hyphantria; species Hyphantria cunea. The sequence goes on along the minus strand of PKRV01001356.1, from coordinate 867,994 downwards.
AGTTACTTCATATAATGTCTATACAAATAAATGAAATTGAAGTGACTGTATTTAATTTCAAATTAACCTCTTTTCACAAAATGCATTTAGTGAAAAGCTTTTATGTCTATGGTATATACTAATATTCTTAATTCAAAAATCAATTTTCATATTTTTATCTTCTTTAATCTATTATATATATCACATATTAAGGCATTCAAAGAAACATATTTTACTAAGAGTTTGTTTTAACTTTTTAAATTATTTATCTATCATATTTATCACATGTGTGTGTGTATGGGTATTTGTTAAACGTATTCTACTATTGTTATTCTCCAATCCTATAAAAACAAGAGTTGATAATAAAACATATATACCTTTGGCAGAAACGCTTGCATTTAAAGTTCATTTTTAATACCGTATCCTGCATTTAATTTTACAACAGTCAATCTATGTGATTGGTATTAAAAAAATGTTCAGACTATCTTGTACTTTATTACCTGATCTAACTGCCAAGAATGTGGGTCGCATGAGCGTTTTATCTCTAATTGTAATCCATTAAGGAGAATACGAATACTTACGTACTATATAAAGACGAGAAAATCTTGTATTGTCTAGTAGTGGAGGATTATTAGGAAAGAACCACTAATGCCCCGCTCCTAATGTAGCTGAGTATTAGTGGGCTATTAAATTGTACACAGAGTTTAAATTGCAATATCTGTTTACACAGATTATCAGAAGATCTTTTCTATTCCTTAGACTTTGAATTGTTTTAGTTCGTCGATATTTAAATTTGATTTTTAAAAGAAAGAAAAGAAGACTATCACAAGGTTTTGCCGTCATTTTTGCTTTAGCGTATATGTCATCGGTGTAAAGAGTAGCCTATATCCTTCTTCAACAATCAGAGTATTTCCATACCTAATTTCGCTGATATCGATGCAATGCCTTCACCGTAAATGCGTAACAGACATACAGATAGAGATACTTTCCTTTTTAAAATTAGTATGGATAATGGTAATACTCTAGTACCTTCACTATTTACATTATAATATATTTATTTATTTGTTTAACTTTATTGCGTTTAACTGAAAGTTCATTTAAAATTAATTGTTATAAACGTTGAAAAAATATGTGGTACTCAACACGCAGCGAGAAAAATTTCCCTAAATAAAATTGATTTTTCTTCTACTTCTTTTGATGAATGGCAATCAGCCGGATCAGCTATTTCTGCCAATGTCAAGTATTTCGAGTCTTCAATTCTAAGTCTTCGAGTCTTCAAGTCTTCGTCGTGATGGAGTTAATGATAAAAATTATAAAAAATGTGGATGACATGAAATGGGGACCGTCTTTCGCAAAAACAAAAAACGATCTCCTTCTTGATTTATCTTGTCATTGCGTAAATATCGAACTTGTGTCAAAAAGAAATTACCTGTAAATTTAATTGACACTAACATTGTTTAGAAAAGAGTATAAATATACTTTCTCTTGACTAGGGTGGCCAGATGGCCGGGAAATCCGGGGTTGTCCAGGAATTTTGCGTCTTGTCCCGTATCTAATAATTAGACCTTATTGTCTTGGATTCTGAAAACCTAGAAACTTTATATTATTATAATTTTATTCCAACATAAACTAACACGGCTTGAATTTCCTAGGATATTGAATATATGTGATTCGCATGTCTGAAAACTGTATATAAGGCGCTCCCGAAATAACACGTCCAAAATTTTACTAGTTTAAAGATACACTTTATTTGTTTTTTCTTTTAATTCTAACATGCAATGCTTTTAGCGAAAGAGTATTTAGCCAACTGTATATGTATGCATATGAACTAAAGAGCGAAACTGAATATCCACGAATTTAATTAAGTCCGAACTGCAGACTCCTATCAATTTAGGCGTGTGTTGCTCTGAAAAACTAATATCATCATCATCATCAGCCTATCGCAGTCCACTGCTGGACATAGGCCTCTCCAATTTCACGCCACTTAGTTCGATCTATGGCTAATATAAATGGAATAAATAAATAAATCTAGAAAGACTTAATATAAATGGCAAAATTCAGTGATTAACAAAATATTTTTACTATGGTCCTGGATTTGATAAGTTTCTATCTGGCAACCCTAATCTAGGCCCGTCAGATTAAAATATATTTATTCCAATAAATTTCAAAACTAATGCAAACTTTAAGTTATTTCTTTCAACTTTGACGTTTAACAAGACTTCCTAAAAGCCTTTTTAGCAACTATAACTTCGACAAGCATGTATCTATAATCTTTTATTAATTCAAATCAATTTTTGTATATAAATTTTCTATTTGGATTAAGATATTACAAGCTTTACATTATTTTTAGTTTCACCTATCCCGATGTTTGCCTGTAATGAAATCTTGCTAGTAAAATTTGAACCACTTCCCGATTTCCGTTTGAGTTGAAATTTAATTTGCCTTTAGTTCTGATGAAAATGCAATTATTTATAATCGGTATTATCATCAATCAAAAATGGACGCCGTAACAACACGGTGGTGTACATATTTCTAAACAACCCACCCAATATGGGTATCAAATGGCTAGGATAGGCTTAAAGATTTTTTTATGAACATGTAACAAAAGCTTGTTTTTAAAAACACTTTTTAAAATTAATCACTTGCTTTTATTATATTTTCAATATATTTTCTTTTATTTTATCAATATTTTTTTATATTAAAATAGTAATGGGGCTAAAACTAAACACGCAATTGAAGATCAATTTCTAAAATTTAATCATGTAAATCCATCCGTATAATATGATATTATTATATACATCTATATATTTGACCAATCAATGTTTTCTCAGTTCAATTATACTATTCAATTATTACTTAACGAAACTTTATCTAAACCACTATAATATGCCTTTAAAAGAGACTTAGAAATACGTCTTTCGATTCCATACTATCTGAACATGGATTGAGTAATTGAAAAAAAACAATGACATATATTTTGTTAAAGGAACGTTTATTTGCTATAAAGCGCAGAGATTTCTCGCTATAAAATGCAGGCACACTTACAATAAATAAGATCGGTATTGTTTTTGCATAAAGGACGGAACGGGTCACTGGATTTTTGCATTTAGGAAAGCAGTGGGATGGATATTGGATGTGAATTAAATAAATCCTTGCTGTGGACAGAGCTTAAGTCGTTACAGTAGTGTATATTAAATTTAGTTTAGAAATTTGCATAAACAAATTTATGTGATGAAGATTTACATAAAAAAGTTCTGTAGGTATACGAGTAAAATACAGAACCAGATTAGGTTACGTATATAAAAAAATAAACTCTTGAATCGAATGAAAATTTACAAACTGTCTGTGGTATCTAACCCAGAGTTGATAAATGAGTGAATATTTCTTAACTCGTAGCTTGACCTTTTAGGCAATTTATTACAGCATAATTAGATATTTCCGAGTTTATTATTGAACGCAAATGTGGCGTAAGCTTTCAGAATTCTTATACGCTTAGAGTTGCGTATGAACATAGGTACGATAACCGGAGATTAACGATGTAATCTAAGGCGTACATGCTCGGGGTCTTCACATTTCATAAGCCTGTAAATTAATAACAATGATATCATTTTTTGTTCAAATGGGGTTGATGTTCCATTCCGGTTTTAGCAAATTTTGTTGGCTGTTTGTATATGGCGTACGTCCGTCGATATTTCATAATTTTTTTAAATTATCTATAGTAATGAAATGAAATAAACGTTTACTCTTCTTTACATAACTGCGCCAGAAATAGAGTTGTGTTTTTCGAGTGTGTATGTATGGGGTGATGAATTTGGGTTTGAGAGCTATCGTAAGTCTCGACTAAGTTATGAGAGTGGCACTGGGTATACCTATCAATCAAATTCAGAAAGATTTAAGTTTTTGGTGCCAAATGATTTCTCCAATTTTATTAAACTAAATAAAGTGATGCCTTATGAAAATAAAGGCAGTATTTGTATTTATTCGTATTGTATTTATTCTTTATTGTACACATTGAAAATACAAGTATGAACAAAATACAAGGAAGTGTCATGTACAAAAGGCGTGCTTAACCCAACATTGAGTTTTCTGCCAGCAAACCCTGAGTGAACAGAGGATAGTGCAGAAATGTAAGGACATAGTTATGCGTATTTAAAAGAAACGAATATCATAACAAATTAAAAAGATAATAATAGTGATTTACAGACATTGATTTTATAACTACAGTTGAATACCTTATGCATATTAGTAAACACATACGATATTCATTCGCAAATACATACATACATACACATATACATACATATACATATATACGCATACATACATATACATACACACATACATATATACAAATACATATGTTAAAATAACGATCCGGTTATTGTAGGGACAGATAATAATCCCTAGTTCTCCTCCTGAACATACTCAGAGAAGGACTGGCGCGTATCGCACGCGGTAAGGCATTCCATAGTCGCACAGCTGCAACACTAAAAGAGTGATTGTAGCAACTCGAAGTATGAGAAGGAGTTCGAAGAATGAGAGAATAGGATGAGCGACAGGGTTGACTTCTGGGAATAAAGCACTCAAAGCGGTCACGAAGATATGAAGGAGAATTGGGGTTGTAAATAGTGGAATACAGTAAGGAAAGTATGTGTAGATCTCGACGCTGCCGAATAGGTAACCACTTCAGCTGTTTCCGGAACTCCGAAACATGGTCGAACTTTTTCAGACCAAATATGAAGCGGATCCAGAGATTTTGTAGCCGTTCTAGCTTATTCCAAAGTTCTTCTGTAGCGTCGAGGAAAGAAACATCGGCATAGTCAATAAGTGGAAGGAGAAGGGACTGAGAAAGTAGGACTTTAGTCGAAAAGGGCAAAAAATTTTGAAGACGTTTGATGACATGTAGCAGTCCATAAAAATCCCAAGATTTTTAATTTGTGTCAAATATGGTATGATCGCATTGTTATAGGATACTGGGGGTAGTGAACTCAAATCGAGGCTATTATACAGGTATCTGCCACCAATAATGATGGCTTGAGATTTTGCTGGATTGACAAGAAGCCCAAACGATTTTGCCCATGTGTAGATATTTCGGAGATCATTATTGATGGCAGTTACAGCTTCCGTGACCTCGCTGACCTTAAAATGTCGGTAAAGCTGCAAGTCGTCCGCATAAAGATGATACCGAGAAGAAATAACTTTAGTGATAGCATTGATGAAAATGGAGAAGAGTATAGGAGACACCAGCCACCCTGGGGTACACCCGCAGTAAGATTACACCAGTTAGAGGTAGACTCTTCCGAGCGAACCAGTTGCGAGCGACCCCGAATGTAAGAACTGAACCAAGCAATTACAGATCTAGAAACATTCAGTATATATTTGAATGAAGTTTAGAACAAGATATGCCAACAAAATATCACCTTGTATAAGTATGTAGATTACCAGATTTAAGTTAAACCAATCTACCCTACAACTCCAGTAACTTTAGTATTTACATTATAGTATAATTATTTATTTATTTATCTTTATTGCATACATACAATAAAGTAACTGTTAAAGTGAAAGTTCATTTAAAATTAATTGTTATAAATTTTGTAAAAATATGTGGTACTCAATATGCAGCGAGAAGAACTTCCCTAAATAAAATTGATTTATATGGTCATTGTGTAAATGTCGGACTTATGTCAAAAAAAATTACCTGTCAATTAAATTGACACTAACATTGTTTAGCAGAAAAACTAAAACTAAGAAACTACCGGGGATAGAATATTAGAACGCGGCGGTTTCACGCAACATTTTACGATTGTATATGTATTCATATATGGTACAGTTTATTTTAAGACTCTGCAACAGCCCCAATTGGACTTAACAGTATTATATATTCTTATGAATTATATACAACACTAAATAGGTAGCTTGCAAAACAAGAACCTTCTCGTGCCACTTTAATGTTCATCCATTAGAAAATGTTTGTAAACTTTCACGATTATACATATTAGATATGTAAACCAGTACTTTATCGATAGGGACTTATAAATACCTTTTATAGTTATGAGTGTTATTCATCAGGTACCATAAGATTATATTGACTATTAATTTTAATCCCTGTTTAGTAATAGACTTTGCATAGGCTTTAATTTTTAGGTACACCCAAGAGTTGGTGCTAATCCTTTTCATTCTATTATGTTTTGCTTTCAATCGTAATATTATTACTTAGTCTAAATTATATTTGTACACCGCTGTACTGATTTCAATGTGATTTTGCATGGAGATATTTTGATTCTACTACTATTAGAACTAGATATGGACACAAAGCTAGTTTTAAATAAAATCTTGTAATATTAACAACGAAATTTCTAATTACTTGTCACGAAGTATCTGGGACGGACCAAAAAAACCCCTAATTAGTATCGCGTAATAAATCATAATGAGTTTCGGTAAGATTTCGATTTATTGTTTACTTTACAGTAAAAATAAAAATATGCTTTAGATTTTTTACAATTATTATTCTATAATTTCTTTTGTGTTTTAGTAGCCTATTATTATATATTGTTATTCCCACATTGTACAAAGGTTCATTAAAAGGTAGCCGCACAATCTAATTAAGATTTACTAAACAAAAAAAATTTCAAAACTAAATGGCGAGTAATTAAAATGTAATATGAAATAACTAGGTCCATATTATCGTCAAAAGAAGATAGAAATAGTAAGATAGGTACTCTTTATTACATACCATAATATAAAAGGTACAATATGAAATATAACCAAACAAAAACAGTGATACAATGGGTAGCCTTATTACAGACTGCGGTCTCTTCCAGGTAATCTTACCTTATTCTAGTAATTTGTAGTTTTCATAATACACATTTAGACTTTGAGTATAAAACCAGCATTACCTAGTATAATTACACATAGATACAGATAGAGAAGCTTGACGAGCTATATACATATATGATCAAAGTGTTTCAAAGGCCACCTTTTGACTTTACCTTTATACTAAATTAAATAACTTTGTTAAAGTTCAGCACACCACTATAAACAGAACTTACAAACTAGATTATAAATTTGGAAACAAATGACGTTTATATTGTTATATAGGGCCACTTCGAGGCCATTATTGTAATTAATTAAAATATATGAGATTTATATGTTCGTGATTTCGTTTTTTGTTTGTAGTGTATTTCAAAATATGTAGTAATTGTATTCCTCAGAATATGAGAAAAATCAGGTGACGAAAGTATAAATCTCACTTTTTACTTTTCCTTTTTTTTTTGGTTTGGCGCTAAACGAAAAATAACTGTGTGAAAACTGTTTTAAAAATGTGTAAATTTTTGTTCTTTATTTTATACTGTTAGCTTCTCTTATAAACAAATTTAAGAATAAATTTCATCGTTATCATAAAATTTGGCTGCAAGGAGAAAAAGAAATAACTGATCTTATATTATATCTTGGTTTTCACTCTAGGCTTTTATTTAGATTTCATAGCCAGACCACAAATGCACGGCCACGGCGGCCAGGCTCAACGGAGACCAGTCAAATATGCAGGAGATATTGTAGGGTACAAGTGTGTGCGCAAACACAGGTGCACTCTCTGTTCCCTCTCTCTCATAAAACGATGGGACGGTTAACCGACACGACCAGGGAGAGATAAGGCGTGGGACCGACAGCTTTACGCGCTCTCCGAGGCACGGGGGTTCAGACCCTAACTTCCAAACTCCGAGCTGTTATTACGTATTTATATAATTAGAAAAACTCAATAACACTTTTGGCCCGACGCGTGATTTGAACGCGAGACCTCTTGATTGGCAGTCGCATATTTCAACCGCTAGACCAACGAGACAGTCTATACTTATAATAAATCTATAGAGAGGTCAATTCTGTACATGAAATATATTTCCAAAATAACTATCAAGGGGTGATTGGGGATCGATAGTGATGCTAAAAATGCAATCAGTAAATTTTTTGTCTGCCTGTCTGTCTATCTGTATAACTGTTATAGAAAAAGTACTAGACGGATTTTAACGAAACTTGGTACAATTATTTTTCATACTTCTGAGCTGGTTATAATATACTTTTCATCACGGCACAATCAATAGGAGCAGAGCAGTGAAGGGAAATGTTGGGAAAACGGGAGAAATTACTCCATTTTTTAAGCTTCCGTCGCGTGTGCAACCTTAATGGTTACAGCTACACAGAAATCATGTATTACGGAAATGTTCTCCTTAAAATTATATAAAATATGTTCCACAGAAACATATGTCTATCTTTTATGGTTGACTCACAATAACACGTGTAACTCCCGATAGCTTGGTAGTTTGAAGCTTTCTGATTATATTTGTCTACTCCTACGTTTATAACATTCTCAGTCATCCCTAATTAAAAAAGTTAATATTATTAACTATTCCATAAAAAAGAATCATAGAAATCGGTATAGAAACACCATAGTTATACATGAAGTACGCTAATAATAAGCCATCGCGCGTGAATATAGAATCATGCTATAAGGATTATTTTTGTATAAGGTCGCGCGAACGCACAGACAGGGCACTGCTTTTAACAATAATATTGTGCGGTTCCGTCTTGCGATATTTTTCAACAGTATTGTAGATTGACATATTATATTTCTCTACTAAAATACAAAAGATAACCTGTCTGTTACATCAAAACCACTGAACCGTGAGGGAGGACATAGGCTACTTTTTTTTACGAAAAACGACGGAAACGCGGATGAAGTCGCGAGTAACGGTTAGTATATAAATATAACTCTACCACTTTATTCCTCGCCAATCATGAGCCACAATTCATTCTAATTTAATAATTTTACCAAGCTTACAATGACGCGCGGAAAAATTCGTATGTACAATGCACATAACCCGTTAGCATTAATCACGGAAAAAATTATTGCGCTTTATATTACTTGCTTTTATTGGCCCTTGTTTTGACGAATGTGTTTAAATTTTCAGTATTATCTGTAAATTAATAAAAGGAAACCATGACTGGCTAATCTGATTGCAATGACATAGGTACCAAAAATTTATATCTAAAGTATTTTCCTTCGAAGAAGTGAAACACGGATTTAAAATGTCTATGGAAAATCCTAATGTCTTTTAAGACATGTTTACCAGGGAGATCGTTTTTTGTTTCTTCGAAAGACGGTCCCCATTTCATGTCATCCACATTTTTTATAATTTTTATCATTATATCCATCACGACGAAGACTTGAAGACTCAAAGCTTAGAATTGAAGACTCGAAATACTTGACATCGGCAGAAATAGCTGATCCGGCTTATTGCCATATCATCATAAGAAGAAGAAGACATGTTTACCAGATTACTACTGTCAACATATAACATATTTTTCATGCTGTTTCAAAAAGTGTTAATTTAAAGAAATTGGTTGAGTAATGGAGATTCAAGTGTGGGTGTCTTTTCGAACGTTTGTTGGAATGTTGATCACGTCATCAACAGCCCATAATGTTTCGCTGCTGGTTGGTTGGTTAATCATGTATTTGCGTAGAATACATGATATTTATCATGTATTCTTTTATTGTGTAGTTATCAAACAAATGGTCGATTGAAACCGCAGGATAAATCTAGTTTGTTATGTGTAACAGGTTACGACTATAATATATTCATGCAACGCAGCTTCCTTGATTAGCTTGTTCCCATTTCGAAGGTGGTTTGCAGCCGTTCGTATTTAGTAATTGTGATATTAATTGGCATGCCCGCTAGAACGTTTCACAAATTGGAGTCAATATAAATTATTGTGTTTGGTTGTTTCTACTACTTTGGTTATGTTTAATTTGCGGTAAAAAGTACGTTAATTAAATCGTAAAAAAATATATTTTAAGAGAGACCTTTAGCATAGTTTACATTCTACTAACGTTAGTAGAAAACTAATAAACGAATGCTAATAACGTCTGTCAACAATCAATCTCTGAAAAAATATCAAGAGAATTAAAACGTTAGCTAAAAGAGATATGTTGCGAAACTGTTGTAACTTGACTAAGGGGACTGGGATTTAAAATATAGTGAATTTAGAATTCTTTGTAACTGACACGCTTTACTGATGCAGGAAAAACTGAATATACGTATATACGCATAAAAAATACAGTATATATACATATATACTAAGTTTTTATGCGCTTACTTTTTTGTATTAGGAATAAATATAAATAAATTAATAAATATGTTCAGACATTTTAACACACAACGCCATCTAGTCCCAAACTAAGCAGAGCTTGTAATATGGGTACTAGACAACTGATATTAATAGTTATTTACTTTTTTTTGTAAATACACACATATTATACATAGAAAACACCCAAACTCCGAAACAAATATTTGCAGATCATACAAACATTTGGTCCGACTACGGAATGAACCCGAGACCTCTTGCAAAGCAGTCGCATTCGCTACCACTGCGCCATAGAGGATTATAATATTGTAAAATGAATGTAAGCGTTTGGATGGGACGTAAGGAGGTTTATTCCTTAATCCCAGTAGAACGGTTGAACGAAGTCGATTGAGTTTAGTAAAGATATAGAAAGAACAGGATATAGGCTCCTTGTTATCTCTTACATATTATAATGCAAACGATTCCGCAGAAAAAAAAACTAGTATGATAAATGATAAAGAGAATTTATTTTCTTGTAACGGTGGAAAATTCATACTTAAATTAAGTACTATACCAATAATTATCAAGTTTTGGTATAGAACAAATGTCTTATTTGGTTTACTTTCATCACAAAAAAGTGGTTTGTATTCAAAATACAAATATTTAATAAACCCAATTATTAGTTCAAAACAGAGTGTTTATCTTAAAAAGGTTAGTAAATTTATTTTAAACTCTGGCATTAAGCCGCCAAAATCCCATACTAAGGGTTACTAAAAAATTCTTGTAAGGAAAATTTACCAACACTTATCGCCTAGTCCGATAATCGCGCCCGAGAGTTCAAGCACAGCAGTCGCATACGCTAAGTATGGGAAATGGCTGCTGAAAATACGCTACTCTGTAGCAGAGAAGAAGAAGAGAAGAGGGAGGGGAAAACACTCTGTTGATAATTTTGCATACCCACAAATGGCAAAGAACGCTTAAAAAGCACTAAACATATAACTTAATCAGTAGATTGACAAAAGATGGCGAGATATTTGAGATTTGTAAAATAAAATTACTTTTAATATTGTTATTATTGTTGTAGGACACGTACAATGGGCGGTAATTTTGGGAGCTCCAGAGCAGTTATTTAACATTTAAGCTTCAAAGTACACATTTTATACACGAAATGGGTACTTAAATATGAATATAATATTATTTGGGGACGTTTTTATCACGACACAGACCGATGTAAATAAAGTAAAAAACTTTCTTTTAAAACAATAAGTTTGTAAAAAAAATTTGTAAGTTATATTACAACCTATGTGAAAAAGAAATTGAAGTTTTTCAGCATATATAAATTTAGTAGGTAAGTATATCCATAAATTGGTACGTTAAGAAAAAACTTTGTACCTCTTTACAAAAATTTTGCGAACGAAGTAATATGTAATTCGTAATAATTAAAGTTAATGTAAAGAAGGAGTACAGAGAGCAAAAAAGAGAAAAAAAGAATTATCGTAAAATTTCGACGATTGGGCAACAACTAGTACTCGTAAATAGCTAAACGTAAGGTATGAAGCAAATGTTCAAATCTGATATTAAATATGTTTACACTAAGAACAATGATATAAATACAATAATTATTTTTAAATATACATTATTACATATTATTGAAAAACTATTAAAGATTTAATTATGTTAATGTTTTTGACTGCGGATCCACATTCGTATATGTCAGATATCGCAGTAAAAATTTGCCTTTGTTACTTGTTGACAATGTGACTTTCCTTTTGAACGTTGATTTATAAAATCGGTTTTATCCAAAGTAAATACAAAGTAGTCTTATGTTTCGTAGGATTAGGGGATAGACCGAATTGCTGAATTTAAATATAGCCTAATCTGTGTAAGATAATAAGGGTGGTTTTGTGTTGTTTTGAATTCAATGTTCTACTAGGACAAGACAATATGGATTCAAAGGAATTAATAAAAAATTACCTACTTTACTATTTCTATTGCCAATGGTTTTCTACCAAGTAACCTCTTTGTTTGGTAGAAAATTCTTAGTACCAAAGAACAGTCTCTTTGGTACTAAGAATTTTCTACTAAACATATATATATATATATATATCATTTTTTATTAATTCCATTGAATGAATATTGTATTGTCCTAGTAGAACATTGAACTCAAAAAAGGGTTGTATAGTGCTGTAAGTCATTTTCAAGAAAGTTGGGTTTTCTATATATTTATGTTTGGGAAATTTGGAACTTGATACATGTTTCGGTACATTTAACTGAAATCAGTAAGATAGCAAATCAGGACACGAGTTATCTAACTGCAAAAGGTATATAGTATAGTGGTCCAAGCCCATATTTCCAAGGAAATGTCTGTGCCCAGTAGTGGACAGTTAAAGGCTGTTGATGAAATGGTTATCAGTGACTTAATATTTATAATCTTCTAACAAGACAATTAATAACAAGAAAATATTTAAAAAAATATAGTCTACCCGTAAATTTTTTAGATATGTTTTATAGTATAAATGAGCCATTATTACAAATACATTAACACCTCATACATTAAAATCGGTTCAGTAGTTTAGGCGCTACGGTGGAATATACAAACTTATATAGACTGCCAAAACTTTTTAAATAAAACCGCCGCAGTCGGGTAAAAAAAACATCAATGTGGGTTTTCTTTGACTGGTAACTAGATAGGGCGGCTCATTTTCTAGCAGTTTTTTTTTATTATGGAATAGGAGGCAAACGAGCAAACCTATCGCCTGATTGTAAGCGATTACCGTCACTCAAGCCGGCTTATTCATGCCAAAGTGTGGCTCTCCCACGCTTTCAGCCTTGTTCTGTTTTACTTTTAATATCATTCATGTTTATACAATGAAGGATGTTTTTTTATTCTAAGCTATTGCCTTTTTTCAGTTGCTTAGAAATGGACTTTGGGAACTGAAAGTATAATAAATAAATTATATATAAATCTTGATTATTTCACTGTTTCAAAATCAGTAGTAGGTTTTCTGTTTATTTGAAATGTAGGATATTATTTTTTGATAAGGATAATTTGAGAATATCATTTAATAGTTTTAATAATCTTAACTGTGGTGACCTGGAACTAATCTACTCATAATATTCAAAACCACCAAAGAAGAGTACCTATATAAAGAGAAGCGTTAAAAGACAAAATTTTACTTAAAAAAAGATATACTAAACACAGATCACGTATATTTTCTTGTACCTATGAACGAACAATTCTTTTTCTCGGTGTTGAATCTCAGAAAAGTTCCGAAGATTTTCATGAAATTAAAATATGCAGGCAATGTATGCAGGGAGTTTCACGGCGGTAAATTGATCTAGCTAGGATTTTTTGGTAGCTCTTTTTAGAAATTTTACCAAAAAAAAAACACCAAGCATAGCTCGGACCTCCATGTACTAAAACATTTATAATCCATAAAAATACTAGACTACAAAAGTTAGCACTTCTTTAAAGAAAATAAGCACGTTCTGTTTAAAGCACTCCCTTTATTTAAATTGTTTTCAGAAATTTTTAATCTTCCTGTAAATACATTTCATGGGGTGCACTACATTTCTTGGGTATTTTTGTCAGTCCATCTATAGGTGATGCGCACATAAATATTATAAAGGTGAAAGTAAGCTTGTTTGTTACGCTTTCACGGGGAAACTACTTAATCGATCATCATGAAACTTTATACACATATTATTGGAGGTATTAGAAGTAGTATAGAATATTTTTATTAAATACGAGTGAAACCGTGGGCGAAGGAAGTGTATGCATAATTTAAACAAAGGAGACTTAAGTTGATAACTGTTATATAAGCACACACGTAATTAATATCTTTAATACCATAGATATAACAATATAGATTTATATTCATGAATAATGAAATCATTAAAATATAATTACTTTTATTATTCCATCAACAGGTCTTAATAAACCTTTCATACTTATCTTTAAACATTCTGAGTTTTAAAGATTGACAGCATTAATTATTATTATTGAAATGAAATTTGACCACATGTTTATAAATTAAATTATTGTATTAATAATTTAAGACCGTTTCATCACTCTATATTTACAAGAAATTATTTCGAAAGCAATAAATCAAAAGTTGCAAAATTCAAAACGGCATATAATAAAAAAAATATAAAACATACTATTTATTAGTACAACCCAACTTCTGCATTATTTTATGGGTGCTTAAAAGCTACTTTCACGCAATATTAATAAAGTTTATCTTTTCTTTGAAGGATGTGCATGTTCTGAGATTTTAACTGTGTTAGCTATTAATCACCACTTTATAAATCTCATCACAACATGAGATTTCCAATTACACTTTGTTATAATTCCTTAATTAAAGAATGTAAAAATTGAAATAAAATACATATATGTATAGAGTAAAACTTACCTTAATCTCGTAACGCGAGTAGTGTTAGGCTGAGTAAGGACCACTCTGGTGCACGTCGAGAGGATGAATGTGCTGCTTCCGTGGTCTCTCTCAATGGTTATTGAAAGCAAATGAACGGTGCGAGGTGCCGACGCCGTTTATATACCGATGCGATACTTAGCTACGGCGTGTGTCCTCTACGCTGCTACGCAAGTTCTACGACTATATTTCTCCCATTTGAAATCGGGTTCTTGAAATTACAATTTGTGTTCAACACTTCATTACAAAGTCAGTTATAATTCTGATTAAGCGGTTTATTTATTATGTGTTTTGCAGTTGGATGAAAAAGTTTAACGTGTTTTTGAAATAGATATTTGAGTGTCGATATTAACTTCATAAATATTATATATTAATATTTGAAGTTTCAGTTAATTTTTATTTATTTTTTAATAAGAATTTTGTTTTTATATATGTGTTACTATATTGTTTTTATATATTTAAAAATTATAGTAATGTTTTAATAATAGGGTCTCTAACCTCTGACCTAAATAATAATAGTACGCAGTAGTTGTATTATTATTTTTTTTTCATTCATCATCTATATAATGAGATTTTGAGCAAGCCATACATCACAACCGATGACAAAATTATCGTTCAATGTGACATGATAGGCTTTAATAACAGTTTTGACGTTAATGGCTGGCACCGATTATGCTTCTGCAAACAGTATAATAGATAAAAATGACAAACATGTTCACTATTACATATTACTTTCATAGTTTAATCACTTTTATAGAATCGGGTATTAATAAAGTCCGGAAGTATATACAGATAAAAGTTTATGAAACATGAAAGACATACGAATTCTCTTGAATTCGTATGTCTTTCATGTAACAATAAAAAGGTGAATAGGAAATTTCACGATGGTCATTTTAGTGATTAAGGTTTCAAAGCAAAATTAACAATAACTTTCGAAGTGCATCGAAATTTTTAATAATACTTGGACTTATACTATTGTTAACTAAAGTGCCTAGATGATCGAGCTTAACTCGGTATTTTATTTTTTTAGTAAATTTTCTGAAAATGATTCGCCCTTAAAATTTCGTGTCCCTTTCTGCGAAATTTTATGAATATCATTGAAGCCGTTTCCGAGATTCAGATTATATTTATATATGTGTCCGAGAATCAGATTATATGAATTTACTTTTGGACTTGCGTTTTATTTTATGTTTTTTTTTGTTGATGATTATGAAATACCAAAATGAAGTAACGATTTGAGAAAGGTGAGTTTATTAATGGAAGAACCTAATGGATTCGAGTACATTTTGTGCATCGGGACAGTTTTATTTCGCCTTTGACATTCTGTATGTTCCGTACATGATGTCAAAGTCAAGTATAAGTAAGTATACATTTTAAGTTATATATATTGCACATATTATTTCAACATGTTGTGAAGCTCTATATTTATTTATGATATAGTGGGCAAACGAGCAGACGTATCGTCTGATGGTAAGCGATTACCGCCGCTAATGGACACCTGTACCAGCAGAGGCGTCACAATTGGCTTAACATTTTACATAGGTATATAAAGAAATGAAATGAGCTCATAGCCCAGTTGCACTCAGTGATACGAAACAATCACCGAGGGTAAGCAAAGACGGCGCAGTCATTACCTGGATGTGGGACCGCTGGTGGCATTTTACCATGAGCGTCTCCGTGATTCGGAGGTCACGCTAAGCAGTCGGTCCCGGTTGTCATCATAGGATAACAGTCGTGAAGCTTAGTTCGAGGCCTTTGGGCGGCTTAAAAACATCCAATGACAAGATTATTATCTAATAATCTTGTCATTGGATGTTTTTAAGCCGCTATGTTTTTAAGGTATAAATATCTATTTATACCGTGGGAGAGCCACGCTTCGGCATGAATGGGCCGGCTCGAACGGAGTGATACCGCGGACTCACAGAAAACCGGTGTGAAACAGCGCTTACGCTGTGTTTCATCGAGTGAGTGAGGATACCGGAAGCCCATACCCCAATCCAACGCCCCCTATCCCCCTCACCATCCCCTTTCCCCCCAGGCCGCCATAGTGTGGGTCACCATGCTGCATTCTTTTTCGCATTGAGGATGGTGACCACCACTCTTGGATTCTGCTCATGCTTTCCATCAGGCAGGGCAGAGTCATTTTGGCAGTTTAAACATAAAAAAAAAAAAAAAGATTAACGTAGCTACAACGTAGTCTTNTAAAAAAAAAAAAAAAGATTAACGTAGCTACAACGTAGTCTTGCTTCGTTCGTCCCCAACCCGCACTTGGCCAGCGTGGGGACGCATGGCCTTAACCCTCTCCTAAGAGGAGACCCGAGCCCAGCAGTGGGACATTATGGGTTATTGTTTTCCCGTCGATAAACTTCGGCGAGCACTTCCGCCTCCAAATCCCACGGGGGTGTTCCGGTCAAGGCGCACGCCGCCTCGATCGACACCGTGCGGTATCCGCGTATGGCTCTAACCGCGTGGCATCTAAC
The DNA here is from genome assembly GCA_003709505.1 of Hyphantria cunea. Lineage (NCBI taxonomy): Eukaryota > Metazoa > Arthropoda > Insecta > Lepidoptera > Erebidae > Hyphantria > Hyphantria cunea. The sequence continues at coordinate 850,989 of PKRV01001356.1, read as the reverse complement.
GAACGAATAGCACGTTAAATTGTAAGCAGTATGTGACAGTTGACAACCTTGCAACAGTTTAGAATCTGATTTGCTAAATCATAATCTATGATATGTTATTGTTTCTCTTAAAATAAAAAGCTTTAATTGTAACCTGAAATGAATATCTCTAAAAATTGATTTTACGTCATAGTGTTTCAATCTTTTAACTTTCGTGTTTATGCATTTACTTTTCATTACTTTTTGTTTTTCACTTCTTCTCTTGATAAATAAAGCAAAGAATAACTTTCTTAACGTATTAGATAACTACGAAAATACTCAAAATTTATGTTTTTCAACGCATAACACATTATGATTTGCTCTATGAAGTAGCCCTTGCATAGGATTAATCACTGGTCGTGCGTTATCTTACATCCTGACAAGATAATAAATCTTCCCTCAGGTCGTTCCTAGTGTATGAATTCTAGGTAGGTAAGTAGGTAGGTATACTGCTCTCCCTAATGCCGATACAGAGTACGTATATCTATTATGTTCTAATGAACTAAGATAATCCTATATATTTAACTGATAAATAACAATCCATGTTGCTTAGATAAAAATATGAAGATGTATTGCTATCAGGCTATTAATTGAAAATAATTATTATTTAAGAATTCTGATAGCCAGTGTCAATTAACTAATTTGACAAATCGTTCACAGAAGGTGAACTTTTATTTCAAAATACATAATGAGATACATTTACATAATGAGTTTATAAATAGGATTTTTTTTCAGTCTTTTGATTACTATTCAGTATCAGTATTCATTTTAATAAATACCTTTTGATGTGGGTGATTAACATAACATAGTATTTATATGCTTTCAAGTCTTCTCTCCTCCTTTATTGCAGACTTTAGTTACAATGCACAGCTCAGTTTCCTACATATATTTAGTTTGTAACTGTGTATTTAATTATAGTTTTGTATTTTTTGGTTTTTCTGATAATTTTAAACCTTTAGCCATAGCGAAGCAGTGTCTTCTATTAAAGTTGGGTACAGTTGTAATTGGATGGCCCGTTTATTTATTTTTATTTATTTATTTTAAAACTTCATGCACACATGTACAACGGTGGGCTTAATGCCCAAGGCATTCTCTACCAGCCAACCTTTGGATGGTGTAGCAATTTTGTGGGGTAGATACATTGTGGAAAAAAATATATATTCGTGAAGTTACAATATATACATAAAAATATAAATAAATATATATACACGGTAATATATAAACTTTATATACATACACTATGATACACACTAATACATAAACTTTACATACGTATACTGTGAGTGGGTACTAAATTGTTTACTAATTAAGGCTTTCCTGCCATCTGGTAAAAAGGTGGTCTTTTACATTCTTCTTAAATGAGTCACGGCTTGTAGATATCCTGATTTCGAGTGGGAGCGTGTTCCACGCTGGCGGTGTGCCAAGCTTGGGCGCCGCACCGCCGGGCCCTCACTGCAGTCATCGGAGGCGATCTCTCGCTGCCAGCCGTCGTACGCTCCATGGCCGGTGGCGAGAGCAGTTTTACCACGGTCGCGACCTTCTGCGAGGAAGTCATCTCGCAGAAGGAGGTGACGGAGAAGGCCCGGAAGGACGACCTCCGCTCGGCCCCGATCCGCCGCCGGCGAAACGGACGACGGAGGCGCGCCTTCCAGCGCCTCATGCCACCCTGAGTGTGGCCGCGGATGGGCGGGACGGGTTTTCCCCTCCATCCGCTTCACAGGGCAGCCACGAGGGGGCGATGTTACGCGTGTGCCGTACGTCGCCCAAATTGAGAGGTTTTAACATCTAGAGACGGTGCCCGCTTCAGTGCGGGCAGGCGCTGGTAGGGGTCCGGACGTCTCAGGCGCAGACTGGTACACCGTGTGGTTTTAATCGGTTCGATTCCAACACACCGCCCCGCCGCAAATCCCGGTGGGGTGAAGGCCCGAGGAGGTTTCCACAAGTAAAAAAAAAAGGTTGTGTATGTTTCTAGTACTCGTTTTGTAAAAGAACCCGTTGTAATTGGATCCATAATAATATTTTTTTCCAACTAATAATGTTATTGTGGCATTCATAAACTAGAACAATATGTCAAGTCAAACCTTTGATGAAATAAAGCCCGGGGGTTTTCAATTAGTAGTTAATACAAAACATGGAAAATAAACAACCTCGAGTATACGTCTGTTAATTTTTCAGCATATTTCTTCAGTTTTATGTGAATATTCAAAAGACTGATTTTCTTTATACCGATTAAATTATTTACATTTCGATCACTTTAATTAAATCGAAAAGGTATTAAAATGAATGTAATCATACTGCGTTTGCCACGTAAAAGATCCTGCAAATTGCAATTTATATTTTATATTTAAATAGAATATACTATCCAATGATGAAAATCGTGTACGAGTTAATATGACTGAATTTACCTGTTGCAGATATTCAACAGATTTTGCCAGCGGCATTTGGATTATTGTCGGCTTTATGAATTAATTATGTATTATTTGAAAACAGTCTATCTACCCATCAATTCCATCCAGTACTTAAGTTGTGGAGGTATGTTGTTGCCGCTCTACGTAAAAATTAAGTAAGTAACTTGAAGGCCAATGTCAACCTCTTGTGGTGAGTATTTCTAAAATTAGAATTCCAGGCATATTATTTTATATGTTTGCAGACAACTATTATAATAAATAAGGTAGATCAATGTTTTCATGCCTTCGGAGAAGGTATTATACGATTTTCTTCTTAGTACTAAACCATAAATCCATTTATTGTTTTTCTTATTTATTTTAGACTTCATGCACACATGTACAACTCTCATTAATTCTCTGCCAGCCATCCACCAGCTCAGGTAGTGTAGAAATTTTGTGAGGTAGGTGCATTATGATAGGAAAAAAAAATTATAGGTGAAGTTACGCATATACATAAAAATACAAATAAATATATATACACAACAACAACCCATAATGTCCCACTGCTGGGCTCGGGTCTCCTCTCAGGAGAGGGTTAAGGCCATACGTCCCCACGCTGGCCAAGAATACGTTGTGGCTACGTAAATCTTGCCGTTGGATGTTTTTAAGCCGCCCGAAGGCCTCCAACTAAGCTTCACGACTGTTATCGTATGATAAGAACCGGGACCGACTGCTTAACGTGACCTCCGAATCACGGAGACGCTCATGGTAACATGCCACCAGCGGTCACCCATCCAGGTACTGACCGCGCCATCGTTGCTTACCCTCGATGATTGTTTCTAATCACCGAGTGCAACTGGGCTATGAGCGCCTCTCACACAGTAATACATATACTTTATATACATACACTTTGATACACACTAATACATAAACTTTACATACGTACACTATTAGTAGGTACTAAGTTGTTTTCTAATTAAAGTTTTCCTGCCAGCTCGTCCAGAGGTAGTTTAATGAGACACGACTTGTAGACATCCTGATTTCGAATGGGAGCGTGTTCCACAGCATTACAGCCTGCACAAAGAATGAAGAGTACACAAAGTCAGAATTGTGGGATGGACACAAGAGAAGCAGATTGTTAGATGAGCGGAGATTTCTATCGTGATTCGACAATAAGAAACGGAGATAGGGTTCAAGGTAAGTTGGTAAAGATGGGGAGTGAATATGAATCGAATGCAGATATTAAGAAGACGGTCAAGGTTATTAGGTACATCACCGTACTCGATTAGGGGGATAATGTATGTATGTTGTGCCTAAGCCAAGTTTCCTATCCTCTGATAACAAAAGGCAGTCAGCTTGTGTGGCTGAATGGATTGCACTATTTGTCTGTCTCTGTGTGTGTGTGAGTGTGTGTGTGTGATTTTATTGTTCTATATTAAACTTAAGATTAGTTAATATGACTGAATATTTATTTAAGATTCCTGTTTATGATTTGGTTATTTTTTTTACGCTGAAGTAACACAAACTGCATTTCTTTAGCGAAAAAAAAACTCCACTTCGTTGGTATAAATAGGGTAGAAAGCTACGTCTTATACTTTTTTAAATATTATATACTTGATGCATTTATGCACAAAAAATAAAGTGTTATTGATCTGAATTTCATAAAAACGTTCGCTAACGTGAAGCACTTCCATGCAAGGAAGTTATATGTATGTGTATATGGGATTTTACAGAAAAGTGTGATTATGGAACAGCGTTGAAGTTGATCTCCTAAATTGGTCGGGAGTGGGCCCCTGTTAAAGAAGAGAAGGCGAAGATGAAGAACTAGACAGTGGTTCTGCAGATAGCTGCAGAATTTCAACTACGTCTTTAAAAAATACGTACTATATACCCACACGAAGATACTCTTTGTATAATTAGTAGAAGCTTCGCGTCATGAAAGCGCAATGTAAGAAGTACCTAGAACTTGTACGCCTACAAACGCTAGACCACGACCCGTAAGTCATAATTACCTAGACTCTTTGAAAAGCGTCCGGAAACTTCAGCCTTTGTGTCAGACTTTATCCTATATAGATAAATATCTCTCAATTTTGCTTTGACTTTCATCAATTAGATCTAATGTTTTGTCCAGCTTTTGAGATAATTAAGATTCTTTTTTCATTCTAGTAGCATACAACACAGAACAAATAAAATAATATAAAAAAATCTCCAGAGAGGAGACCCGAGCCCAGCAGTGGGATATTGTGGGTTGTTGATTGATTGATTGATTAATTGAATAAAGTTACTGCAATACGGTTCTAAAGAATACCTGTAATATATATATATATTGTAAAGGTTTATGTTACGTCAGTTAAATAAGAGGACCAAGACCGGGACAAGATAGTTCCTCTAATTGGTATGTGACCCTGATTTTCCATTGCAGGCTCAGCTACTGCTTACACTCTCCAGTCCATCCAATCTCTTTTTATTTATTATATAGGTACATAAATAAAAAATCCGTCAAGTGCGACTGGGACTCGTTCACCGAGAGCTCTATACAAACCTGTATGTTATAGGTAGGTATATATAAATTTGCTGCATAAACGGCTGTATGTTTCGATTGCGTTAGTTTAGAAGTTAGATTTTTATGCAGCTCCAAGGGACAGTAAATTTGAGGGTTTGATATGAATTTCAGCTTGTCACCTCCACGTGTTCCTGAAAAAAAGGGTCTTCATAGACAGAACAATAAATAAAATATCCTATAAGGGTTCCGTTTTTTCCTTTTGAGGCACGGAACCCTTAAATGTAAATGTAGAGGCCTATATTTACATTTCTCAAATCTCATTTCTTTCTACAATTTTTCCATCTTATTCGTAAAATTACCAGTCAAATGCAATATTTTTATTTCTATTACATGAGTGATTAGGAAAAAATAAGCGTATAATACGCCTCTGCCCACCACTAAAGGGACATAAGTGTGAGTGTATATATGTATGTTACGTCACTGTGAACTTCGAACCGCAATAAACTTAAAAGCAGTGTTTATACATCACATATATACATTATACACACCTATTAACTAACGATGATGAATTGTGTAAAACCCATAAGCTTAAAAGGTTTAAGTGCTACTACGAGACATATACAGCTTTTATGTTTCTTTTTTGTGCCACGTATTTAATAGAGGATCATATTGTTGACCTTAGACACTGATAATTATGCACAGAAGAAAAAATAACAGAGAAAAGTGGAGAACATTATAGAGTAGTACTAGTTCAACATGTCATAGATGTGAACGTTGCTTTTTTATTGGGCTTTATATTTTGAGTTACTACCTCTAACATTTCTTTTAACAATCTCTTTACTTATTTTTTTTAAACATAACTACTATTTCAATTTCAAGTTCAATCTAAGCAATTCAAATTTACATATTTCACGTCGGGAATTAACCGGCAACCTCAAAAATGTCTGCAGAACTAAAGATTTACTTTCTATGGAAGGTTAATTAATATTTATCTCTGTTGTAACTTTGTATTGTGACTGCACTGTTGGCCGAGTGGTTTAAGCGGTCGCCACGCCGCTTTCAATTGCGCCAAGTGTTGTGGGTTACAATCTCACATGAGACAACAATTATGTGATCCATATGTTGTTGTTTTGAGTCTGAGTATTCTTTGTGTCAGTTCCATGTATGTTTGTAAAGTCCCCCGCGATACAGGTGTATATTCCTAATGCGGGATGTTTATAAAATAGAAAAGAAAACCTTTATTATACTAAGAGTAAATACGTTCACATAAATATGTTCTAAAAGCACTTTAAATACGTTTTTATTATGTTTTTATAATACTTGAGCTGAAGCGCAACTACTCCAGAGTTTCCATAAAAATATCTTCCAAACTGTAGTCTCTCAAAATACACAAATAAAAAAAGTGAAAATCGGTTAGTTCAGCCTATTGCCGTCCACTGCTGAACGAAGGCCTCCCCCAAAGAGCGCCAACCATCCCGGTCCTGGGCAGTCTGCATCTATCCACCGCCAGCCACTTTCCTCAAGTCTTCGATCCATTGTGCTGCAGGGCGCCCTACACTACGCTTAATAATAATTCATATTGTTTACTGCCCTGTCCTACTAATAACTACATACGCAACTTAAACTAAAATACAAAATACTTAAAGATTTTACTTAAGTCTTTTGTAAAATTACAATCTTCTTGTGCTGTTATACGCGTTTCTTACATTTGAGGTCAGTTGCACCAGTTCCAGATAAAGTTTCGAATAGTTATTTTCAATTTAATACAATTTGATCAAATAATTATAGCTCAGATGAATATATATTTAACAGCCACTTATCTATATCTGTACAGGTTGGTGTTCAATATATGTATATCTAACATATAAATATATTTCTAAGAATGGAGAAACCGAAATCATGTAGCCATTAGCAACTAAGTTCATAATAGACAGGTCAGGGACTTAATCAGTTGGTGAAATAGAATAGGTTCATTCTCTTAGTATGAGACTGAACCAGCTACAAGGTGCAACAAAAGTAACAAAAAACTACAGGTTATTGATAAAATACATGCACACGTACTCCCTGAATAGTAAGGTTTGCAGAGATAAATTACGCATATACTTACCCAAATACAATTTGATCCCACTTACTTTTCATGTAGTCTTCTGAAAAATATTCGATGGGATAATAAAGGTATTGCCTACATATGATTAAAAAGAAGGTATTGTGGTCATTCCTGGTAAGGTCAAAGTTTCTTGGATTTTTTATAATAAATTAATTTGAATTATTTTTGAATTGGTATTAGCAGCCGCATTATACTGTTTACATCAGAGATGATAATTATAAGAATTAATATATCTACAAGTAACCTAAAACTGTAATAAAACTGTTTAAGAAATTTTAATTACATAGGATCAGTATATAAAACCTAGTACTAAGACTATTACAGACGATGGCAGTGGAGTAATAGGTTTGAGACCTCAACTTTTCTTGTTTCATATGTGATTATTTTTTCATTATTTTTATTAGCATGCGATATGCAATCAATACACTACAATATAGGAGAATTCCTATTCCTTAAAAAATTGTTTACATGTATATCATATTTACCTATTTGGTAAGCGGTCGCCTTGCTGCTTTCTACTGCGCTGTAGTACTGTGGGTTTAAACCTTTGAGTGGTCCACAAAATGTAGTTCTGAGTCTAGGGGTTCTTTAAGTCCGTTTCATGTTTATTTGTAAAGTTGCCCGCGAAACAGGATTTATGCTCCTTATACGTGTTAAAACAAAAAATACACTTATGATCATAACAAAATATCAAAATATATTTTATGAAATATGTGAAAGCATTTCAATTAGTAACTACATTAGCTACTAATTAAAAATAACATCAGATAGATTGATTCCTTATTGAGTTCCTAGTTTCAATTAGCCAGTTGATATTATATCCTTGTGGCGTTTCCAATTACAGGGGGACATACGGGTACAAGATCCTGGCCTCTGAGAGCTACTACTTTATCAGTCCTTTTGCCCATCCCCGATATAAGGCAGCCTTTCCCTAAACTTCCTAATATCGTTAACTTCCTTGTTACTAAGGGTTTTACTATTGCGAATTTTTGTTTTCCCTTTGTCCTATTTTAAAATGATCATATTATGTCAATCAAGAAAAAAGCAACAATAGCCAAATGTTGTCGTATAAAAATCACACGTTTGAGAGTATAATTATTATTTTGGATTGAAGAAAACCTTCTGTTTCATAGATTACCTGATGTTACTCAGTTGTTACAAATCAAAATGAAACTATTTTTTGAACAATTAATGAAAGATAGTTTTTTTCTAACATTTTCTTGTACGGGAAAATCTCTGGACAAACTGCACCGATTTTAAAAAATATTTAACCAATCCAAAGCCACAGTATTTGTGAGTGTCATATGCATTTATTGATCAGAAAAGTATGAAAGTTAGCTATTTCTGAACTTAGATATACAAGTAAACAATCAGGCCAGCAAAAATGCGGGCAATAGCAACGCTAACGCTTATAATATTTATTATATATTAAAGGATTTTTTATCACATGAATATGTAAAATGTTTTTTACAACATGTACACATATAAGTAAAACTTCACTTAATGTGGAGTACTCAGAATATTTCAATAACCCTCGTAAGGTCTAAGGTAGCCTTTATTTGTCTTACACGCCCGGGTCTGTGGTCAACTTCACACAACATCTACAACGGTGGTTATCGGCTGTATAAACTTCTTAACTACATTACGTAAGTTCTCCTAGCCTTTCATAATAATAATATGAATAATTATGAATATGCTATGTAAATGGCGCAGCCAAATAGTTTAATTAACCGTTCAATCAACAGCCTTTTTTTACGTCTGGAAACCCCCTCGGGCCTTAACTCCACCGGGGTTTGCGGCGGGGCGGTGTGTCGGAATCGAACCGACTAAAAACACACGGTGTGCCACTCTGCGTCTGAGACGGGAGGGGTCAGGGAACCGCTTACTTACACCATCCAGTCAATGAACAGCCTAGCCTCTACTAAAAAGCGCTGTTCAACTAGCGGTTTGGTAAGGTTAGGTTTTTTTCTAAAAAAAACCATTTACGTGTTTTGTCCCGTACAAAACACGTAAATTTTTTTTTGTCGTGGTGTCACCCCACGGGTCGTAGTAAAGAGACTAAGCTTTTTTTGAACGGCTAACTAAGCTAGTTGCCTGTGACTTATAGATAGAGAGATAACTCTTTATTGAACAGTAAAACAAAAATATACTTATAGTTTGTAAATTTAATTATTACAGAAAACAAAAAAATGTACAAATGGGGACTTTATCGCGGTCTGCGTTCTCTTCCAGGCAAATTCTGGATGGAGGAAGAGATAAAATATGAGAAAAGAGGGAGATGCGAATTACTACGAACCATCCACAGCAATTCATGCTAATTAAAAACTCGTAACAGCAAGGAAAAGAAGTAAAAAATAAAAAGAAAACAAATAGAATTAGAATAAAAACAAAAGTACAGTGAACACATACATACACTATCAGATACACACTTAAATACACTACACGGCGGACATCGGGGTTCTGATCACATTACACTTCGGAAATTTTCCTTAACTAATTAATATTATGATAAGGAAATATATCTTATCCATTTATTTTCACTGTTACAATCATACCATTTAAATGGAATATCCAAACATCGGAACCCTTGTTATTAGATTAGAGTTTTCGAAGTTTTACTGAATAATTAAATTTTTTCCTGTTACGCAGCTTCATCATTTGTCAAGTTAGAAAGTACGTTTGAGCACATCTTATAAAATTGTTTTAATCTAAAGGGAGGTAACGATTATTTCCCGAAGAATATTTTATCCAGTATCTTTTCTATATCCTATTCATTATGTAATGGATATTTTACACTCTATCTAAATCTTTTACTTGTCAAATGCCTTTGCTCTTAATGTGAAAATAAATAGCTGACAACGAAGTACATTTCAATATGCATGACCGTATACATTTGCTTTATATTTGCTCATAAAATTAAACATTAATATTGTACAATAAAATTCTAATGGATGTTAAATCCTCTACAGGTGGCTTGCATTAGTTGGTGCACTCATGTGTAAGTGGAACTCATAAATAAAGGTTTCTTTAGTACGAGTGGATACAAATAAGTTAAATGCACATATATATTCTAAAAAAATCAGAGTGTTTCTGTACCTACATTTCAAGAATTGAAAAGGTCCTGTTCCTATTGATCTCAAATTTTGATTTGATAAAGAAATAAGTTCAAAGATTGTTTTCAGAATTTTTCGAGATAGTTTTTCTTTCGTTTAAAATGCAACTGCCGCATTAAGAATATATTCTGTGCCGTGAGAGACTTTACAAACATACATCAAACGGATTAAAGGCCACCCAGATTCAAAATAATAATTTGCGGATCACAGACAGTTCTGTCCCAAATGGGGTTTAGCCTACAACACTCAGTGCAATGTCAAAGTGGCGTGGCGACCGCTTAAACTACTGCATCTTGTGTGTTTGTACATTCATGCAGTCAAAATTTTGTACCTTATCTTCCATCAATGCATCAGCGCCTCAGAGAAATGTGGCAGGGTACAGTACTAGTTTCTAATAAGTTATTCAAAAGCTCAATCGTCCCACTTTTTTTTTTGCATAAAAATACTTTAATCTGTTCGTCAATTGTATTCGTATAGATGAAGGAAGTACAATAAACGCTAGATAGATAGATAGATAACTCTTTATTTGTACACCGTATTACAGTTTTACAAGAGAGTACAGAAAACGATAAATATATATTGTACAAAGGGCGGCCTTATAGCCGAAAGCAATCTCTTCCAGGCCATCTAAGGATGGAACAAAATGTATCGGAAAGACAGTAGCAGTTAACGGTGCAATGAGTTTTAAAATTCTAATGAATATATATATATACTAACTGGAAATACATATACATCCCCATACATGCATATTATGTACCCATTATATATATTAGGTACCCATACATATAATACAGCATACATATAATATATATATACTAATCCTAAAAATATATACACACATACCCACATACACATACACACATAAATACATAGGTACATACACATTTGCATACATACATACATACTTTTACACATCCACGTACATATATAAAATAGCTATAATTACTCAATTATACTACATATTACATTATAGATACATATTCGTGATTGACTCGTTTATATAGTATAAAAGTCCTGAACTATTTTCTGAAAGCTATTTACTGTTGGCGCTTTTCTAACGTTTACCGGTAATGCATTCCACAAGCATATAGCTTCAACCGTAAATGACTGGTCATAAAATGTTGTAGAATGCAGAGGCATCTCCATCGCCACATCTTCAGATGACCTTAGACATTTATCATGTGTGTCATTAAGGAACTTGAATCGTTCTTTGAGGTAATAGGGTACATCGGCGGGGTTAATGCCCAAGGAATTTTCTACCGGCCAATCTTTGGGTGATGTAGAAATTTTGTGAGGTAGGTGCATTGTGGTGGAAGTCGGAGGTTATAATTATGCATATATTCAGTTGCTTCGTCCAACCATAGGTTGCTTGTAGGAAATGGTGTCTTCTTATAGGCCGCCATTGGTACATGTAAAGCAATTTAATGTATCGTTATATTATAAAATAACTAGCTGATCCACGCAACTTTACGTCTTTTTTAGATAATGCTGGGCTCCTATTGATTTAAGGTTGATATTAACTATCCTATTTCAGGCACGCTAGCAAAGCACAAATATAAAAAAATCGTGAAACATCGCTACATAGTCTCAGTAATTTTCGTGTCACGTTGTTGCTCACGAGAGTTATATACAAGAAATACTTTCTATAAACAAAAAATGTGTATTCTGTATTTGATTAAGCTAGAATACAACGTAAGTACTAAGTCATATGTAAAGTTAGTAAGTTAATCTAAAAGAATATTCAAACATCACCCGTCACATCTGTTTCGGTTATTAAACTCAAAATTATACCAAGATTGATCATCGCGAGTGCGTAGTAACATTATGAGATACTTCACTTACGCAGTGAATTACAATTAGTAATTTTACACAATGTGCAGATGAAAATTACTCTCATATTATATTTATTTTATTTCGTGCCTCTAAATTGCCCTATTTTAATTTGTTTTTGTTCTCAACAACGCATAATGTCTCACTGCTGGGCTCGGGTCTCCTCTCAGGAGAGAGTTAAAGCCATACGTCACCACGCTGACCAAGTGCCGGTTGGGGACTGGCAAGAATCCGTTGTGGCTACGTATCTTGCCGTTGGATGTTTTTAAGCCACCCGAAGGCCTCCAACTAAGCTTCACGACTGTTATCGTATGATAACAACCGAGGCCGACTGCTTAACGTAACCTCCGAATCACGGAGATTTTTAGTCTAGTTCTGCTTAAATTCATAACCTGTACACTTGTCAACCTTTACTAGCAGTAGGCTCTTTAAGGTGGTTGATATAATATTTTATGACGTGCGAAAGCGAAAAAATTATGAGAACAATATTTTGAATCAATATTCAACGGAATATTGTGATAAAATTTCAGTTTAATCGTTCAACAAACCAACTAAATTTTGTCTCCAAATAGAGATTTATCCAATGATAATCATTGGGTTTATCATGTATCTAACAAATTTCAAAAAAACTACGATAACAGGATAAGTCACTACGTAATTGAGTGCTCATCAACAGTTTGTTAGAGTACTGTCTTTCATCGCTTACCTATAATTAGGTCCAAACCAATAAACTAACAATCTAGGAGGAGCCTTTTCAAACAACATAATGAATGTAGAAAAGTTTACTGTTTACGTGGTTATCTTTAAATGGGCTTCCGAAAGTAGTTCTCGAAACATATGTTATCTACACATATGCTTTTTGCTTTGATTGCTATAAAATTAAAACGTATATGTTTTAAATATTAATTCAAGGCAAGGACGGTAATATAATACCAGGTTTTTCTTCGGTTCGATTCTTCACGTTTTAGAAAGAAGCATAGGGGCTTAATTACTTATTGCTGCATTTCGATAATAAGTTTTGTGTTTGTTACAGCACATAATTTCCCTCATGGACGATCTCAACAGAGAACGGCGGAGATTTGAGTGCGAATCGCGCTCATTGCAACATAATTAAAGTTTGCCATATTTACTAAAATTAATTAATAATTGAGTGTTTTAGACACGAAGCAAAAACTTTGTAACCCTTTTTACGAAAATTAGGAGGAATGAAATTTAGGACAGTTAAAGTTTATATGGAGTTCTAGGGATGGATCGATTTTGAGTTTGTGATATATATAACGTATGTTTGAGTGTGTGTGTGTGCTATTTTGTTTTATATTATGTTATTATTGTTACTTTTGACAAAAATCTATCTTGAATGACAAACCGTTGAGTTATAATTAAATTAATTTTTGCTGTATGGTTTTTACACGAATCTAGCTGACCCGCTTCGCCATGCGCATGGTATTTTTCATGAATATTTACTAAAGTTCTGAAAAAAAAACTTAAAACTGCCTCAGTTTTTCACGGGTAAATATAAAACTTCTAGTGTTTTTAAATTTTCTTCTATACAAACCCTGCCCTGCCAATAACAAACGCATAAAAGAAAGAATTATCCATTGGTGCAGTCAATCGGAGTTACGTGCTTACATACATTTAGTTAATGCATTTTTGTTTTTATAAATAGATATAATTTATATTTTAACTAAAAAATATATCTTCATGTCTTTACGTACACGACAATTTATGCGAATAGTTAGAAATATTTTTATTAAAGGGAACAGAAAAAGAAGAAGAATATAAATATGTTTTAAGAGTTTTCCTTAATATTAGAATTTTTATTTCATGCTCAGGCACCACTACATTCTCAAGCAACTGTTACAAAAAAATTAACGAACGGACGCAGCAGTAACTATATTTTGAATAGTAGTAACAGCACGAAATAAGGAACCTTGTCCCCCTGAGGGCAATAAGTTCGTTCCATATTACACGCGACTATCAACATAACGTTGATGTAATAATCGTCTGTCTTTGTCTTTGCGTATATAATAATAATCTTCATTGTTGTATATTAACTTTTATGATTTTCTTACAACAAAAAAATACAAGGTTGTAAGTTTACAGGTCACACAATTTGACTAAAACTAACTCCCCAACTAAGTGTTCCTGTGACTTGCGAATTAGTGTTTGTAGGATCAGCGTAATTATTTATATAGTAACACATACCTGTAGGTAGTCAGTGTCCTCAAATATACTGACAACTAAATCAACTTTCGAATTCAGTTCACCCTCAAGGTTACGGAGGTCCGATACCAGTCGCTCCGTGTAAAAAACTGACATTCGGCACAACCGGTTGAAGTAGTAGTTAGGAGAAAGAAAGAAATTTGACCACAATCTTTTTCTTATTTAACTTTCTGTACTTCTCCTCCTTATAAACTTTGTCTATACCTAACATTATACTCCTCCATTCGAATAATTTTCGTTAAAAGGGGTACAAAGTTTTTAATTCACGCTTTACTTCAAAGTTTTTTTATATAGATGTGTCGAGTGTCATGTCCCTCCAATGCAAAGGGAGGGTCTACCGACCAGGTGCTTGAGTGCTAAGTGGGTCAGGGCCTAACGGTTGACGATGGGATGTTGTATATATGCTAATCGGTGCAAGAACACCTATTGCGCGATTCAGGATTGGTAATTTCTTCGTTTCCCTCGTAACGTTCGATGTTAATAAAACGAATCAATAGGGGTTCAACAACAGACTAACTTTTAATCTATACTATACAGAGAAAATAAATGACACCTTATACCCAAAATATGGCGCTACTTGTATTAATGGACAATATATTTGTTATAAGCTAACTTTAGTTTTATAACTAGCTCTGACTTCCTGGTTTACCACCGCAGACCCTAAACCACTTGGTTCATAGGGTCGAAATATTTTCAGCTAATGCTTATTGTTTCAAGCACCCATTAGGGGAATATGAGGATTGTTTCAAAGATAGAATTTAGCCTCAAAAGGAGTCTTATAAGTAGTGAATGATTTAAATAAGGATTGTATTTAAGCTCGATGTTTTCAAAGTTGAGAACACGACGGAAGAAATAGTGCAGCAAACGAACGGCACGCAAAAGCAAGTGAAACAATAAAAGTGTAAAAAAGCATTTTGTAAAAACATGTTTCTTTTTTCGGGTCACTTATGCGCGTTCGCAGAATGCGGCACTTAAAACAGCACATATTCAATATTGAAGCACATCTTAAATATTTCACCCTCAAATATTCTCATTATGCGAACAAAAACCTGATAATTTGTACGCCATATTAGTATAAAGTAGGTTGTGTGCCTTTTCCCAGTTCATTTCATTTTTACGCATGTGGAGGGATTACAACAACTCTATCACGTGCGTGCGACAAAAATGTGTGTAGAGAGTCACGTTAATAAACCGAAGGTAGTGGAATGGTTAAGGTACCCGTTCGGTAAACAAATAAGAAATCACGTTAGGTTAAAATTTGAATTTGAATTTGAATTCACGTATATAGACACATCCAATTCAAGAGGAGCAAAAGAGAAATGAAACATGAATAAAAATTGGTCCCTAAAAATAAAATAGTAATGTGAGGGTAGGAACTATGAAATGAATATTTAAAATAATAGCCAACTACATTTTATTACACTTCAATCACACACGTAAATACCGAAGAGCCTGGAACAGTTTTACCTGTGGCGACTTCCACATACAGCGGCAACAAAAACATATGACAACGCCATCTTCCGAAGATACACTGAACTACGGAGTAATTCAGTGTACGAAGAAGCTACCAATCCTGCATCGCGCTATAGAAGCACTCGCACCGATTAACACATATATATAAATTCCCAACATCAACCGTTGGGTAGTGGCCCGCCAGGCATGATCACCTCGCCTGCTCGGAGGATCCTCCCTTTGTGTTGGAGGAACATGTGGCCCGTTCCTCCACATACCTATCCTAACCTAACCTAACCGTTTCTATTATATTACAGCGAGATTTCATAAAATCAAAAACGGCGGCAAACCTATTGCAATATTGCCAACAGACTTTTACACTATGGGACCACTGAGTATTTGTTTGGAATGTAAAACTTGGTATGTTTAAATAATTAATACTCAATCAGGCGAAATCATCTAAATTCCCAATTTTGTATAGGTATATTTATATATACATTGATATTATGGACATGTTATACTAAGATGTCGTAACCATCCCCCGAAACCCTACAAAAATGGTAGTTAATACAAAGTTCGCTAGCTAAAGTGCCTTGATTTTCCTTAACCAATCGTAATTTATATATATACGGTTGCTCTGTTTTCACAACATAGTTACTTAACGTATTCAACAATCGCAATCGTTTATAATATCCGTTGCAACACACATTTCCCTAGGTCATGGAAGGTGCAACGCTTCTAAAAGTAATTATACTGCAGGAAATGAAAAATGAAGTTCACTACACAAATAAACAAAGAAACTCTGTGCGGCTTCACCTTAAGCCGCAGAAGCGATTTGTTCGAGCAAAAGTTAATTTATATACAACAGTATCTAGTACTGAAGAAGAAGATCTTTGTCGACTATGTTTAAAGTAGCAGAAGTTTAGTGAAGTTAGAGGGTGGTTTACTCTGACACAGTACCATAGGTAGTAAACCACCCTATAACTTCAAACATTGCAAAAATACTGTACAAGTTAAAATAAAAGATCGCCACGTTCCTAAGTCCAGTCCCCAACCCACACTTGGTCAGCGTGGGGGCGGATGGCCTTAACCCTTTCCTGAGAGGAGACCCGAGCCCAGCATTGGGACATTATGGGTTGTTGATGATTGATGATGATGACGTACCTAAGCTTTAGACTTTATACTTATCTATACTAATATTATAAAGAGGCAAAATTTGGTGAGGTTGTAGGGGTAATCTCGGATCTCATAAGCCGATTTTAGTTTTTGTACCGATAGTTAGCCACATTATTTGTGAGCGTCATGGGCTATAGGCCCACAGCACACAAAGATCTGAAAATCTGGCACACATTCATTTATATGTTTATATTTATATTTTAGAACTGCGATCATAGTGTAACTATTTTTTTGTCAATTATAATATCATTATTATTATGAAGTATGGGCTCGATTACCCAATGTCAAGTAAAAAGTTCACTTTACAAAAGATATTCAACTGTTAATTTTCTTGTTCTGTCCGCTATTCTAAGAAATGACAGACACGGAACATTCTATTTCAATTTGTCCTTTAAATGCGCTACGGGACATAACACTATTATATTTTATTTTGTGCTATATATATATATATGTTGTGTATAAAATGCCATAAAAATAATAATGATAATAATAAATATTTCGGACATCTAACACACAACGCCATCTAGTCCCAAACTAAGCAGAGCTTGTATTATGGGTACTAGACAACTGTTATGTATACACAAATACTTTTTTTTTGTAAATACATCCATACTTTACATAGAAAACACCCAAACTCCGAAACAAATATATGCAGATCATACAAACACTTGGCCCGACCCAGGATTCGAACCCGAGACGTCATAGACATCAATCGCGTACGCTACCACTGCCCTACCGAGGCAGTTAATAGTGACAGATAATAGTTTACTATAAAATCATACAAAATTTTAATTTGTTCTGTGATAGCCACCAGTGCCGTGGTTGTTAAACAATGCAATAGACTTAAGCCTAAGACTAATATCGAAACAATTAAACAATATATATATATTTGCATTTTGTTCAGTGCCGCATATCGTAATTTTAAGCTATTTTGTTGTATAAATAGGGAACATGCAATTAGGAAACCTTTTCATAAAAGTCGTGTCACATTTTGTAGCAGTAAGCTAAAATACTTGTTAATTAGGCTACAGATCAAGATTCAAGTCGAAATTATGTTAACAAGACTGGAAATAAACAGCTTGATTGGTTAGTTGGTATCAAATTTAGTTTGAAACAAAATGTCTACTGCATATACTACACGACGGTGGTGACGATACACCAGCCACGATTGGTTTTTTTATGGAATGGGGGGCAAAAGAGCAGACGTATCGCCTGATGGTAAGCGATTAACGCCGCCCATGGACACCCGCAACACCAGAGGCGTCACACGTGTGTTGCCGGCCATTGGGGGTGGGGAAGATGGCTGGTTGGAGTATGGGCCTCCGGTATCATCACTCACTCAGTGAAACACAATGCAAACACTGTTTCACACCGGTTTTCTTGTGAGGCCACCGTGGTGTCACACGGTAAAATTAATATAATATGATAATAGTTTAAAGTATTGTTTATTACAATATATCGAGGTGGTTTTTTAGTATGGTATTCTTTGTAAATTAACGTCATAATCGCTATGCTACGATAATTTTGACAGTTGTTTGAGGGTTATTTTCGCAAATAGTATTTAACTAGAACATTATGCTTGACTCAATAATGATTCTCATGAAGGTGGTAAGTATAAGTGGTAAAAAAATTTTATTTTTCTTTTTTTCCAGATTAACAGTAAGTATTTATTTACAGACTAATCCAAACAGAATGAAACGGACAAAAGTAATATATGTTTATATCAAAGTTATTTTTTGTTTAAAGCTATGAATGTATTTTGAGCCACGACTCATTAAAAAGTCAAAAATCGAAAAGTTGAAAATTGGAACTTTCGAGAAAGCACTATTTGTAAAGAAATAACGTGACTGGGGAGGGGACTTTTTGTACTTTATATGCTACGACGTTGGCACTACGGCGTAGGCTTCTAATGCATACGTACAGATATGTTTTCATACTACAATTTTACGTGAGGTAGCTGCAAGATAATTATATAAGATAATTATGATTATATTATACTACAGATTAAAATACTTTTTACTAGAGTCCAACCATTGCCTGGGGATGTGGGCAATTAGGAAATAAAGGTCAATATTGGAAGGGTGTTACTTAAATGAACCTTACGAAGCAATATAAGTTTTGTAAATTAAATTCCCTAAAGCGGTTTAGATAACTTAAACTATTAATTGACGAGAAAATGTATACCTTACATATACTTCAAGTAACTTGAGCTTATTGACCGCGAAACAAAGGTCAGAAGTTACATATATCATTATAAATATTTGTTTATTGGGGTTGATAAGAACACTCAAAATCTTATAATGCAAACCTTAAAATTTATACACTTTTATGCATCTCAAACATGCCTTATGTTGTATAAAGATAAAGTCGTTTTAAAAATATTTTAAAAATATTTTTAGGTATTAGACACTAACCCTTTATAACAATTAATAAAATTGTAAATAATAGTTACGAAAGATAAATAAATTATAATAAAAGGTGGTAAATTACTATCGTTGACGTCGGGAAGTTGCGGTGAACACACTGACGGTTCGATTCTGGTACCAACAGTATTGATCACTGTCACTATTTGAGATCTTTTGAAATTTTCCCAATATTAATTCACTTATGAGAAAAATAAGGCTGGTGTTAAAGCATATTTAGTATGTATTCTATTTCAAAAGTACAAAATACTTTTTTAAAAAGGCCAATCATAAGTTTATGGCACATACACGTTACGCACGAGAACTTGTAGGTAATATTCCGTTCTTACATCAGTAAGCGGCTGGTTCTACAAATGATGTGACCACACGTTACGTTTTCATTAAAATTTACAAAACATCGTCGTTTCGGAGTGATCTAAATCTAATTTTAATGAAGCGTCTGTAGAGGTGGTCATCAACTATCATAGACAAAAGAAAATACGGAACAAAGAAACAAAAGCGATAATCCTTAATACTGGTCGATTCTTATTGTCACTATCGAAGTAGTTAAAAAAGACTATTAGCAATGTATCCTGTTTGTACATTTTGTATTTAAGGTCCAATTTACCATAACTAGTAGCCTAATAATCAAAGGAGTTCATTTTTTTTTTATAATCCGTTATTTAAGTGTAGTCGCATGTGATACTTTTGAAAAAAGGATTGAGTGGTTTTATGAAACCACGGTAAAAGTGAAACTTTTTTTCACATGCAAATAAATAAATCTAATAAAGCAAATAAATAACAACATTTACATTAAACACTGACAAAAACAAACAAATTAGCGTGGAGCACTGGCACAAATGAGTAATAGTCTATACACTACTCAGCTGATGGAACTATAGACGCCGCCATATTGGCCTCGGCTGCTTCCGCGAGCGCCTTTCACTTTATCCCTACTCCGCGGCCGACCGTCACGAGACATGCGATACACAGACCAAAAAATTGAGACGATGTAATAAAAGTTTCACTTTAAAAAATATTATACTGTTTCAATCATTCTTATACAATTAGCACATCACTCGTTAACTCCTATTTAAAACAGATAAATCTAATAATAAATCTTGTAAAAAAGAGAATCTCCTAAAGTAGATATGTGTAAAGAAATATGAACAGTGTAGACATCATAGGACTCACGTTGCGACGATCTCAGTGCATCGACGACTATCGCTCCACTCAATTAACCGGCCGGGATCGAATAACATTCGCTTCTATAACGATAATTAATTGCAAATCAACCCTTATATACGGAAAAATTTTATAAGCTATAAATACTCTGTATATGTTTGCTTAATAGAAATAAAAATAATTACAACAATTTAAAGTGAAACTTTTATTACATCGTCTAAAATTTTATGGTCTGTGTATCGCATGTCGCGTGACGCGTGACGGTCGGCCAGTGTCTAGTGGCCAGTCGGACGGTGTGCCAGTGCTACACGCTGATTTGTTTCTTTTTGTCAGTGTTTAATGTAAATGTTGTTATTTATTTGCTTTATTAGATTTATTTATTTGCATGTGAAAAAAGTTTCAGTTTTACCGTGGTTTCATAAAACCACACAATCCATTTTTATTCTTAAATGAATAGTTTAAAAATAAATAATAAAATAATAAGGTAAGAATAGTAATGCTAAATCTCCATTATTTAGCATCTATACTCAATACATACAGTAAGCCCGTGATAGGTTCGCATTTACTAACGTCACAGTTGAGGTATTCAGATAATAATAATGAGTCTTTTATTCGGACATACGATACACTTACGATTCATACACTACTCCGTACTTTGTCATATACATGTTTTACATAATTCGTATTAGGTGCGTTTTACTTTCTGTAAGTACGTTTGCTATTTAACAAAAGCCTTCCCTATAATCATTTTTAAATCAAGTGTTGTGAGGGCTTATGGAGACATCGTAACTGCATTGTATACCCATGTAAACTAAATGTTCTCCATACATCACTTACAGCTACTTTTCACTCACTTATTTAAGATAATATATTCCAATAAAATGTATGCTAAAAGCAGCATCGTACAGTAAGTTAGTTCTTCCCGGAAAGGGTTAATAGGTACTAAATTCCAAGTAACACCACAACGCAATCTTCCATGTCAAATATACTGCATAATGTAGGTAAGTATGAGTTAGCGACCATTATGCATGATGTAAAATTCTTTTATAAGTTTCTCTACATTTGAATTTTCAAATTTGGAGTAATTCATATTAAAAAAAAAACTTGTGACTAGTATGAAAACATTTTTTCTTCAATTTTCCTATACACGTTTTATCACAAAAACTACAAATGAACTTTTTTCATTTTTTAAAAAGACAACTCCCGCATTAGGAATATACATTCCTGTGTCGCGGGGTTCTTTATAAACATACATGAAACGGACATAAAGTACACCCAGACTTAGAACAACAATTTATGGATCACATAAAAAAAAACATGGAGGAAAGGTGTTGTCAAGCTAAGTCAAGTAAAAAATGTGAGGGCACAGGCAATATTTATATACCTATTTATTTATTTGCATTTTAGTACATAGACGGTGGTAATGCGCAGGGCATTGTCTACCAGTCATTCTTTTTATGGTGTGGAAATTTGGTGAGGTAGATGCACATAGTTTACGTAATTAAACAACTAAAGTATAGATACATTAGATAAATAGTGTATATCTCTTAGTGTATAACGGCTCTCTAACTTATTTTCCTATAGGACCACAGGAAATCTTATATTATTATGTATTGCTTGACTTAGTGCTATATATTGTTAATTAATAAATCAGCCAAAATGTAGCAGGACATTTTATGTTACAGCTTTGGGTTTAAACGAATGCCTTGCAATGAGAATTAGGTTTGGATCAAATTACGAAAGCCGAACTAAAAGTGGTTGTTGATATTTTAGGTGAAATCATACTATCTTTCATTTTTAAAGTAAAATAAGTCTTTAACTGTAATTTAGAAGTTGAAAGTTGAAACCTTTTTTTCTTAAAAAGGTAGGTAGCTATATCAATTATATATTTGTACACAAACGGGCTACGAATTCTCTCTTCTTCTTTTTAAGAACTATTTTGTGCCGCTCTATTACGTACTTTTTTGAGGGCTGGTCTGACATTTATGAGTAATATGAGTAATTAATGTTTATTTTATTGTCACTCATCGATGCTAATACTTGACCTATTCATAAGCTATAAGTAGATATATATAGTTAAATATATATAGTATATATAAGTTAAATCACGATTCCATCGTATAAGAGTTACACCACTGGGAGTCAATATGGAGTTTATGACATTTATGACAAAAAAAGCAAAATTTAAGCACGAAATGCTGTGAGTGGGTAGGGTCCTATACCTAACTGTTTTTATAGTTAAGAAGAGAAAACTTTAGTTGATTTTGTCATAAGTTAGATAAAGATTTGTTTTTCATTAATATATAGAATATTGAAAAAATACATAATATTCAAATTCAAATTCAAAATCATTTATTCAATTAAGACATTAGATGACATTTATGAATATTAAATTGAAGCTATAGATGAAAATCATAGACCCACACAAACAGACGCCACAGATGTACTGTATTGTCAAGGTGAATTAGGTGAAAACACCTAAATCCACTATCTGCCTGTATAGATACATAAGCTCTAGTTTCCAAAATTCGTAGAGCCTTATGAGAAGAATACTAGCAAAGAAACTCGTGGCCACTCTTTTTAAAAGTCAGTTAATCGAATACAATAGTTTACATGAAAAGTAAAAAGTAAGCAAGTTATTGCCACCTGATTTTCATTTCATGAAAATGCTCCAAAAACTAATGTACTACAAAAACAATAAAAAATAAAAACACTTAGTGGTCACCATTGAAGGTTTGAACATAAGCATAGAAATCATTCAAGGTGTACCTCTACTTACATTCAGTTGCAAAATCTACTGTAAGGCTGAAGTTGCAGTTGAACGAACCAAATTAATAGTATTGGCTAAGACATCGCTGACTAGACCGACCAGTTACCCCAAGCAGCACCCGTTCAAGAGTATGACCTATGGACCAGCCATCATCTCCCTCGCATTTAAGAGGGAAGGAAACGACCCGCCCCACCATGACACCGCAAGTAACGACTTTTTAGTGAGCATGACAAACCATAGTCGAGATACTGAAAAAAATATAATAGTCGAAATACTAATCAAATTTACAACAATAATCGCTACACATTATCTTTAACTAAATAAAAGATGGAGAGTGGATGGATTTCAGAAAATATCGTTAATTGATGTCAATTGTATAAAAGGGTGCCAAAGAAGTCTAAACACGATTAAGGC
Source organism: Hyphantria cunea (assembly GCA_003709505.1). Lineage (NCBI taxonomy): Eukaryota > Metazoa > Arthropoda > Insecta > Lepidoptera > Erebidae > Hyphantria > Hyphantria cunea. The sequence goes on along the minus strand of PKRV01001356.1, from coordinate 827,409 downwards.
TGTCGGAGAGTCATCTAGTCACAACTGCCACAACACTCAAAGTGTCACTCGCATTCGCCAAATATTGTCTAAGGTTCCACAGAGGGAACACTTACTACTCTGTGTTAGTGATACAGGTTTATTTACAACACGTGAATAAAATCTTGAGTAGTTTCAATAGACATTACTTTTAGACTTTCGTGACATAGTTTTTGTTGTATAGCGGAACTATTCTCGTGATCACGAGCTGCCTACAACCAGTTCGAAACATCGGATTATAGAAGGTAACCTTTTATATAATTTTATCGCGAATAAGTCCTACTGTACAAAAAAAAAACTATGAACTAAATAAAATTTCATACTAATATGGTATTTTTCGTTTCATGGACATAAAATGGTGTTATATCTTTTTTAACTTTGTTTATAAAATTGTCTCTATGATTTATCTCACAAACTGAGTATTGTTCAATTATTTTCTTCTCTCATTGTTATTGATACCCGTAATAGACTACCATCTAATATTTTTTCTAAATAATATGGAAGTTCTTTGTGTCTGTCTCATGTATGTATGTAAAGTCCTACCGCGAGTATACATACACATATTCTTAGTGTGGAGTTGTCTTTTTAAATGGAAAAATACTGAAGCATTTAATTCTAAACGTAAAAATAATTGTCACATAATAATATACCTTTATAACTTTTTCAGACGGCCCCGTAAGTGTAGAAGGAGGATATAAGGAATACCTTCTACTTAAATGCTAGAGAGGACTTCATTTCAATAAAAAATAGTATTATAAAGTTTGACAACTTCCAAAAAAAGGCACCACTCCTCTCTAGATTTACAAAAAAAATAACGATCACCCAAAGAAGGCTGAAATCTCTTTTTTAAAGAGTTGTCTATGTCCAGCAGTAGATTATTCAAGGCTGTTGCTAATTAATATACGATAAATAAAGAAAAACAGAATAGTTCCCTTCTTAGGATTGCAGAATTCCAAAAAAGTGTTTATTGTTTTCAAAATACCATTAAGAGAACTTGTTACTACTTAGCACTTACAAAACATACGAATCCTTTTAAAATATTACACGTTCTTATTCTCAGTAGTACAAGAAAATGTTTCGTGTATCAACTAAACAAGTTTTGAAATGTAAATTTCTCTATTACTTCACAACCACACTAAAACAGACAGAATATATAAAAAACTAAATACTAAATTGGTATGAAAAAAATTAACGATAAGATTTTCATCTGCTCCTTAATAAGTAAAAAAATGATTTAGTTACATCATTTATAACTCAAAAATGGATAAATGATTTGAATAACTATTAAACTGCTTTTAAAATTCTCGAAAAAGAATACTCATTGATTCAAAGACCAAATTCAAAGCCTCGACACAAATCAACTGGCTTGACCCCGAGTAATACAACATACTACTACAACCATTTTTTTTTTTTACTTGTTGGAATGCCTTTACGTACTTCGCTCCCCCCCGGGGGGACAGGGGGTTCGCTTTGTGTGGGCCTCCTGACTGACTCCAGCCAGACTACCCACTAAACCACCACGATGTGCCACTCTGCGCCTGACACGGGAGAGATCTGGGAACCGCTTTCTTACGCCATCCGGACCCCTCCCAGCGCCTGCCCGCACTGAAGCGGGCACCGTGTTCTGATGTTAAACTCTCAATTAAGGTGACGTACAGCACACGCGTAACGTCGCCTCCTCGCGGGTGGCCTGTGAAGCGGATGGAGGGGAAAAACCCGTCCCGCCCATCCGCGGCCACACTCAGGGCGGTATGAGGCGCTGGTAGGCGCGCCTTCGCCGCCCAGTTCGCCGGCGGCGGATCGGGTCCGAGTGGAGGTCATCCTCCTGGGCCTTCTCCGCCGGGTCGCGACCGCGGTAAAACTGCTCTCGCCGCCGGCCATGGAGCGTACGACGGCCGGCAGCGAGAGATCTCCTCCGATGACTGCAGTGAAGGCCCGACGCTGCGGGCCCAAGCGGGGAACAGCGCCAGCGTGAGCTGGGCCGAGTCCTCACTGCGGTCGCAGTGGTGGCAGTCAATTCCCTCCGCGCGACCGAGTGCAGGTACTTCCCGAAGCAACCGTGCCCGGAAAGCACCTGCGTCAGTCGGAAGGAAAGGGTCCCGTGCAGCCGCCCTGCCCACTCGAGGATGATGGGCTGGAGCGCCTCCACGTTGGCGAAGCCAGCACGTGGAGCCGCGACAACCACCGAACCATAGTGGCTCGACGGCTCACGCCACTCGCGTACCTGTTCGCGCGGAGGGCGCATGACACTCTCCGCCCGGAATTCAGCCACCCGTCGATAAACTATACTACTACAACCATACCACAACATCGCAGAAAACTGGTGGTAAGATTTTCTTTTGTTTTTCAACTAGTGAGAGAGGTTTTTGTTTTTCACCAAACCATCTGATTATGTGAAAGCACTCAAAAGATGGCAAAGCACATGTGATCATTTAGTTGCAGATCTTTACTTTTCTGTAAAATAAAAAGAATGGAAAACATTTTATTAAGGGTTAAAAAGTGGTATGTACTCGGGATTTGAAAATTTCTAAAAATAAACTCTATAAAGTTTTTAGGTATTTCTAAATGATATAATGGCGTAATAAAGAATACTGAAACTTTATCTTAAACGAGTTTCGCATCCCAATAAAACACAAATAGTTATATTTTCCTTCTTATGTCAACAAGAGGGTATAGCGACCTCAGTCCCAACGCGTATACTGGCCAAAACTAAGGATATTATCTTTAGGAATATAATTATGTTATTTACTGTGTACAGAAAGCCAAGGATAAAAGTCACATGTTACACACATCGTAGCATGACTTAGTAATAATATTTCATTATCCTTGACGCAATTATAGTACAGCCTGTATTAACAAACTTCAAGGGTTTGCCGTTTACAAATAGCGGTTTTGTGCTAATAATTCAAACAAAATAGGGAAATGCTTATAAAATGATGGTGCTATTTATTTTTAATTTATTTTTTTTTATTTATTACTTGCCAACACGATATTAGTTATACATAACTACTGCAAGTAAACTTCATTTGATTAGTTTTGTAAAGCAATTAAATTGTTAGAGTCTTGTGGCTAACAAAAAACAATGAATTGTGGTTGAAGGTCTTTTTGATTCAGTTAATTATTGAATTATAATAATTACAGAAACAATGTTACCAGAATAATAAAAAAATGGCAGCTACAAGGACTGCCGATAGAAGTGAAAACTTACAACTTAGAATGTTATTTGTAAAATTAATATGTAAAATTAGAAAATTCATAGTTTTTGAAATTAAAATTATCAACATCAAACATTAGCATGTCGGTGACGCAAACTCATAAGATTTCCCAACTAAAAATGCTCAACGCGGCCAAAGAAGGTTTGTGACGTCAACATGTTGGTTACACGAACTCATAAGATTTTCTCCTACGAAAAAGTACTCGCGGCTAAAGAAGTATTCACTGAAAAAAGGGTAAAATAATAAATGAGCACGTGTATACGTGTATAAGTTATAAACAGCTGCAGAACGTAAAGGCTACGGGAGAATGAAATAGAGATGAATGAATTGGCAAGTTTACAAGTATGATAAATCGATGTTTCAGATAAAATAACCTTTGCAACCTTTTCAAACCGTTTTTATTCGTATAACCCTTCAATTCACAATAACTAGGGTGAACTCTCTTAAAGACAACATGCCCCAGTATTTGTTGTACCATGTGCAGAAAAATAATATTTATCGTTTTTGGTCTATTTCATAATGATTTAATATGTATTTTTAATTAAGAATATGTAAAAGCCTGCAGATCGTTATCGTTCGAAAGTAGTATGAACATTGATTCTAAACCGATTTCACTCCTTCCACCCATGTGAGAAGGACCTGTGATTTTTGCCACGAACAGAATTAATTAAATACTGGTCAATGAATTTGTATTTTTATTAATTGTCAATATTACTGTTATTACTACTACAAAAAAGATACAGCTGTAAGTGAAAACACTTTTTTTACTAAGCAGTATGAGCCTTTGATTTAATTATTACAAGGTGAGTGTATGTGGCCATGCAGTAGGGATCGCAGGCATCAAGTGAAGTGTATACTTGAAGTGTTGACTAGTACATAGTAGTGACCGCACCGACAGCGTAGTAGCTTGAGCTATCTCCACGCAGTTTTCTACTGCACTGAGGGTTGTGAGTTCAAATCCCAGCTGGGGCAACACATCATGTGATACACAAATTGTTGTGCTGAATCTGGGTGTTCTTTGTGTCCATTTCATGTATGTTTATGAAGACCAAGCAACACAAGATTTATTCCTAATGCAGCAGTATAGTCTTTTTATACAAAAATATAACTTGACTGCTTTCAAATCACATCCGCGTCGGTATAAGTAGTATTATATGCCAATATTTAATAAAAATAAAACCTTTTTATGTGTTTCTACCACGATTAAAGATACTAAACTCCGTTATAGTTATTTCAAACGTAGATAATAGATACTAATGCATTAACATTATTATAACTATTTATAATTTGGTGCCATTTCGACATAGAGTACTCAACACAAAATCTGGCAGTTTACAAATAGAAGTATAAGTGTGCCAACTGTGTACATTATATTATTTACTACATCGATGATTTATACAGCTCATTAACGATAATGAGGCCTCAAACCGACATCGAACCCCGGCGGTCTCTCTAACATCACCTACAACCACTATTATCCTAAATTAGTACATATGACTACAAGTGAAAGGCATAATCATGACTCGAGAAAGTACTCCAGGCTTATTGATCTCACACTATGAATTGGGTTATCAATGTTAATATTGAGCAAAATTCAAGATAATTTGTCACAGAAATTACAGTTTTATTGTATTAGTTTTAGTCACAGGCGCTGTCCAGACCTTAATATGTTAACTTATAGGTACGAAGGTATAAAATATACCATAGTGATATATTTTATATCTTCGTATGTGTAATTTAACATTTTACAAACTTACGAATTTACTAGAAGACATTTGTATGTTTACTAGTAAATTTGTTAAAATAATTCGTAGCAATATATTAAGCGTTTGGAGAATTAGTGGCCCGATGTTGTTCTTTAATTTCTAAGAGAATTTCATCATTCATTTTTCTAGCTGTTTATAGTACAACTGTCTTTACCTGAATATCAGTATTTCCACGGAGCGACTAGCATCAGTCCTTATAGATCTTGTTGTGTTGTCAGTGTATCTGAGGACAATGACTTCCCAATAACGATTGTCATGGATGTTCACGATGAACCGGGACCGACAGCTTAGCGTGCACTCCGAATCACGGCCGAGAACCACCGACACCTTCGATGCTATGGACTATTATAAGAATTTCTTGTTAGTAAACCCCAAAACTTTCATAGCATAATTATTAGTACAGTTTTGTCAAACATGCTGCGCTTACGTACGTTTACAGTTTCAGTAAGTGCGTATCACAATCCACTTTAATTCTCCGTTGAGCTGCGTCGTGCGCAAAATGATTTATTGACAAAGAGTTCTATTACTTATCGCACATTTTGAATAAGAAACAATTTACCAGAGTACTTAAAAACACTAGAATAAAAGGCAATAGTAATTAGTCTATACAGCTATTCAGGTTGTACTGTAATGACACTAAGCAGTTGTGGTCTACCTGCATGTGGGTACTCACTATTTAATATTTACTAAATAATAAGCAGTTCATAACAACAAAAAACCTAATGATCGAAAGAAACTGCTGAAGTCCTCATCTTACCAACTGCTACTACTTGTAACCATTTCTAAAAAGCTGAAATGAAAAAGCAAGAACATTTCTGATACGTGTCATAGTGCCGTTATAAAGGATTCCTACAAATTACTAAAGTAATATGTAATATAAATAACTACACAGTACATGAGTAGTATAGAAATATATTCAGTTCAAGATAACTTCAAGGCTTTATATCTAAGTTAAAATGTACACAAAACTTCAGTCCATCATTTGATGTACAATAACTTGCATCGTATAACATTATGTGCACCCATTTGTTCCACTCACTAACGTTTATGATACGTATTTTTTAGACTAGACATACACCAATGTACTTGCAATTACACTGAGCTGGGAATGAAATCTTTCATAATTTACGTAAATTGTGATGTTCTTCACACTTCGTCGTACAGTTATGTAAATTACTGTAACAATTAACAAACAGATGTTCATATTCTACGAAATTAAGGAAATTGCACTGTGCAGTGCAATCCCGCAACGGTAATTATCCAATTTGCTTTGTTTGTTTGCGAGTTTTCTATGATTAGTCACTAGCTCTAAGTAATACCTGAGTACAAAGATAAAGTCGAAATTTGAAGAACTTTAATTTGTCTTACTTAACTAATAGCAACCATTGCCGTTGTCTTTACTTTTTAGTGTTAGCGATATTAAATATCAATAATTAATATAATCGTATCAACTTAAATTTATTCAATGTTAACAATCAATTTTAATTAGATATTATAATCCTATGTTACTTAAAAATATATATATATATAT